>VXAB01001193.1:0-13658 GCA_013399175.1 Odontophorus gujanensis
GCCCCGGGGCCCCACGGGTGTCCTCCGCCGCCGTGACAGGTCCCGGCCGCGGCCACCGGAGCCGCCTTCCGGGGCCGTCCTGCCCCTGCGTGCGGCCGCGGGGCTGCGGCGGCTCCTCTCGGGCCGGGCCTGACGCGGGGTGCTGCGGTTGGAACGTGTGTGTGTGTGCGTGTGTGCTGCCGCGCTGTTTTTCCTCCCCAGCGCCAGTTCTGTTGCGTTATTTCTTTTGTTTCCGCCGACCCCCGGGGAAAGAGCTTTAACGCACAGTTCCTCCGCAGTGCTCGAGGCACTGCAGCAGAACGGGGAGAGCGGAGGGGACGTCTTTCAGGAAATGTCACCGCTCCCAACTTTGCTCGGCGGCTGAGAGCAGGAAGTGCGCGGCTCAGCCCAGATGCGGGATTGCAGATGGAAGGGCGCAGGTAGCGCTTGTCGGCGGGCGCTGCGACGAGATGGTTAGCGCCGTGTGCCTTCCGATTCCCGTGGCTGGCTGCCCAAACGCTCTGCTGGTGCTGGAGGAGGATCTCTCTCAGCTGCGTGCTCTGGAAACCGGCAGCTAAGTTCCCGGAGCTACACACGTGATGTGAAGGCACACGGGTGGGTGTCAGCGGGTGAGAGCGAGGCTGAGATGGCAGTGGCAACCCAGCTCACGGCTGGGGCTTGGAACTGGGGGATCTGGGAGGTCCCTTCCAACCTAAGGCAGTCTGTGGTATGATTCTGTGACTGTCCATCCATCCCAGCTGGGGCCGTGCTTCACATTCATAAAATTCTTACTGCAAATCTGTGCCAGTGGTAGGCTGGGTCATAATAAATGTATTTGTTTCCCATTACTGACTCGTGCATGAGTGAGGGAAATGTCATAACTTCCGTGCTCCAATGATTGGCTTTCTGTAAAAGTCTATGGTATTTATTGCCTTGCTGTTCTCTTTCTTTTTTTTTTTTTTGCCAGTGCTGTTGTCTTCATACTTGCTGAAGTATAGCAGTTGCTTGTGGTTATTTGAAAGTGTTATAAGATTCTGACTTTTATTATGTTTTTGAAATCTACTTCAAAGCGTTTTCCACTGACAGCTGAGTTTTAATAAAAACAAATTACCTTGATGCAGTGGTAGTAAAGTTGCAGATTAGAGCTTGCTGAGTCTGAATCCTAAAATAATAAATATCTAGCTTTTCTGAAGAGCTTTTAGATGCTGCTATGGGCAGTCTGTCATAAAGTCAGGAATATACGTATTCAAATGGACACTTTGATGGTGCCATTAGTCTTCCAGTTTCTTATCCCAGCTATTTGATTTGTGGGCTGCAAGGATGGGAAGTAAACCATTTACTGGAATAATCAGCATAATATCAGAATGATGTGAACATATGGCTGTAGAACTGGACCAAATGGGGCTGGCTGTCTTTCATATATATGAATTTTTTTTATTTTTGAGTTTTCCTATTCTGAAAAGGGAAAACTCTGCTGGGATTCCTTGAGCTCATATACAGAGTAACTATTTTCTCCTTGATCCTGTTTTGTGTTGTTTCCCCATAATTAGCAAAAGCATATAATAATAGCAAGAGTATGGACTGTTGTACTACAGGAATTGAACTTTAACGAGTGGGTATTGCTCCATCTTTGTTGACAAGTTGAAATGAAATGTTTGGGAAGTAGCAGACTTGTAATTTCTTTTTGTGACTTGCATTTATCCCATTTGACATACTTTAATGAGGTCATTTTGGGGTTGAAATTTTTTTTAGTGTTCTGTACGTTGGCTTTTAAGAATGAAGTAATGTCTGAAGAATAGAAAACGGAGTGATGATTTTTCTTCCTCTTTTCCTGTGTTTTTTTTTGTTAGTGGTGGTTTTTTTTCATGTGGGAATGGGATTACTTATGAGAGGGTTTATCAGCTGTGATTTCTTTTGCTACCAGGATATCTCTTTCTCTGTTCCTTAGTGTCCTTTCCATGCAAGTCAATATTGCTTATTCTACTTTGTTTTTATAAGCTAGAAAAATAGGTTTATTGGTGGTTGTGAACACAGTGGGGCTTCCAAGAGGTAATGAGATGTGGGCTGTGCTTTGGTTAATTTTGTGTGAAACTGCAGCTCTTCTCGAAAGATAATCCCTGGTGTGTATTTTATGTTAGACTAGAGAATACACAAGTGGATCTCAATATTACAGTGTGCATTAATATCCTTCTAATTGCTGCATATGTTACTGATCTACGAAGACAGATAACGTGATTGATAAAGCACAAACCAAAGATGGCTATCTCCACGAGTTAGGTTTAAATTGAGTAATCTTCCAGGTGAATAGAGAAAAAGGGTTGTATCTTTTCTTTTTTCTTGTGCAGTTTTTATAGGTTTTTTTTCAAGTGAGTATATGCTTTTAATGTGTGGAGTCTAAAACTTTTTCCAGCAAATCCACAGTGGGTGTTGCTTATTCTTAATTTAAAAGCAAAGTGATTTCAAATCAGTGTACATGGTTGTCTTCCTTAGAGCAGTCACTAATAATAAGTCACAACTGTAGACCTATACATTGTATATGCCTAAAGGAAGGTATGTCACTTTAACACACTTAAATTAATATTAGCAATTTTCAGTGATGCTAAGATAAAATGTATTGCAGTTAATTCAGAGCTGTGTAAATATCAGCATTACTGATACCATCCTTGTTTGCTGAATAAATCTGAACTGACTTGAGAGAATAATTTGCAAGTTTATCAGGCATTATTAGTGGAGTTATTTATTGCGGTGATGCTCAAAGGCTATTTCATGTTTTTTGGATCATGTCAGTGTTCTTTTAGGATAATAAAACATGGCCTAATCTGTGTTTAAAAATAAACTAATGGGCTTCATAGTGTCAATGGAAAGTAACTTCTTGTAGACTGGTGCAATAATGGAATATTTAAAAATATTTGTTAGATGTTTCCTTAAAATTCACAAGCATGTGAGAAGATCTTGAGGAAATATTCATGTCTATTAGTTTCTCTTTAAAATTGATGTAGATGAGGTTGTTGTCCATTGCAAACATTGGAGAGGGCTTAGTAGAAAACAAAATGCTGCTGCACATGATGCAGTTCTGTTAATGTAACAAACGAAGTTTGGTGTGAAGTGCAGGCCTTCTCACTGTGTTCTGAAAACCATTCTCCTGTGTTCTTTTGATTCTTCCTATTAGCACTGCCTACCTATGGAGCTGCCCACATAATGCTAAGGGCTGTCCATACACAGAATAAAGATGGTGACTTTTTAGTGGAGTTTGCTTCGTGTCAGATTCAGAGGTCACCTTTTTTCTGTCTTAAACATTCATGGTTTTTTAGAACTTGTTTTCAAGGAAGCAGTTTCAAAGACCAAATAAAACGGTAATTATTGAGAATAGGGATTTGAAGAAGCAAACTGATTATTGCATAAATAAAGGAGTCGAGAGGAATCCCTTGCTCCCTCTGTATCATAACTTGCTTTTAGAGCTTACCATTCTTAAACACTATCTAAATTAAAAACTTAGTATTGCCATGTAGTAATTTCTAGCACAGGAGATAGCTCAGAATATTTCTCCTCTAACTGAATGTGCCAGCCTGGAACAGTGGTTAACCTTGGGCTTGTCAGGCCCAAGCAAAGTGCAATTTATTTTTTTTAAATTGGGAGATGTTATTATTAGGTGATGTAAAATGTCTTTAAAATTTCTGAGCATCCTTTCCATCAGTTTTGGATCCCGTGGCTCACTGATTCTGAAATTGTGAGTCTTCTAAGTAAATAAATACTGTACATTTTTCTAGTAGTTTGGAAGTCTGCCATTAGAATCGATTAAACTCAGAAGCATGTAAGGATCTGCAGCGTATTAAGGAATATGTCCTCGGAGAGTGCTCAGTGCTTTAAGTCTCTGAAAGCAGTTTTTAAGGAGGGACAGCAATAAAACTTTATTGTGCAATAACAGACGCTGTTTTTCAGAGGTAGATTTGGGTGTCAAAACCTTTACCCTCGTCAAGAGGATGAAATATAAATTGTGTGACAGATTGAAGGACAAACAAGTATATGAACTGGTTACTGAAGAAAAAAAGTCGTTTTGAATCCAGATTTTCAACTGCTTTTCCTAGATTTTAAGTGGCTTTATTCTTTGACTGAAGTGTAGCTCAGCAGTGTGTGTAACCCTGCCTGTGGTGGAGTGCATGCATTTATCACCATAGTACAGTAGGATGTTGGGGAAGCTGAATTCCTTTCGGGGCTGAGGTTTCACAATGGGGATGAGCTGAGCTAACCATTTCCTGTGACCAGTGGAAGTGGCTGCTTCCTTCTTCCTTGCTCCTCACTGCTCCTTCCCCCCCGTTTGCTTTGAGCATGCTGTACTGCCTTCCTTAGTAACTCAGTCCAGGTCACTAAAATGGAAGCAATAATCACACTCAAAGGATATGGAAGGGGTAGGTGTGCATGTGTATGAATATCCTGCTAGGCTAGTCCATTAAATTAGCTTATATTGTGGCTCCCAATGTCTGTGCTGATTCAGGAAGGAGCAGGCTGTTGGGCTGAGAGGGACAGCCAAGGAGGGGGTAGGGAAGTGGCACCTCCTCGTTTCAGCACTGCCTGATTGTTCTCTTCAGTGCTGAGAAGCTGAACCCGAACATAATATTTTTTATTTTATTCTCTGTCTGTTGACAAGTTCAAGAGAACTGTGAAATGAACCTTAAGATCACTGCGCTGCAGTAGTGTTGTGGCTTCAGAGGTAAGAGTTTCACCACTTCTGTTCTGGGAGCCCGGTAGTGCTTCATGTATGTTGCTTGCAACAGGAGCAAGTAAAGGACTCTGTTTTTTTTGGTGGAATATGTGGTACTGGGGGAATTTTTGAGAAGCAAATACAAAAGTTGTAACCATAGCTAATCAACCAATGCAGTGTTTAGGCAGAGGTCACTGATTTGCTGTCATTTGTCTTTTCAGTACTGTGTTCCCTCTGATTTCTTCCCATTCTTTCCTTGTTGTCTGAGACTCGTGGCACAATTGAGGCTGGATCTTCACTGGTAGGAAGTAACCACTGCAGGGGCTGCAGTGCTCCTCTCTCCCTGCTGCCCCTCTACTGCGCTGGCACCGTGCTTGTCTGATTCCATGCTGAGCCACTTAAGTTTGCTAACTCAGCAGGAAGTTGTTTGCTTTTTTTGTCGAGATACTTTTCTGACAGCTTAGCACACGGAAACCACCTCAGTGCGGGGTCAGAGAGGTGCTGAAGCCATCATGGGGAAGGGCAGAAATGCAGAGATTGATGGAAAGGTGTCATCAATTCTATTGGTTTATGTTGTTGAGATTTTCAACCTGAAAGAACTGTGGGGCAGTGAACAAACATGGTGAGATATGTTTAGAAGGCTTTGATGTGTAATTTGTGGCCCAGGAGGCAAAGAGGAGTGACTTCCCAGGGCTTTGAAACCAAAGCAAGAAAACAGTGCAGTGCTTGAGATCTCTGCCAGATTCTTGTAGGAGAATTTTATCAATCCCAGTTACTATGGGTTGTCCCCATGCACGTAAACACAATGCATTAACTAGCATCTAAGTTCATCTGTGTTCTACTTCTCTCTTGGAAGCCCATTTTTGACCTTTTGAGACTCTCAAACCTTTCTCTCTCAAAAAAAAAAAAAAAAAAACACAGTGTCCAGATGTCCGAGTGTGAGTAGCTGGGAATTGTTGAGAGTTAGTAATGCAGCTCTTTTCTCACGTAACACTAATATGATGAAGAAAGTAATGCTTAGACTGCTCTCTGATCTTTAAAGGAGAGAAACAGGGCAGTTTGAGAGCAGCAGAGATTATGATAGCCATCAAGTATAGTCTTACCTAAATATGTATATTTTCTTAATTTCTCAAGCAGGATTAAGTCTTAGATTAGAGTAACAGGTATGGTTTAAATTGAGGTGATATACTTTGAGTATACATTTAAGAAAACCTTTTTCTAATCCTTTCTTCTAATACAAGTTGTCTTGGTTCAAGACAATTGCTGCACCTGTTAGTATTACTTTTTTTTTTTTTAGCCTTTTCTGAAAGCTTTTTACTTGGGTTGGGGGCAGGGAGAGGAAGCTTCAGCAAGCATATCTGGGTATCTTGTACACTTTTAACAAACCCACAGATCAAAACCTGACCACAGCCTATCTCATTCTGCCAGAGAGAGGGATTTTCAAATATTTCCATTACTTCCTTTGGGGAGATGTGTAAGAAGATGGTATTTGTACATTTACAGACTTTAACTGTACTGCAGAAAATTCTCAGACTGTTAGAGTTTTGTGATAAGATAACATCTTAGAGCATGTGCTGTATGAAGATGTGGTGGTCAGCATCAAAACTGCAACCTCTGTTAAATACTTTGCTTTATTACAAACAGTCAAGCAGCATCCTGGTTGTTCAGGTTGCTGTTCAGGTGTGTTCATAGAGAAAGAGGTTAGATTTTCCTTCTGTGTATCCAAAAACAGCGAATTTTTCAAAGTGTAACAGTTTGATATGATTCAACAGGCTAACAAATGGGCTCACAAGTGGGTTAGTTAATATTCCGAATCCAAACACTTGGACTGTATGGGAGATGCTGAGGTTTTGAAACAATGTCTTATAAAAATAAACTGTGAAACATCTCTGTGTGCAGCTTCATCTCTGCATGGAGCTCCGAATGTCTCAGCGTACCTGATGCTTCATCTCCTTGCTTACTGCTTTATTGTCCCGAGTTACTTAAATTTTGGAAACAATTAACTGCAAGTCTGAGGCAGGGTTTTCTGCTACCAGAAAAAGATCTGTAATGATTGACCTCCTTTATGCTTAATCATGTCAGCATCAGTGCAATCATTTCAAAACCGTGTTGCATGGATTGATGTCTACTAGTCAACGCCATGTTTACCAGACCTTAGGCTTCTAATAGCCTTTTTTAGATCTTTGTTGTTTTTGAACTACAGAGTAAGTCAGAAAAAGCATTTTAAGGGATGTGTAAGCTACACTTACTGAGATAATTTACTGGATACAAAAATACTATGTTGGAAACACTGTATCTTGAGCCTTTCTAATATCTCACCGGGCAAGCATTATCCCCATGTACTGTAGCCCCTTATCCACAGTTGTTGTAGCTCACTCGGGAGGAAGGTCTTGAAGCTAGCAAGTGCTGTTTGGTTTGTGCTCAGAGCGCTGAAGAATTGATGGCAGTAAATTACAAGTAAGCTTGATCTGGAGTGTGCAGGTACTTGTCTGTACCCTTTCAGAAGGAGGGGACAGCTGTTGATCAGCTTTTTCTTACTGTGTCTCAAACTGTACATAAATATTTTCAAGCAGTGAGGTCTCAGCAGCCTCAGCTTCCAGTGCTTGAGGATGAGAACATCCTGACTGTGTCTGAATTGCTTTATAGTCCTTCTGTCTTCTTTTCCCCACCCTAGCTGGAAACCCAAGTCATTCTGTTTTGTTAAATACTGTAGTTTTCCTGTGAGAAAAGGTGTCTTCAAAACACAGGAGAGAGCACCATAGTGTGAATGTGGAGACAGAGAGAGGCAAAGCAGAATCAAAGTTACTAAAACAAGACTTAAATTGTTTGTGATACCACGAGTGCAGTGTTATGTTTTAATCCTTCTGAACTCTTGCTTTTCTTTGTTTTTGTCCATTATTTCAGTGTATTCTTATTTTCTCCCATCCACAACTGTGATCTATAGTTTTAAGTAGTTCTCCATTTTGGGCTTGGTGTAAAAATTGTGTGCATTTTCTGGAATTTCACTTTAGTTCTGTTCTGTTTGCTACATCATCACGTGTTGCTTGGAGGTCAGGATTGTCTTTTAGTTAAAATACTGCAGTAGGATCATAGTCTGTGTTCTGTTTTCCTATTGAGTAGGAGCTGAGTGGGTGTATAGTTTTCTCAATATGAGCTTCGTTACACAGTGCAAGTCTCTTGTATCTCTCATTGTACCTACTATTTTTTTATGTAAGGTAATAATTTATGTTAATGGAGAACTTTGTCTTCATTTAGAATGCTCAAAACCTCTTCATGTTTTTTGGTCCAAAAAAATCTCCTTGTCTGTTTAACTTAGGATTTTGAGGCTGATGGTATATGAGGCAACCAGGTATGGTTGTGGTGTCCTTATCATTCTCTCAGTCTCCTAGGTTTGTAATTACCTACTTGGAAGTGGTGGTTATAAATCAGTCAGCCAGGTAACTGTGCTGGGTCAGATCCTCAATTTGGAGACAATACGCTTATGAAGTGTGGGAGAAAGAAGGAGGAGCTATACTGTGCTTGTATTGCTCTTATTTATCTCATTTAGTGAGTAACTACAGGTGTTTTCAGTTATTTCAAAAGTTCAGAATGACAGGATAAAAGGAGGAAAATTCAGTGGTGCATGTTTTCCAGTTCATGTTCTTCTTTAAAAAGATCCTGATTACTCCCAGCGATGGCAGACTTCAGATTTGGACTTTCCCATAGGCTTGTGAAATACATGCATCTTAAGCCTTCCTATTGTGAATATGGTGTTCGTAAGATTCGGGATTTTTCTGTTGCAGTTCAGAAACATTCAGTGAGTAGCAATAGTTGGAAGAGGGGCACAGTGTGTTAACATGGGCTCGGCTTTGTCTCTCAAATATTTATTCATGCGGTAGTTTATTTTTCTGGCAGATAAAGATACAATCTGTTTTTGGAGAGCAACCAGTTTAGATTTTTCCACCCTTTCAAAAGCAAACCAACCCTTCCTTTTTAACCAAATATCCTCTAGATTCTCATTTATTAAAAACATCCTCATTCCCTCATAGATTAATGTTTTATGTCATTGCATTCTGAATGTCTGAAATGGTTCTACTAATTATCCTCCCAGTAAACCTGTCTACATGACAGGTTTGCTGAGGAGGAAGGAAGGCTGCACGGGATCAGAATGTTTGCATTTCTGACAAAATGTGTTAAGGAAGGACAGTGCTGTTTCTGAATGTTGAAACAGGCTAAATATGGAATCGTACTTGTTTGCTCTTCCCTCTGCTGCTGCTTGAGGAGAAGGGTGTTTCCACAGTTCTGTGGATTGCAAACTGAACTGAGGATCCATTGCTCTTTCCTTCCTGCAGTTAATGCATAAGGTGCTGCTCAGAACGTCTAACACATTTCTGCTGTAAGAGAAATGGGTTGTTTAAGTTCTCTTGCGTGTGCTTTTTGTTGTTGGTTTATTGTTTTGTTTTTTTTTTTTTCCCCTGGGTCACTTGTTTAGTTCTTCTCTTCATTTTCTCTATTAAGGGAATGGATTGGGCAGAGGAATATGCTTTGCTTGAGCAGTTGCAGAGTAAGAGCTAAGTTGGTGCCATCTTTCTGTCCCCCACTCTGGATCCTGTATGGTGTTGACAGGAATGATGATAAACACTCCGTGTCCCTTGACATGAAGAGGCAATCAGAACCACAGCTTACCATTTCGTATTCTCTGCTGCTTGAATTATGTCCAGCAAAAAGAAAGAGTTTGCCAAGAATGGAGTAGTACTTATGCCTAAAATTACTATAGTTTAAATGCCTTGTGGGCTTTATTGTATTTAAGTTGTTTGGTCTTCTAAAATCTTTTTGTTGATTTAAGGGAATGTATCGTGGAAGAGTCTCTGGGAGATGCTGGAATCATTTCTCCTGGAACTTTTACTCGTCTCATTGCCCTCTGCAGCAGAGAAATCACTTTCCTCTTCTGAGACAGACAGAGCCTTATATGTAAATTTATTTAAGATGAATATTTAATGTTTGTCATCGTAATATCAAACAAAGATGACTATTGCACAATGAAAGGATAGCAGAACTCCCCTACTGCAACCTTACCTAATTAGGGGAAACTTGATCTCGCCTATCTTGTTCCTGTCACAACTGTGGCCTGTCTTGTTTCTTTGGAACATCTTATCACTGCTCGTCATTGCTGCTTGATTTTGTATGCCAGCAGACCAAAAATACTCCCATTTAAGTAGTTTTTCACTGTAGTTGTTGCACAGGAACTGTTCTAGGTTTTAACTCTGCACAGTATATTTATAATCACTACTACAACTTTCCACATGAAGAATATTTTAAGAATGGTTCTTCAGAATATTATAAAAACATCAAAAGAGAGATCTTGGCTACCGGAAAAGACTGGACGGAACTCTAAAAGCTGGGTGAAGGACAGAGTTATAAAAAAGAAGGTGGGATTACTTGGCTTTTTGTTTACTGTAAAATTAGGTTTTGGAAGAAATCACCGAGTGCTGAGCGCTGATTTCTTATCGTGGCTTAGAGTGTTTGTACGAGATCTTTCCTTGGTGGGTTTCTTATGTGTAACAAATATCCGAGTTCTTGAAAGCTTTACCTTGTATAAGTTCAGTTGGAGTTTCTTGGGTGGGGGGTTGGGGTTGGAGAGCGGGGGGAGGAGGTGTAGGGAGTCTTTGCATGCTTGCTTTTTCTTTGTTTGATTAAACCAAAGTGGGTGCCTGACAGCAAGATAGAACAGCTTTTAATTTTTAAACCTTCCATGTAAAAAAAAAACAAAACCAAAACCTGAAGATATGTACTTGAAAGAGTTAATTTATATTCTGTGCAATTTATCCTCTGATGATGGAAGGAGAACTTCGCAGACTGCCTGTTGGATTGCAAAGGATATGTTCTTCTTTCACTTCTTACGTTTTTGCCAAACCAGATAACATTACATCACTGATTGAATGGCTGGTATTCCCTGAAAGCAATCTGTGAAACAATCAGTATTTTGTTAATGGTTTCCACTCAGTGGAAGAAAGCCATGGCTGTTTGTTCTTACTGTGCCCTATGAAAAACAAAAGAGGAGCGCTGCTTCCGATGGTAGCATTATATATGGATGTGAGTCTTTAGGTTTCATAAATACTATTTCTTTGTAAAATGAAACAGTGTTGTTGGGTTGGCTACAGGCTGTCTTTATTAATTGATAAATGAAAAATGTCTCCCCTAAAGATCCTTCTTCTTATTATTATTTTTTTCAGTTGTTTAGCCTTGTCCTGTGGTATGGGTTTATTCATTTCTTAGAAAATTTATTAAATGAAAAAGCACTAAATCTGTCTTTGTTACTCTGTAATTATGTGATGAAATGTCTGCATAGGAAATAAGCTTTTCTGGAATTCAGTATTTTTTGGATGACTTTGCAGTAGCTGTTGACAAGGTCAAACACAAGATTGTAGAAACATCAGCACCTCCCTTTCCCCAGCCTTGGCCAAAATATTTTTAAAAATTTGAGGACACTCTGTTCTGTGATACCAATTCTGTGGGACACTTCTGTTGTGTTCTGATTTCTATGGCATGAGTGTTCTTTCGGGACAAGTAACCCCAAACATTATGCTTAACATTGTTCTTCTTCAGCTTTGCCTTGTGTTGCCATCATGAGTTGTCCTTTTAAAGGAAATTGAAGTACTGCTGATCACAAAACGTAAAAATCTTAACTGAGACTTCTCCCCATATCTTCTACCTTCCAAAAACTTAAATACTCTTTTTATTCCTCAACCTTTATTGCTTTCTTCTGGTTCAAATGGAAAGCTGAGATTCTTATTTAATAAAATGATCTCTGAATGTGAGTCACCTTGGATTAATCTAGTTCTTAAACTCAGGTGAACTTACAAAATATTACTGCAAATCTTAGAGGGACTAGAGTTGTATTGTTCTTCAGCAACAAATCTTCCTTAATGTTTTGGAAAGCAAAATATTTAACGGTACTTTTAAATGTATTGTCTCTGTCTCTCCTGCTGGGTACATGAAATAGGCAGTTAATGTTGTAGAACAGTTGTTCTGAGCTGGTCATGCTTCTAATGTGTGATGTACAGGTTACCATGACAGGCAGGAAAGATTTAGAGCTCTAAACGTGAGCCCAGAGTTGTATGAGATGTGGTTGTAGTACTTCAGTGATTCCTCCCTTCTTTTGCACAGGAACTTTAGGGCCACAGCTCATCCAGTACTGCAGTTCCCTGCTTAACTCTGAACCTTTGGTTTGAAGGATGCTGGTCTGGAGGTGTGAAGAGCAGTGGAAGTGTGAGCGTCATGCATTTTCGAAAGAATTCCATGTTTAAGGAATTCCCATTAAGAACCCCAAACAATAGTTAACATACTTGGATATAGCAGGCATTTGCTAGTCTCCTACATAGATTAGCAACTTATATTTCTTCTTAGTCTGAACAAAATTGATATGCTTGCTGATTTTTTTCTCCTGGTGCTGTAGATAAATTTCATTGAAATAAGGCAGGTAGTAGCAAATGAGGCTTGTCATTCAAAGGTTTACAGACAAAAAGTATTGTAAAACAGAAATTGAGGATCTTCAGTGAAGCCAGCAAGTATCCTAGGAAGTTCTGAAGAAGTCTCGGAGTTTGCTTCTGTTCATGGTTGATAGGTGATAAGGACTCATGTTTGGTAGTCCTATAACAAGTCAGAGCATAATAATTTGCAAGGTGAGAATATATTCTTTGAAATGTCATGATCCCTGGGAGGGGCTTAGGAAGTCCAGCATCAGCTGATGAGGGTGCAGTCTTTCAGGTTTCTGACTTCTGCCTTTAATAGTCGTTGTTTTGCATTCTGAAAGGTAGCACGTGGCCTGAAGTCTTCAGAACAGTGGGACAGCAGGAAATTTCAAAGCATGGAAGAAGTAGAAATCTTTTCATTTGAATTCTGTGTTAGCTAATGATGAAATATGCTTGGCAAGAACTTGTTGGCGTACCTTAAGTTATCGCTGTGCTCTGAAGTCTCTTACGCTGCTGTGCCTTGGCTGTCCTTTTTGGAATTATTTGCATCAAAGAGCAACAACAAGATCTCTTGCTGTTCCTCCAGATGTAGCAATTTAGGAATCAAGCCAACAGATAATGATGCAGGGATGTTGAACTCATTCTGTAGTGAGTGCCAAATTACTTTTTCCACTATAAAGCATCACAAGAGACATGTTTTATATATTTCTCTAACTTCAGGCTGTGTTCCTTTAGCTCATGATGTTAAATATTGCACTTGGACAGATTTCCTTTTAAATTAATTTGCAGTGCAACCTCTTAGCTCTTTTAACTTGTCCCTTCTCAGCTATACCCATTTTTTCCTTCAATAGCCACATGCGTAGCCCCTCTTTTTAACTAGTTCATTGGAATCCCAACTGCTGCCGGCTTTCAGAGGAACAGTCTGAATCTAAAAGGCTGCATTCCAATGTTGTGACAAACAGCAAGCAGCTTCTATAAAGATAAAGCCTGCAGAGCTGGCAGAGGGTTAGCACCATGGCTTCTGATATAACAGAGTGGGTTCTTAATGTCCCTTTGAGTCCGTGGGCTGCTCGTGTGTTTACACGAGTGAACTTCTAAACTGCTGTTGTTTTATTAGGTTGTGTTTTCCTGGAGCTCTGGAAGCCTTCCAGTGAGCTACTACTATACCTTTCATTAATGATCTGCAGACCCGCCTTGCTTAGTTGGATGTATTTAAATACTTGATGATAGCTGCTCTTTCCTTCCTCTAGCAAAACTGCTGGCATATTTCTCTGCTCACCTGGAAGCCTGCCTCTGCTTGGACTGCGAGGCTTCACGTTCTGAATTTACCCTTGGTTCTGCAGCTTCTTCTCTTTCAGCAACAAAGAGCAATAGTGTATCACTTCAGTAAATAAATAGCAAGCAGGTGTAGGTTTTTGAAATAGTCTAAATCCTGGGGAATGCCTGCTGTCAGAGTTTATCCTCTGGAGAGGACAAAAGCAACAGTTGTAAAACTCCACAGAGGAAACATCTGTGAGATTTCCCCCCCC
>VXAB01001193.1:13690-71511 GCA_013399175.1 Odontophorus gujanensis
CGTGTGTGAGCGTTACGGAAATGAAGGAAGATCGTAAGATTTCTTTTAACAAATAACAAGCACATTTCTATGAGAGAAATTAAATCATTTATTTAAAAAGTGATCCATCCATTAAGAGGTTTATTCTCCATCACTTTGTTTCTGGCTACAAGTATTGACCAACAAAACTGTTTTTATCTTCTTGCGATGTTTTCTGTGGTCAGGTTGTCTTGTGCAAATGTCTCCAGAGGTGGACATTAAGATGGATGTTTGTTCTTCTTTTAGTGATGACAAAGCAGCAGGTTAATGCAACCTGTGAGCCTGTGCAAAAAGGGCTTTCGTGAAGCTAGTTCAAATAAATATGTTTAAGAGACATGATTTTTTCAGATCTGATCAACATAGTAAATGTATTCCAAGAAAAGTGTTAGTTTTTGTCTTTGAGAACTCTTATGAGTGCTTACATTTATCAGTAATGAAATGTGTGGAGTTAATGCTTCTTATCAGATCATTCTTCCACAGGCTGTTGTTTTTAGCATCACAGACCTGCAACCAATTGTGTGAGTTCTTTTGCAGGTTATTTGGAAACAGTTGTCTTCAAATTAAAAAAAAAAAAAAAAGTATGAAGAAGCATGGCATTGGCTTTGAAAGTATGCAGTCTGGCAGAAAGCTTTATTCCTTTTTGTATCCTACAAGTCTGTACTGGTTACACTGCTTTTGTGCATTGTACCAATACAGTCAGCAGACATGACTGAGCTCTAAACTTTGGCCTAAACTGTTTGGTACAGATTACTTGTGACAAAATCAATTCAGAAGTATGAAAACTGTACTCGTTTAATTTCTCACCTTGTACACAAAAAATGGGGAAAAGATGTTAAAAAAATGATAAATGTGGTAAGGAATAGAAATGTGCTTCATACTCTTAATATGAAATGTCACAAATACATTGCAATAAATTCTTCAGCATTGTTTAATTCGAAGGTAATTATTGGGACAAAGCATGCTGGTGAATAACTTGTTTGTTAGGCTTGCTTTAAAGATTTCTCCTTAATATATGAAAGCAGGATGGTTAAATCTTACTGCTTGTCTGAGATTTATGTATAATACTCAGCACTGAAGGTTTGCTTGGGATTTGTTTCTTCCAAAATACCACAGTGAAAAGAAATTATTCGAGTCAAGAATAGATTTCTATATAGTCCTAATTAAAACAGTTTTGTGTTTAGAACTTCATAGTCTGGTGTCTTTTAAAATTTAATTGCTTAAAGCTTTCCCCAATAAAGTCTGCCATCTTAAAAAGGGACAGTGTGTGCATGAAAAAGGAAGTTCACTTTAATCTTGCTGCTCAAAATGTGCAGCTGGAAGTGCAGCTGGAAGCTTTAACCGATGCAAGTAGGGTGTAGTGGCATGAATTCCATGCAAGCAAACTTGCATGACAAAATTGATATCTCGTAATTTTTTTTTCTCTGAGCATTTTTTTATGCAGGGTTGTGATTACTAGCGTGTCTTGTCACCAAAGGCATGGTTTTTCACCTCCTAGCACTTTCTGATAGCTTAAATAATTTGATTTTCAGAGTAGGGTATCAGCAGATATGTACTTACACTGGACTGTATTAGCCTGACACACCACAGTTTATTGTATTATCTGAGTTAGTAAATTAACATGGGCATAAGGCAATTGAGGGATTTTATGTCCTAGTTTAGGCTGCACGGTTTAATTCTACTCAAGCACCAGTGCTTTATATCCTGGGGTAGTGTAAGGTATTGTTTGAACAAGGCAGATGTGTTATCTCTGTGAAAATGCACATTGAAGAGAAGAGCTGAAGATCAAAAGCATTGCTTTTTGGTTTTATGGGTGGCAATGGTTGGTGGTTGTTTTGTTGTTTTTTTTTTTCCTATTTTGGTTAAGATTGCAGGCAAATGGGTGAGGCCAGGCTTCTGAATGAAGCTGGAAGTTCTTACCTTTGTAGGCAATTCCAAAACTAATAACACAGGCTGTGTCAACTGCTGGCTTCTGGTTCAATGTAGTTTTTGTATGTTTTTTTCCCAGTGATAATAGTGTTGTATTTGGAGAGTGCATCTGGAGTTGCAGAACTCAAGTAGGAATGTCTAGGACAGTCTGAGCAAGCTCACAGAGAGCAAAGGATAACAGGCTCATTTTTAAGATTGTTTCTGTATTTGTAATGTGTTAGGTGTTTGTTTGTGGCCTTGTGGGATCTTACTGTGACAGAGTAATGAATTCATCATTGCTGCAGAGCTCTTGCAGTCATAGTTTGAGATGAAGTGAGGGTTGACCTGGTCAGCTGGAGGTGTCCAGATAGACAAAACAAGATGCATGTGCCTGATCAGCTTTTTTTCAGTATATCGTTGGTTGTCTGTTCTGTTTTATAACCAGAAAGTTCTTCATGGAAAACCGGGTTCACTTTCTAAGTGCATATGAGCACAATAAACAGCACAGAAAATAGCATAAAAATGTCTGTTCAGTACATGGAGAGCAGAGGCTGGTGTGAAGGACCACTTCAGTGTCACTTACTTAATGCTGAGTGAAATTTGATAGGGAAGAAGTCTCTGTTGTCACAACGGGAAAGGGAAGAACAATAAACTGTACTTAACAGAACAGATAAAGAGAGATGATGTGGTCAAAGCCATAGGCTTGAAAAATAATTTTTACTCATCACAAATATAAAAGAAGCAAAAAAAAAAAAACCACCAGTGAAAATTTGGGGTACTGAGAAGGATGTTTCCAAGTTCTGAGAGCATTAGCTGGACAGGCTGATAGAAAACATTGTCTCTACCTTATATACTGTACAGAAAAACTAGAGATGGGTCTGGGACACAAGACTGAGAAAACGATTGGTGTCAAAGATACCTATATTACAGCTTCTAATGTTGTGTATCTGTTATGATGAACGTGAAGTCTAAGGGCTGTGTGCCAGCTGTATAGAACTCAAACTGGTAGCCAGGCATTCACAAGAGTTAACTGGGGATGGTAAAGATTTCAGAGTCATCAGTAAGAGATCTGGTCTAGAAGGATAAAATTGCAATCCCTATGGAGGATGCTTACTGAAACTTGTGGGCAACATTATCCAGCTGTGGAAAGAGAGGAGGTGGGTAAGCAAGGGTAAAGATCTTCTGAATTTATCCCTTTCTTCTTGAGAAACGGCAGGAGTGATTAAATGTTGCCTTCAAGTAACAGGAAGTGTGATGGGAGAGGAAAATTGGAACTGATGAAATGAGGACGACTGATGAAGAACATATGTAACTATTTCACTTGGTTGGGTAAAGATTTCAGTTGAGTAGAAGGCTTTCAGTAGGCTGAGAAGTGAGTGAGATAACAGAGTAGCTTTGAAGGCAGATTGTGGTGTTGGTAGAACTTACCTGTCACAGAACAGAACTGAACTGTGGAGGGTTATATTAGAAGTGGGGGAAGAGAGGAATAAATAGAAGCAGGAATTGAAAGTTGGGATGAAGCCATTGGTTTGGAAGCAGGGGTAGCAGAAGAGAGCAGCAGACAGGCGGCATCTATATATTGAGAAGGCGAGTGCCAGATCTGAAGCTCAGTATGTATTCTGTGGAAACAAAATATGATGCCAAAGCACTGAGGCGACATTGTCGTGAATCATGGGTAGATCCTGTTGTGTCCACACATGAAGATTTTGGTGGTTGAACTGGATTGGTACTATGATTATGAACTCATTTTTAAGAACGTGGGTTTTCACAATTGTTCCCGTTTGGAATCTATTTAAAATGAGAAACCAATGGAATTATCTGTTCTCCTGCATCCTAATCCTTGGCTAAGAACATTTTTTCATGAAGCGAATTTGCATCAGTGGGTGTACTGTGTATTTCACAAGTATGCCTTGCTCATATTCTTCAGCAGCAAATTTTGAGGCTCCATCGATGCTTCTTTGTATTTTTTCCTCATGAATTACCTCTGATTATTATTCCATCTCCGCCACAACTAGGGATAGCTATGACTCTGACTTGGAAATCTAATTAATGTTGCAAGATGTTAATAATTCTCAATATTTTGAGTCTTCCTTTGTTTCAGGCCATCTGTTTCACAGCACAACATTTCAGTTCCCATGGTGTTACTCCGACAACCTGTTAAAAGTAAATAAATCCTTACTTTAACAAGTTTGTTTGGGAGCAGTATGAGAGCAGCTGGCTACAGCACCTTGCCTCCTCGTTAGCAAGGCACCTTTCCTGGCTGTCTCACAGATGATATTGTGAGTGACATCGTGCCTTGAAGAAAGCGGAGTACTAGTACTGTCGTCTGAAGTCAATTTTGGATGGCAGTATCTGAGGCTAGGAGTAGATTAGAATTAAACTATGTCAAGTAAAGTTTTGACTAGGCTTTATGGAACTTTTTTATGGAACTTTTCCTTGCAACCAGAGACCTGGACTTCTGGGGTGGTTCAAGGTGGTTCAAGGAAGTTGTGGAATTTCCATCATGAAAGATTCTTCAGAACAGGTTAAGCAGGCATCTCTGCAGGATAATTTCAGTGTAGTTGATCCTGCCTGAGGCCAAGAGACTAGATCAGATGACCTCTAAAGGTTCCTTCTAAGTTTTATGTTCATGTAGGATTCTTCCTTCTCAAGAACTAGGTAAAATTCCACTACTGGATTCCATATCGTGTATTTATCCTATAAAAGATTCCACATCCATTGAATTTTGGCTACCCTGACTGCTTTCATGTATGGAAGGGAAAACAACATTGTGAGCTATAAACAATAGTTGGTTACAGACACCTTCATTATCTGTGGTTGCATCCTATCTGTACTATAGCTTGCTTTATTACTACTGTTGGAGAAACTCAAGGGTGAGTGCTAGTATATTTACAGCCCTGGGGGGCTGCTCTTTGCATGGAAATGCAGTTAATTTGAAAACTTCAGCATAAGTACAAGCGTGGCAGGCTGAGGGAGAGTAGAAATGTGGGCTAAAATTGCCTGAAGGTCTGACAAGGAGACTGAGAGCTGGAAACCTCCACATTCCTTGGAATTTGTCCCATACTTAACTTCTGAAGTAGACAGAGTGCTGTGGTGGACTGCTCTTGCTCAGTGTGTAGCTGTTAGTAATGCAGACCTCCAGTTTGGTGCAGGTAATATGTCCCAGAAATGAAAAATGTTACCAATGTGGAAGATCTGCCTATGGAAATTAAAACACAACTCTGGTTAAGTGGAGAAGTACTCATTTAATGAAAAACTGCTAAATGATTAGGTTTAATCTTTGTAGTAATTTTCTCATGTTCTTTAGGGACATCTATTATCATAGCCATGTCTTTAAAACATTGCTGCATCTGTCTTCCATTGCTGTAACTTTACAGAACAGTATTGTGATTTGTTTACTAATTGGAAATTGAGGTGTGGGGGAGAGGAATTGTTTGAAAGTATCTGTTTAATTTTGAGCAATATCTGAAGGTCAGGTATCTCTTTGAGGATTTAGTTTGAGATAGAAATATCTGCTCCCAAATGCAACCTTAACTGGTCGTCAAACCTGTCATATTCTGGGAAGAAATGAATCACTTTAGAATCTCTATATTAGGACTTTGATTTTTATTTTTATTTTCTTACAAGCCTGTCAGCTGTTAAGGACATGCTTCCAACCCTTTGCAGTTAATGCTATGAGGGTCTACAAATCAAATACATTAAGAACATTATATAAGGCAGAAGTCCTTAGCAGAGGAACATACAGAGTCACAGAATGCCCTGAGTGGAAAAGGAACTCAAAAGGGTCATAGATTCCAAATTCCAGCTCTGCACAGGACCACCCAAAACTCAAACCCTATGGCTGGCAGCACATTCCAAATGCTTCTTAAACTCCAACAGCTTGGGGCTGTACCCACTGTCCTGGAAAAATCTAATGTAGCAAATGAACATATTGTTAATGACTGTGTCATAATACATGTGAAGCAAGGGAGTGAGATGAGTTAAGCTGATATGCACAGTCATCTGAAATATTTTTAAGGTAGAAAGGGGAAGAAAAACTATTTTTTATTTTATGGCAACTTTCCAATTGGAATAGCTGGGAGCAGTTTCTAGAGGGAAAGTAGTCCTTTGATGTTATAGATTTGAATGAGGAGAGCAAGCTTAGTACTTCTGCTGTAAGGATGCGTGTACATCCAGTCAACACAGCAAGCTTGGGGTGGGAGCTGAAGAATGGGGAGAACTGACTTGTCAGATGTTTCAGCTCCAGCAGGTAACTAAGCAGCTGCAACCCTTTGCAAAGTATGACTTTTCTGTCCCTGTGTTTGGTTTTGTTTCATTTTACCCATATTCTAGTTATGATTTGGAATATTCTGCTACTTCTTTCTTTCAGATGATATTAACTGTGTTTCTGAGTAACAACGAGCAGATTTTGACAGAAGTTCCAATTACACCAGAAACAACCTGTCGTGATGTAGTGGAGTTCTGCAAAGAGCCTGGAGAAGGAAGCTGCCATCTGGCTGAAGTATGGCGTGGAAATGGTAAGCAAAATGTATGGTAGAAATTGATCTAAATGAATATGGCAATTAAAAAAAAAAGTGTTTTCAGTATTAGTGATTTCTAATTTTATTTCACCTTTTTACTAGCAAAATTTCATGCAAAGCATGCTGTTGAATGTCTGTAGAGGTCAATGCAATTATTTTGATGTTTTTTCTCCTCTGTTTTCTTCCCTGACATGGAGTGACTTATTGATAAAATGCATGTCTAAGATGTTAGTCTTCTGTATACATTAAGTATTCCATATCTGTCTCATTATAAATAAAAATAAATAAATAAAAAGATGGGTGTATTTTCACTTCTAGGTGTCATTTATTTCAAATAGGCACACCATCTTTGGTATGGAGTAGAACTGAATAACAATTTGGGATGTCAGTTATCTGCTCAAAAAATATGTGGGTGCTGATTATAAAACTGGATTATTTCCAGACCTGTTTCTTCACTGTTTGGTGCACAAACACTACCTGAAATTTAAAAATGGTTATAAGAGGATCTTAGAATCATAGTGTGTGGATTTTTCCTCTTGCATCTTGAATAACAGAAGCTTTGCAGATAGAATTGTGCTAGAATAAGGTGTACTAGCTCCAAATTTCTCACGAATGTATACCATCAAAAATTTCATAACTTGGAGCAAGAAGCAGTGCCTGTCATCTTTTTGTGCTGTAATTGTTCTTTTACAGAACAAGGGGATAATCCTCTCTTCAGGACAATGTCAAAAAGCTGATTATAGATTCTGTTTCTGGAGGAGCTTGTGCAGTTAAGTGTAGCACAAGCTTCCAGGTTTTGATATTCCAACATATGGATAGGATCAGTGGATGGGTGAAGATAATACATTCTTATTCCTCAGTTACTAAGGTTACTCCTGTTTAAAGTGTTTGTCATCAGTTTCATATAAAGGCTGATGAGGCTATAACTTGAGATAGGATTCTTAATTCTTTATGGAGGGGTTTTATTTCTTCAGGGGCTGTTTATTCATTTTGTAAAGCAGACAAGTTTATTGCATTATTCAGATGCCTGTGGAGCTTTTAAGCATTAGCAATCTAGAATAGTTTCCTACTGGGATGTCTTTTCATTTCCTAACTCTTCTAATACTTTATAAGGAGAAAAGGGAGCTCAAGAAGTCATTTCCTAATTGGATGGGAATTTGCAGAGTTTAGGCTGGAGTAAGCAGGAGAGAGACTAAGTGTGTCTGCAGTTGGAGGAATACAAAATCACTTAAGTAAACTCTTTAAGGATAAAGCTTATGGCAGATTTAAAAATTTTCCAGATTGGAAGTTTAGGTTATGAGGGAGTCTATAAATGCCAAGTGTATCATATAAAATTATAAAATGGATCCGCAGACTTTGTTTAACAGCACTTACCTATCGCTGATCACTGGTCTGTGGAAGTGTAACATATATGGCATTATTTGTCCTTCTGCTTTCACAATGCTTTGAGGATGTACTCAGAAAATCAGAAGTATGTTCTCAGCTAGCAGCCAAAGAAACTCTGGCCTGGGATCCACAACATCGTGAGACTTTTATGCCTTGTAACCCCAGCAAATGTGAGCATGAACTTTCTCTAATGACTTCTAAGGTTGAGAAAGTACTCTATTTGTGGAAATAAAGCATTATTTTTAACTTCAGTTAGCTGACATTTTGAGACATTTCTATAAAGTGAGAAATAAAATTTATCCAGGAAAAGGTAGTAGATCTAAAACTAGATTTGGTGTGTACCCTGTGTGTTATGTGTCTTGGATCCCATTAACATCTAGCTCTCCAACAACCATACAGTTAATAGATTCATAGATACATTAGGTTGGAAAGGACCTACAAGATCATCTAGTCCAACCATAGATAGAATAGAATATGGAGGTATCTGCTTTTGGGCAGTTGTTACCTAATTGATAGAGAATCATACTTTCCCCAGTTCTCTGAAGCAGGTGCCTAAGCTTAGAAGCAGAACGCTTCCCAACCTGTTGAATGGGAATATCAAACTTAAAACTTCGGAAAGCTTATCAAACTTTTGAAACTTTATTTATTTATTTATTTTTAACTAGTACAAAAGCATGAACACAAATCTGTCTCACTCGAGATGATTAGTGCATGGATTGTGTTTTGCTGAGCATGTGGAACAAAATGACTAGAATAGGAAAAAAATGGGGGTGGAAACAAGGAAACAAAACCCCAAACCTTTCTGGAGCTCTCATCAGACCTATACCATCACTGAGATGATATGCTGCAAACTGTTTCTGAAGTCTCTCTGACAGGAATCTTGGGACAAGCATTTTATTTGTGTTTCTTAGACGTATGATGGTATTATAAAATCTGTGAGCTGGTGAACTCAACTTCTTGCCCCAAAGTTTAAGGGGTATGTAAGTTTCTCAGTGAAACAAATTGAAATCTCTTTTTAAGAGAGCATAGGAATGATAAATTTCTGTCAGCTGCTTCTTGGAGCTATAAATTAAACTCACACCAATGCAGTTTTTAAAAATAACTTTGCCTGGAGCAGAGATCTGCTGCAGAAAACATGAGTCAAAATGGTTACAACAACGAGCAACCCAAACCATGGTTCGTAGTGGGAAGTGTGAAATAATTTGCAATGAAGCTGCTGCATACTGTGCCAGTAGATGAGTATTTTTTGTCTCCATAATAATTACACTCTCTCTGACACCTCAACCTCTGTCTTCAGAGAGATCTACAAATGTACTTTCAGAAGTCATTTTGAAGAATAAAATTAAAAACAAAAGTTAATTCTCAAAGTTGGAGATTGAATAAATGCACTGACTTTTCATACATGTGACAAGTTCATATTGCTCAGGTGACAAATCACAGCTCTCTCCCTTCTGTAAGCTGGATCTATCACACCTGTCCTCTTGCAAATGTGCTTACCTCCTGTGTTCTACCAGTCATCTCTTTTAAATTATCTGTGTGAATAACACACTTCTATTCAAGTTCTAAGTAATTGGGGCTGTAGATTCTAATTTTAGTATTGAAATTAAAAAATAGGAAAGATTTGTGTGCCCAGAAGCTTGTTTCCTAAAATGTATCGATCTAACAAAATAATCAGTTTTAATCTTTACAATATGTGCGTACTAGTAAATAACTCAGAAAGGCATCATTTTACTTAATTTTAGAAGGGGGAGAGAGAGAGAGATTACTTCCAGCAAGGTGTTGTTAGTGAAATCCATGCAAATTTGGCTTCAGCAACTATTTGAGATTGCTAGAGTTTAGGAAAGGGTTGCAATAGCTCAGCTGTCGGAGAACTTCTTTATTTTAATGTTAGTTTGTTTCTGGTTGGTTGAGGAGGTTCCCAAGAGTTGTAAAATACATATTGTATGTATTACAGTTAAGAAGCTGATTGTCCTCAGCGTTGCATGGTGTAAGGGTTTGGTCTAAATGCATTTGACTTTGGTATTTTGTTCTCTGTTCTCATTCTTTTCCAGTTTCTTGAAATGATTAATTGTTGAGGAATGCAATGTCATTTGTGCCTGACGTATCAGTAAATTCAAATAGCACCATGTGCGTTTTCAGGTTGAAGCTTCCTCTCTTGGACTTCTCATGCTATGACAGGGAAAAAAATGCAGCATGTTCTTCCTCATTCCCCAGCTATTGCAAATTGCAACGTATGGATGTCACAAGATAGGTATCATGCCAGAAACCTGTAGTACCTTTCAAAAGAAAATGGGTTTCAACCTTTTAAATCCACCCATTACTCAATTATCTGCTTCATTTACATCTGGAATGCCCTTCAGCAATTGGTAATGTTAGTCTTCCTGAACGTAGTTGTGGGAGGCTACTGACTGTGAAAGAAATAGGAGTATGCTTGTAGTAAACTGCAAACCTGAGATGGTAAAGACACTTTGTGATCTTGCTGTGAACTCGGGACTGTATAGGTGAACTGTTACTTTGTATTCTGGTTTCACATATAGCAAGCATAAGTGTGTTTTTTACAAACGTCCTGATACATGTAATCGGGATAAAAACAGATTCTGATGCTAAAAGTTTTCCTGATTTAAATATAAGATTTATAGTTCCAACAGAAAAATCTTTGCAATTCTTTTCTAATACATGGCTGCGGTATGTGCATTCTCATTTTCCAAGACATTTCAGGCATTACAGAATACTTGAACTCACCTGTTCTCAAAATGCTTACTTCAAAGGAAAGGTAGAAAGTTCAGTACTCAAGTTACTCTTTCAGAATATTTGTCCAACTTCAATTTTAACAGAGTTTTTACAATTATGGGTATGTGCGTAGATCATCTTTTTTCACTTATCTTTTCATATAAAAAAGAATTTATTATTAAAGTGTACTATTAACATTCATTACTACTCTATACTCATTCCACTATTTTACCTTCCTTTTTTCCTCTTGTATTTTTACAGTTACTGACAAATAAACTAAAAGCTATAATAACTGGGAAACATTTCACTGCAGTATGTATTTATTCTTAAAGAATAACTATTCCCAGAAATGCTCCTTTATGCTAACCTAACTTGCAGCAAATACAAGATCATGGGGTTTTTTTTCCTGCAGTTTGTATAGATATAAACAAAAGGAAGGAATGGGGACTTCACCTCTCATCTTGTCTTGTGTCAAATGTTAATGACCTTTTCCTCTTCCTGTTTCTTTTCCAAATATCTTTTGTCTACATAAGTTGCACAGAATGATTACATCATGTTTTCCTTTGCTTCAGTAATGATTCTCTCACTGCTGCTTTGTCTAATTTATGGCTGCATATTCGTTCCAGGTTATCTTGGTGGAAGTATTGAAAAAGTAGTAGAAAATATATTTCCCATTTCTCTTCGTGGTCATATGTGACAATTATTAGCCCTGAATCTTGAAGGTGCTTTATGTAAATAGGACCTTTTATTTTGAACAGTTGCTAGGACTGTTCAAAAGGAAGGACAGGGCCTTCCTCATAATGAGAGACCACCTTAACCAGCAGCAATGCTGCAGCCACTCCTTACCATTCCAGAATTAGCCCAACCCTGTTCTGGCATCTAGTCTCTTGGTACCTGTTATCAAGCTTCATTTCTTACTAGGTTTAGCTAGCAATCATTTTACTGGAGAAAAATTTCTAATGCTTCAGATCTTCTGTGTCCTCTGAACTAAACTGCTGAGGTATTTTGCTCATTGTGATCCTTAGATTCTTGTTCCACTTTTAGAGGATTTGCTTCAACGCACTTGAAATCTTACCTCCCTCAAGGAGTTGAAAAACCTGAAAATCGTGTTTTTAAAATTCCTTTTCTAGAGCTGGTTGTAATGAGCCACTGGCCTTATCCTTGTGTGCACAGGCTGTATTGACTGTTTCTTGGAATCCACTTGGCTGAGAATCAAGAAAAAGATAAGAAAAGCATCTGTATTTTTTAATGCAGTGTGTTGCTTTTTGTCTATTTGTGGTCTGTTTTGTTTTTTTGGTGTGTTTTTTTTTTTTGCGAGATAGTAGGGACTAAGCTAATGAACATAGTTAGCAAACCTTCCTGTTTCTTGTGCTGCATCCTGAAGCACATACTTCTTGCTGGTACTGAAAAGAGGATACAGGTTCATATAGACAAGTGATCATTCAACTGAGACAACTTCCTGTGCTTCAATATCTACTATAATCGGTATCCTTTTATCTATATCATTGGTTATTCACAGGAAACTTTGAAAATAGAGTAAAGAAAAAAACATATGGAGGACTCTTCTTTTTTTTTTTTTAGTTCAGGAAGTGTCCTAGAGATATTTCCCTCTGCAGAGGATGACACGGTGGTTTTCTTTGTTCTCTGAAATGGTTAAAGATGCTCCTTAGGATGTGCTGATTGTATGTTGAGAGGTGATTATAAAGGAATGAGAAGACATTGATGAGATCAAGCTATTTGACATGACTGTTTTTGACAGCACAGTTACTGTAACAAATATATTGCGAGTCAAATGATCCAAATATGTTGTCTTTATGTACTGCAATTAAGTTCCAAGGAGTATCAGCATGTATATCTATTTATACACAGTTCATAGTACATATAAATGTAGGTAAATTTCATTATTAAAAGGTACATTGATTATGCCTGGGTTTTTTTTGTTTGTTTGTTTTTACTTGCTTTCTCCCAAGCTTTCTAGAAGATAACTTACATTTTTGAATCGTTTTGTCATCTTATATCAAATGGGTTAAACATGGAACAGATGGATTGTTAGCAGTATTTTGCCTGGTAGGAGATGCTGTGGTTTGAGTTCTATGTGCAGAGGAGATTTTGCTTTTAATGATGAAGAATGCAAACCATCTTCTGGTTTCCATCCAAGTCTGGTTATCTGTAGTAAATGTTGGTTTGACTGCTTAGAGTTGTATGTAACAAAATGAATTAAATCTTTTCTGCTCTCGTTGTATTCTGATTAGAAGAAATCTAATATTTTGCTTAATTTTAGGAAGCTTTAAAAGGGAGGGTTTTCTTACCCTTATTAAAAGCATATAAAATAAATTCAAGTATATTTGTACACAGTGAAGTGTTTACTTTTGAAATATGTATTCATTCTGAAATGCTAAGTAACCACTTAGTAATGATAGATTTGATCAATCTGGAAGAAGTAGCTGTAATATGAGAATGTTTTACATTTTTTCCGTGGAAAACAAAGAGACTTAGTGCTGCACAGATCTTAACACTTATTTGTTCAAAGATTTGCCTGAAATTCCACATATGCTAGAAGTTAATGTCCAGCCTTGAATATTGGAGTGGAGGCACCTGCTCAGGTTCTTAGGAGGTGAAATGTCAATATACTGATGTGGTTTTTAGTCTGAGTGGAAACCCTTAGATTCAGGCTGATTTAATCATCTTAGTAATAAAGAAAAATATCCATCTGCTGAAGGAGAGTGAAGGTGCAAAGATCATCATTGTAAAAAGAGCTTTTGATGAGGAATTCCTGACGTGATTGAACTAGAATTTGTAAACACCAATATTTTCTATGGTTTTGCAAACTGGTTGTGTACAGCTGTAAAGCAGTGACCTGTGTTACAGTAACAAAGTTAGCTTTTAACACAATGCAACTATTTTCTGTTGGTGTACTCCTGTTTCTCGGATTTTGCATATCAGTAAGCACATCGGGTGGATTTGACTACTATAAAAATGACATTCTTATTTTGAATGAGAGTTCTATAAATCTTTGTCTAACCCTAAATAGTTGTGATAGGTTTTTTAATTTTATTTTTAGAACGTCCCATACCCTTTGATCATATGATGTATGACCACCTACAGAAATGGGGTTCCCGGAGGGAAGAGGTGAAATTTTTTCTTCGGCATGAGGAGTCACCAGCTGAAAGTAACGAGCAGAGTAAGTAACACTTATCTTAGGTGCTGTCACCTAAACATTTAAAATGTCTTCTGAAGTGAGTTCAATTATCAGCTCTTTCAATAAATTTCAGTAGATATGTGCAGTACAACTTCCTTGTACCGAAGTCATCTTGCACATTCCTCAGTGTCATGTTTATTCATGTTCTCCAATTCCCTTCTCTAGAATAATTTCTACCAGTTTGTTGAGCAGTTCTTTTGTAGTAAGATTGGTTTCTGTTATGCTTAGTAGTGATGCAAATATTTGGTGCATGAGAGGCTTAATATGTTTGCTTCTTGAGAGGATGGGAAGATTCTTCCTTTTAATTGCCCCCAGAGAAAAGATTCAGTGATCTACTTTGCATTCCTCAGAAACTAAAATCTATTTTACAGTCATCACTGGGAGAGGTCTCACAAGCTTCCCTTTCTCTGTGCTTCATGTATGTATATATTGGTAGTAGTAATTGATATCTTGAAAATTTTCTTGTCTGTTGAACAGAAATGGTCTTTGTATAAAACAATTCCACATTAGATGAGGGCCTTCCTTTTAAGACTGGAATTAAAAGAAAAAAAATCTCATTTTTCTGATCTAACTGGTATAAGAATTTAGAAGCTGTATGTTGTTTATTGCTCTCAGCCTGGCTGAAGGATAGGAATGAGATCTCAAAATGAAATGTATATTTGTTTGCTCAGATTATCCTTACTTGTTGAACTAATCTGACTACTGACAACTGAATTTCAAGTTTTGTCTGAGACCTTATTGCTTTGATCTGAGGTTTCTTTTCATATCGAAGAGGCTGCTGTTTGCTGAGAATGCCAGAAGTAGCAGGTCCAATAATATACAATAGATTTATAGACTGTAAAATACTCAGTTATCGTTTGGGCATTTTGGCTTTAAACAATGTCATACCAGAAGCCATGTTGTCACATACAAGGAAAATGTCCCTTCTGAACCATGCAAGTAAAGTGTTCTAATTAATCATTGACTTATGGATCAGTTTGCAGAATAAAGTTGTTTTTAAGGCATTGGAGAAGCTTCTTCTAACATGGTTTTTAGTACATTTAGTTGGAACTGCTTCTTTTTATGGACACAGAATAGTGAAACTGTGGTAGTCATGCTTAAGACATTCCTTTTCATATTATTATTGTCGAAACACTAGTCAGGAAAGTCTATACTTGTATATACTGTTAACAGAGGAAGTCTGTGAGGTATGCTTTATTGTTCATGACTCTACCACATACAAGGAATAACCTCATAGGAGAGTCAGAGCAGAATAAAATTTAATAAGTAAAAACTGTCTACAAATTCTTCTAAAGTATGGATTAATGAAGCCATGTGTGTTGGAAACTCAACTTTGCAGTATGTGTGATACTTTACTTTTAGGTGGACGTCAAACCCAGAACCAAAGAAATGGAATAAGTATACCTGTGGAAAAACGCACAGAGAATGGGGTATGTAACAAGTCATAAAAGTTTTGGTTCAATTCCATTCACATAGTTCATGTTTTAAAAATTATTGGTTTACACAATCTGTTATGGTGGGAACTTGTGGAAAATGTATAGTTTTTGTTCTATTTTGATTTTCATAAACAACTGTCAAATTTCTGTCTAAAAAAAAATTCACTTCCATAACATGAGAAGTCTTCAGAGTCTTACTAAGTGCTGCATTTTATCACCTGCCTTTCTCTGTCTTATTTGTGTGAGGAAAAAGTCAGCTCTATTAAACATGCGTACTACTATTGCCTGTTCAAGTATCTTTCCCCTCTCCCCCCTCCCTTTTTTTAATTGCCTATATTGAGTTTGTGACTTAGCCTCTTATGTTAAAATGTGAAAAAGTATTCATGGATTGAGATGTTTTCGGATGCCTACAGAAGATAGAAACCTGCAGTGCGCCTTCCTTGTACTAGTTTAAGTGCTAGGTTCTGGTTGTTTTTTGTTTTTGATTTTGTTTAGATAAAATATTACCAAGTTGCTAATTTAAAATAGCCTTTGCTATGCACTATATATCAGTTTTATAGCATTCAGTGAATCCTGGCTTCACCATCATCTCTTTCACAAGAAATGTGTAGTACATCTCTTTCAAAATTACCGTGGCTTAAAAATCTTCTGTTCCATAGCTGGATAGAATTCCCTTCACGTTGTTCTGCCCCTTCTCATCCTCAGTTCTGATAAAAACTCAACAGGATGTAATCTGTCCTTGTTCACTTGGGGCTGTGCTGCTCCCTTTTCTGAGGCACTATAGTTACAGCTGACTGTTCTTTAACATTGTTAAATTTCAAGTAGAGTTGAGCTTACAAATTAATACTTATTTTATCATTGTGGAACACTGTTGATCTCTAAATATGCATAGGGCTGTTTGTTAAAAAACAAAACTAATCAGATTTTCAAGTTGAGGTGCTTGTATGTTTCCTGATACTTGGTATCTAAAATTTACGCATACATCTAAATACGCTGAAAAGTTGTGAGGTACTGTTTGTCCATTCAGCTGTTTAGTCGGGTTTCAGCTCTTAGCAGCTGGTTTTGTATGTGAGCATTTGGACCTAATGGAAGGAATTTTTTTCTTCCCCTCTCCTGCATGAATCTGTTTATCCTACTTCCATTGTCGTATTGTCAGTGCAGTGAGATCATGGGAGTGCAGTGTCCTAGGGGAACATAACTCTTTCGTGACCTCCTCGTTCTTCATGGCTCATATACTACAACTGAGATACAATACATTCTGGGAATTAGGACTGGCACAAGCAGTACAGCTTCTAGTCTTACTTATTGGCAATATTGAGTGTTACGAGAGCATCACTTTGTTTAATTTGATTTGCTGTTAATTTTATAGGTACAACTCAGACCTAGTAACATGATAAATGCTGCTACGTGCTTGCCATTCAGTATATACTAAAAAAGTACAAAATTAAAATGTATTGGAGAACTGAATGGGGAACTGCTCGCTTAAAAAATAGACTTTTAGTAAGTTCCTGAAATTACTAAAAGACAAGAAAGACCTGAATGGATTTTATTAATACAAGCTGTGGGTTTTATGCCAAAAGTGGTACAACTTTGGATTTGAAAGTTACAAAACTCAGATTTTTCAATTATGCTAAGTTTTAAATTGTAGGGGGAGGGGAAAAAAGAGGTGGCTGCAGGATCAAGGATTTAATCAGCTTACAGTTACGTAATGCATTAGGCTTATTCATTGTTACTGGCATGCTGAATGTTAGACTAGCCCTAAAATCAATACAAACCAATGGAACATTGAAGAAAGTTCAAACTTACCAAGTATTCTTCACTGAGGTATATTTGTATTACTATATGTATTGTTTTGATGATGAAATTGTTGATTTTTATTTAATATGTGGGTAGAACTGAAAGTGTGGCATGCATAGAGAACATTTAGATACATGTTTGTTTTCGTGTTTGAATCAATAGTTGTGGGAAAAAGTTGTATGCAACTGTCTGGAATTCAATTTGGATAATATTATGAATTGGCATTTTATCATGCAGTGTTTTTACTGTTCTTTGAAACTATGTGCGTAATCAGCAGTTGTTTAAGTAATGGTGAGCTTAAAATCACAAGGTTATTTAAATGCACAATTTTTATCAGATTATCTTCCACATATCAATTTTTAACATTAAATCTTTTAGATTAGATCTCTTCAGATAGTGAAGTAATAAATAGTGCTGTAGAAAGAATATGTAGCAATGTTTATCTGAGAGATTTGCATTTGTAGAGCAAAGCAAGATTGTATAAACCTGAGCATTTCTCCCTCAGATGACTTCTGCCTGAGTTTGCTTTTGTTGACAACTCGTGGAAGTCAAATTAAGCTGTAATTGGGGCCTGATCTCTTTCTACTACTGTCCTGAAGATATATGTATGTGAAGATAAGACTTTTAAAACCAAACATTTTTCTTATCCAAGGAGATAGGTCAGTGTCTCAAAGAGAGATTCACTTCTCTAAGAATGGCTTTGTGTCCGTTTCTTTTGCATATATAACTGAGTCAGCGTGATTTGGACATGAGTTGTAAAAAGGGAAATTATAATTGAAGATTGGTGAAAATGTTTTCTTAGTGAGAGCAGTTGGTCTTTGGAACAGATTGCCCGGAGTCTGTGGAATTTCCATCCAGTAGAGGTTCAGAACTTACTCTGATTAGGTCATGAGCAAGCTGAACAGCTCGCAGTAGGGGTCATTGAACCAGGTTATTTCCATAGATTCCTTTCTACATAAACTATTTTCTGATTTTATGATGCACAGTATGCCGATCATGAAAATGTCCTTTACTGTTCAGTCATTTCTCACTTGTTATCAGTGGCCATGCAATAGTGATCATGCAGTGCTAGGTGTTATTTTCCTCCAGATGTCCTAGCATTATCCAAGGATCACTCCATAGGAACGACAGTGGTTTGAGCACTATGAGAAAGAGCAAATATAGTTCTAGCCACTGGAGGTCAGTGGTACACAGGAGAGCGACTGGGAGCCATCCATCGTGGTGCAGCTACCAGTCATCAGTGGGAAAAAGAAATTGCAGTCTTACTAGAAGGATGTCCTGGAAAGAGGACTGACCATTCGATAACCGTTGTCCGGACGAAAAGGTCATCAGATTACTGAGATATTTGTTGTACATAATTGCTTGAAGTTCCTCATTTCGAATGTTAAAGAGCTTAGTCTGCTCTTCAGATCTGAGCTACAAATGCAACTTAATATAAGCTTGTAAGTATTAAGTAGTTTCTGTTTGTAACATTTAACAACATGCTTGGAAGAGGCTGCCATTCATGTAAGGCAAGTTTTAATGACATTTGTTTAAAATGAGCAAATTACAGTATTGGTCTTACAAATCTAGATCCTTTCATGGGTCTCAGCTGTGAGTCTAAACAAGTAGTATAATTATAGGAAAGGAATTCTAGCAATTTTCAGGTATGTTTTCTTAAGGAAACTTTCTTGCAGGCCTTGTGGAACATTTTGATCATGTAAGAAGCTCTAATTAAATAAAATCCACATCTTCCCAGTTTTTTGCTGCAACTTTGTATGTTACCTCTTGTAAGGAGCCAAGACTTTTGTATCTGCCACTTTCACTAAGAGTGTTCACTGCTCTGAGACCTGTATTCCTAAAGTTCTCTTTACTTGTCAGAGAGGGGAGCCTTGCTGCACCTTCAGTGCAGACATCTAATTCAAGCTGTTAGTCATTTTAATAGATTTAATGACAAACTGTCTGAGGAGAATCCAAATGCATCTAATGCATTTCCCAAAATGTTTGCTTTATCTTTCACTTCAAAAATAGAAAAACTAATCCAACTAAAGAACTTGAGGGGAAAAAAAACAATTAGTAGGGAAAAAAAATGCAGTCCAAAGCTAATGTTGATGCACACAACTAGCTCTTTAATTCTTGCTGAACTAGAAATCCCAGTCTCTTCATACCTCGGTAAAGGATAGTTTATGTAGGGTAACATTGCTACAAGATTAATAATTGTGTAACCTAACAGAAAGTACTCTGAAACTGTAGGGAATTCAGATGCTCCTGACCTTTTTCCTCACTCTGAGTCATTTTGTAAACATTCCAGGCAAAATCACATCATTCTGGGATTTGAAATGCCATGAATAATGTTTTGAAATAAGTGTTCTGCAATTTCTCAAATGTATTTCAGTTCATAATGAACAAAATTACCAGATGCTTCCATTTTATGAGAATAATCATCACACTTTGCTTACTCTATGATCATTTTTTTATTGTAGTAGCATTAGTTTATGACTAATAAGCTAATGTATGACTTAATTTGTTTTGAGGGGTCAAAAGAAATTTTTTTGGGGAACAGGAAACACTCTTTGTACTCAACTTGGAAAAAAACCATTGCAAGCATTGCAAAGGAACTGGTTTCCTCCATGCCTTCTCCATGTATTTACATAATTTTTAATCTCTGTAGATTAGATACCAAGAAGTCTCCCTAGGTGTCTACAGATATGTGAGGAAGTACTTGTTACTTACTTTTTTCTATATGTTGTATGTATATAACCTTTTCCTGTTTGTCATCTTCTCATCCATCTAAATTCCATTCAACTCTTCCTTTTTCCCTTCTTTTCACCTGGTGTAGGGAACCTGCTTTGGCAGGGGGGTTGGACTCAATGATCTCTTGAGATCCCTTCCAACCCCTGTGATTCTATGAGTGTTGGGGTTTTGTAAAGTTCATTGGCTTTCGTATCTCTGCTGCTCTTCTGGGCACCAAAAGATAGTTTTGCTCATCAAGTTACAGGGAATTTGACAGCCAACAGGTGGCTTCCCATTTTGCAGGGGAGGAAAGACCTACACTGTACTCAGTCTACGTGTTTAGTTTCTGCTTTTGCATATATGGCTGTGTTTTTCCTCAGCTTGTCAGTTTTACAGCTACACATAGCAGTGGATGTTCATGGAAGAGGGATGGTAAAAGTCCAAATTTGCTTTTCTCTTATATAAAGGTAGAATAGTTTAGAATATATGAGTGTGTCAACTGACACAGCATTATACACGTTAGGTCACAAAGTAAACATTACCTGAAGAGTTTGCTTGTTATTTTTTGTGAAGGATTGCTGTTCCTTCCCCGTCCTTACACCAGCAATGTAAATTTTAATGTCTTTTGACACAGTTGTATTTTTTTGTAGTCACATTAGTGTAATTTTAAGTTAAACTAAGTAACTTGATACTAAGTTATTGTAAGGATGATGGACTTGTCCTCTCCTTTATTTCAGTAGTTCTTTGCAAGAGACAAATGATGAAATTCACTGTTCCAGTGAAGAGCTCTGACAGCTTTAGTTGTTAAAACTTGAGACTTTAACTTGTCCCTCCATCTCCAAGCAACTTCCAGTTCTTTTATCTCTTTCATGTAGACATGTTATCTGCAGGTTAGTGTTTTCCACAGTCTTTCTATGTAATGGCTGTTTGCTGTGTTTGTGTGTATGCAGCAGAGCACTGTCCTCCTTTCTCTGACACACCTTTGAACGTTCATTTAGACATTCATTTAGTTTCCTGTCCATCAAGCCTTTTGGACACGTAGCATACCTACTTCCTACCCGTATGAATTTCCCAGGCAAGAGAATTATTCCATTCCTCTGTCTCCGCAACGGCCTCATGATCCAATTGCAGTTAGGTTTGTTCCCCCCGCACTCTTCCTCACATCAAAGTGCAGAAAATGAAAGTCCCTGTGGCTAATTTAGGAACAAGGGAGTTTGACTTGTTTTTCTTCTCTTATTCTTACTGGATGATTCTACTCTATAGCTCATACCTTTCCTTTCTTGCTAAAAATAAGCCTGTTCTTTGTGCAGCTGAAATATTCACTATGTCGTGCTTTGACATACAGTTCTTCATTGTCCTTATGGAGATCTGTTTGCCTGGATCTCTTGTGTAAGTGCACTGAAACATACTTGAATTCTACTCTTGAAAGAAGGAGGAGAGAGTGAACTTGCATACCATCCCTGAGTTTTATAAGGTAAATTACAGCTTTTCATATTTTCCTTTTTCAGAATGTTATAATTTTTAGAGACAATAGGAAATCGGTAATGGGGTTTTAGTATTTTCTTTCAAGCTTGGTACTTAAGGTCCTTAAGTGTACATTTTGGCTTTCTGCACACTTCACTGTGCAGCTTCTTGATGTATGCTATTATACACATGCTTTAACTTTATTGCTGGCTCACTTATTTATCTTTTTGCATGAAGGATTTAAGAAAAGAACAGAGTGTATAGGGAAGAGCATTTTAGCAAACACAAGGAAAGTTACTTACATAAAATTCATATCTATTTTGACTGCACTGTTTGCCTTTTTATTCTAGGCAGTCTCTGTTAATAAAGATGCAGCTAAATTTCATCTGGTGTGATTTTCTGTCCTTTTTAACAGCAAAATTAAACACAAGAGGCAGTGTTTTTCACTATCTATTTGATGTTCAGTTTTTGCACTCAGTAATACTATGAAAACAGAAATTTTTTTTGTCTTCTAAAAGCAAAGTTGTCTGTATTCTTACATTTTTCAGTTGAACTGAAAGAAATGTGTATTGCTCAACATTTTCCATTGAATATGAAAAGTGCAACGAATCAAGCTGATCGTAGTTGACAGCTGGCTTGATCTTGCACTGATTAGGTCTTTCACTGCTGGCAAAATCCACTAGCCTTTTCCGTTAGCTGATTGTTGATGAATGCAGAGAGACAGTTTTTCATATTGATAAAGAGTCGGGGAAACGTATATCTCATATGGAATAAGATTTGAAAATATCCTACCTCCTATTGATTGCATTGAAGCAAAAACCATGCAAGAACTCCTAAGATATGTGTAGTTGTTGACTCGCCTTGTTCAAATTGAACAGTTAAACAATTAGCATAGGCAGAAAATAACAGGAACATGGAGCTGGAGCATGCTGAAGCAACACACGTGTTTACTGCTGATGGGCAATGCTGCAAAATAAAGATGTGCTCTCTTACAATTACATGGGAAAATAGCAAGCAGGTAATTTATTACTTTTCCAAAGTTTTACACTTTAGTGCATGTTATTTAAATTTTGTATTGCTTTCACACTTGAGTTTAAATGATTTTGAATTTCACTGTAACATGACTAGAACAGTGATCATTTGTTTTTTGTAACTCTCTATCTCTGAAATGAAATTCTGAGTGCATCAGATTTTGACAGATGAACTTGCTGTCATAGTGAAGTTAGAAGACCTTATGAAAACTATTTACTTCACAGTATTGTGGTCACCTTCTGTTTTCAGCAACTTAAGTTTGTGGGGCGTGCAATGCATATGCCATCTCACATGTTCAGATAAAAACAGAGTATTTATTTTCAGTACTTTTGTGTTTTGGAAAGGTTTTATTGTACTGTTCTTCTTGTAAACAATATAACAGCACCACAGATACATTTCATACTGAAGCCATTACTTAAGGGAAATTTGAACACTTATTTGATAGTAAGCATGCTAGTTTGATGTAGAAGTGCATTTTAGTTATAATGTGCTACCCTATCAAGGTGAAATTACTTTTCTCAAAAAAATTGTTTTGTCTTAAAGATCCATAAATCTGCAATTCCAAGACTGCTTTTAAAGAAACTTGAGCGATGTGTGTTGAAACACAACTTTTATAGTTACTCTGAATAAAAGAATTGGTGTTGTAAACAGCTCTGAAGTTGTGTGCACGACTGATCTACTATCATTCCTATGTGAATGCATGATTTCTTTTAAAATATTTGTCTTTTGTTAGAAGTATAAGGTTTGTCAAATCAGCTGCTGGGTATTTTAGCTGGATATTAAAGCAAATACAAGTGAGTTTATGATATTTATGACTATCAAGTGTCTCCAGGGACAAAGAAATCGATATTTTAAATAATGAGTTCTAGATACTACTTTTCTATGTAGTAGGAGTCATTCATAGGCATTTTTTTTTGTTTTACCTGTGGCAGATGTTCAATATATGCTTAAATCCAACTGCGATTTTGAAAGTCCATTTTAAATATACAGAACAAAAAATCAGAACAACATTAAGTTCTGCCTTTTCTTAGCTGCTCTGTCCAGAATAGAGGGCAGTCTCACCTAGGAGATTTCTAGGAAATATGAGCAAACAGTAGTAAACATCAGAAATCTGGAGTCTGTGGCTTGTGCTGAGCAGGCTTTAAACCTGTATTAAATACTATGACCTATTTCTATCATTGAGTTGGAGGAATTACTAGCAATGTATTGTTGGTTAAGGAGAGAGGTTAAGGTTTTATCAGATATAGACAATGAGAGATTTTTCATCAAATAATGATACAGTTGAAGCATTTTTATTAGTCCTAAGAAACTGTTCATTTGCTCAAATAAAATCACATTTTGTTAAAAATTCTAAATAACCAGATGACTTCTGTGATGTTATTTTCAAGATGATTTTATTATCAGGAGATAGCACATGGTAGTTATATTTTTCCTTAATTCCCAATATTCTCGTTGCCTTTTCTGGGTTTAATTAGCTTGTTCATTTCCATTAGGCTAAAAAAGGCATATGCTATTGTCATTGGATTCTTTAAAATGGATTTCTGCTATCGGCATGTTTCTGACCCAATTAAAAAAATGCCAGGCAGAGCCGTGGCTGAAGCCGTTAAACTGGAAATAATGTCATCCATGTTGAGACCAGCAAAAAGTCTACTTTAAATAGAAACATATTTTACTTTGTCTGTCTAGAGTGTTAGGCATGAATTTCCACACAAGTTTTTAAAATTGCCTGGGTTATACATGGCACTAGAATTAAGTTGTAGGAAAACGTAGTCAAAAATCAATTAGAGTTCTTTAATTCGGTGATGATAGTATTTCTGGACAGTGGGTCAGTATTTTCAGAAATGTGAGGACATCAGAGTTAAGTGCTCCGTCCTGTGTTCACTTTTCTTACTCCTCAGATAGCACAAGGATGCATTTCATCCAAGATGTGTTTGTTACAGAACTATTACAGTAAATTCCCCTATCTTCCTGTTGTTCCCATCACTGCTGTTCTTCTGAGGACAGGTACCAGTACTGTGCAATGACTATTCATGTCAGAAACCTCTAAAGATTTAACTGAGCAAGTGAAAGCATTTTCTAAGCTATGCTGATCTGAATGAGGGTTAGGCCAAGAGAAGTTATGTTTGACTGATGGGCTTCTGCTGTTTTCATTCAAGTTAGCATGGAAGAATTAAGAACCATTTTGCTAGATTCAGCATGTAGAGGAGGCCACTCTTTCTTGCTTTGGTAACTTGGTATTTGAGCAGCCAGTGCTGTAGTTCTTCCTTTCCTTTAAAGGCAGTATAGAGAAGGGAAGATACAGAGCTGGGCCACTGGGGTAAGAGATCCTTGCTTTGGGAAGGCTGAGACTTCTCACAGTCTTCATCTCAGTCTGGATTTCACTGGCTGGGGAACACACCACCATTGTGGGTTTTACAGTTATCAGTCTGCTCTGTTGTGGAAGAATGGTCATTTATGTAATACCTTCCACTTCCTACTAAGTCTCAGACCTACCAGTTCTGTCTTTATCACATGACTGCATAGGTTTGGCAGCTCTATAAAGGTAAATTTCTAGTATGGAGGAAAGTTTGTTATTGCCCTCAGAATCAATAGCTGCCTGAAACTGTAATAGATTATGGAAAGTTGAATCTTTCTGTATGTGTTATAAATGAGAGTATTTAATTTTCATTTCTATGTAAGCATTTAAAGTTTTCTCAGGAGCAACTTGGGAGTACCTTTAGCATTTGTGGTCTTCCCTTTTTAGGGAGCAGTGCTTTCTTTTCACCATGGCAAAGCTGTGTGCCTCCATGGTGAATACCAGGTGGATAATAAATTCTTGAAATCATGGCACAAAGGATTTTCTGCTTCTGATCTTGTGCCTTGACTGTTTTGGTTTTTTCCCCTGCTATTTCTGTCTTTTGTTATGCTGATATTGCCCAAGCCATGGTAAAGAGTGTTTTCTTTCACACTTATTCTGGCAGAAGGTATGATTGCCTTTACTTTTTTGGGAGTGGTGTGTGTCTGTAGAGGACTGTTAAGGGATGGGCTGTGTTTTAGTTAAATAGGGCATTTGGCCAAAATGTTCCTTACCTGTACAACAATTCTAGAGTAGCAGCCTATCCTATGAAGAATGGCAACAGTAGCTAGGTTGGTAGGGTTTATGTTGCATTATCTTTAATAGCTGCTTTGTTTTAGCTTATCAGTGAAATAAAAACTGGCTGAAGGTAGTGGGATACAAGCAACAAACCCTTCTAGGTAGCACTTCTGATAGCCAGAACCAGCCATGCTGGGGTCCAAGACAAAAGCCAGGATGCAGACTTTCTTACCTCCTTGCACACAGGCTGATTACATTTTATCTAGGTTATGCTGGATCTTGACAATTGGTGATTTAACCTCAGAATCATCTCTGACCATGACAGGCATTAAAAATGGCGAGAAAGATGGACCTGAGTACTAAAAGAGAAGTTGTAGATTAGGGAATAAGAATAGAGGTAGTACAAGTAAATTGCATGAAGAAGGCTAGAAAACAGGTGATAAAGTTAATTGCAAGTGATACATTGTGCAAGAATATCCATTGAAGAAAGGGTGGATTGTGTTAAGTTTCCAGAGGCTTGAACTGGCGGTCTCTAGTGCAGAGCTTTGGAAGGGGAACTGTGTGAGAGATGGGTGTGAACACTTATCTATTCCTTTCCTCTTCTTAAGATAAGGGAAGATAATGACATAGTGGTTCTTGCAAAGCTAGGGAAAGATCTGAAGAGGCAGTTTGCAGGATAAATGGTTGATAAATGCTTGTGCTGTTTGGATTTTCTTTTTCAGTTAATTGGTTGAATTATGTTTTACACTGGCTATTTGAGTAGCTAGGCATTGCCAAACCTAAACATGAGATTGCCAGTCACTATGGTGGCCTGTTAAGCTTTGGAGTATTGTTTGGTTTGCTTTACAGTTTTTCTGAATATACCGCATTCTCAGGTGTGGGTTTGGTGGATTTTTTTTCATGTTATTTTCAAAGTAGCTTTCTGTTTTCACAAATGCAAACTTAAAAAATCAAGTATTTTTTTGGCTTATATTTTGGAAGTTCAGTCCCGTGGCTTCTCAATTCCCCTTAAAAGAAACATTTCAGATGGAAATAAAGACAAGAAACTATTGGAATCTGCCTTTATGCTTTGAGTGTCTGACTGCAGTGCATTCTGATTATCAAGGAATTAATTTGAGTTCACATGCAATTTTTCTTTTACTGTCATGGGTTTCCAGGGAGCACGCCTTTTCCTCATAAATCAGAAGCATGCAGACTGAGTAAAGAGAGACTGGGGAGTTTGTGATGATAGACAGAACAGCATAGTGTGAGGACAGAAATAAAGGAAGGAGGTTTAAGAAAATAAACTTTCAGAGTGACAAGGCTAATGTGTAGAATTCATTATTAGGAGATTCTTCCTCTTAATTAAATATCTAAGGTATGACTTGCTTTGAGGCTGCTTAAAAACTGGCTTCCAAACTATTTAATTACTACTGTACCATTCATCTCACCCGTCCCAAAAATATTAATCATCAAATGGTAAAATACCAGCTTGTAGGAGGAGGATAATGCCAGATGCTGAAACTGCAGTTCATTATGAATTCTCTCTCTCATCATAACTTTTTAAAGTGACATACTAAATAAAAGAGACAATTTTCTTTGACTTTTTTTATCAGTTCTAAGAAATTAGGGAATATAGGTGTACTGTGTTTTTGTCTGAAACTCCTGTACTAATACCTCTGTGCCTAATAATGCAGTGTTTGCTCAACAGGATTTTATTAAGGTGTTCATCTCGATGTGTAAATGCTTCTGTGAATCAATGAAAAGAAATTTACACATCAGCAAAATTGTCTCCTTTGATGTATCACCACGTAGCAAATGAATCTGTGGAATCTGTAGGAGTAGACATTTGTAGTGGCTGTTTGGTACGTCCTTTAGAAGGCTGTTCTGTGGGAGGTAGGTTTCTGTTGCTGCAGGAAAAAGGAGGAGGTCTGGACCTTAAATGTAATAGGCTCATGTTTGTTATGAAAGGTGAGTCATTTCATGTATGAAATTGTTAATGACTGGTATGAACATTACAAACTTAAGAAACTGAGGAACCAACAACCTCATTGGGGAACTGAGAAAGTACACCGATCCCTTTGCCTCCCATACCATGGGGTTCTGAAGAAAGGACTGGGACTGCCTTTTTGCAGTGGCGATGTTTGCATACAGCTTGCTACAAGCCGACTCAACTAATACGAAATATTCTAAACAAATTGGCTCAAATAGATCTCCGCAAGAAAACAATTCACTCGTTTTCATACCTTTTCAAAAATGATGCTGTCCTGTTTTGGAGACCTGAAATCAGCTCCGGTCTTTCTGAAAATAACTGACTTGACATTGAAGAGGAATTCTGCTTGATCTGTTAACTGTCATGTGGATGAAAAAGAAGAAACTCCGAGTGAAGCTACAGGTTTAAAACTTTGTTTCCTCAAATGTTTCTTCTTTTCTTTCCTGGATGTAGTGTAGTTATTTTAAACGAAAAGGACAGGTATTGGTGTATTCAGTGAGGTAAACATAAAAAGATTTTTTGTAGGACATTTACATGTAAATGGCTAATTATCATTGTTTCTCATGGTCTTATGTTTTTCTTTGTATATGAGTTAGTTTTAGGCGTTCCATTTTGTAACTGGAATATTTTGCCACAGTTAATAGCTTCTTTAAGAAGCTAGTATTAACGTCCCTCTTGTAATTTGTCTTCTGTTTTACATAATACAGAATGATGCAGTAGTTTTTTCAAGTATTGTTGGATATGCTTTCAAATACACTTCTTTAAAGCAGTAACAATCCTGAGCTTGTAGATCAAACTGTTTTTTTGTTTCTGCTGGTTCTACCAAATGTCATTGTCATCCTTAATGTCATTGTAATGGCAGGGTTACATATCTCGTTTAGGAAATTGGAAATTTTTGCTCAGTAAGATGACTTTGTTACCTTGAAAAATGTTCCACCATTATCCAAGTGTATCCCACTTCTTCAATCTGGATATACTTTTAAACAATATTTCTTAGCAGTAAGGAGCATCTGTTTCTTGGACAGTAATGAAATGTACTAGTGCAAGCAGAAGTAGCATGAGCTGTCAGTGTAAACTTAAACTGATAATCAAAGCAAAAGGGAGAAAAGCACTGGGAACACTTTTCATAGATAAAACTTGCATCAGACTATTTTTGAAACTATATTTGTGCTGGAAAAATGCTACCTTCTTTCACCATTTTTTCTTTTAAAATCAGTGATCTAGTGGGTAGACTTCAGACCATTCTGAACCCCTTTAAGACTTAACGTATGTATTCCAGCAGAGAATTATTTTCTCCTGGTGAAAGGCCGTGCCAAAGGAATTCAGCAGAGCATGAATATGTCCTGGGAGCAGCATCTGGTTTTCCTATATGACTTTATTTTCTCTTATTTTCTCAAGTGAGCAGATTTTGGCTTGTGGGATGGCGCTTGGAAGAATTTCCTTGTTTTCTTACCCATTTCAAGCCTTTCTGTCTGTAATTACGAGTAAAATATTTCTCTGATATATTAGGTGGTGACCACAAGTGCAAACAAGTTATTTGGCTTCAGAAGGACATTGTGAAAGATTCTCGTCTCTCATATGTAAAGCTAATAGAAGAAGAGAACAACAAAAACAGGCACTGCTAAGTTCAGGGTTTTTTTTAAACTGCTGTGTTCACTCACAGCATTGAAATAGAAATGCTTATTGGAGTTCCATTTTTGTTTCCTTCTTTTACCTCTCAGTCTGTGAAACTTCTAGACTACGTTCCGCTTTGTAAGCACTCGCTTGAACAAGAGTTTTTATTTCTCAGTATATCGTAAACATTTAATTCTTTTTAATTTTTAACAGCACTGACTGTAATAAAGATAGGAAATTACATAATTTTAACTTAGTTTTCCTGTAGTGTAGCCGTGTAGCTTGGTGAAGGTGCTTCATTATTTATTACAATGCACTAGTTTGTTTTTTGTGATGATCCAATCACCTGACCAAATTCTGTGTAAATATCTTCAATAGATGTTGGGCTATCTTGAACTTTCCAACTTTGGGGTGTAAAAGGCTGAAATTCTCTTTCGGGGAAAAAACTGTTCATTTGTTAAGGTTGTGGCTTTTTTATTTATTTTTAGTCTGAGTAGCAAAGCAGATATTTGCAAGTGTCACCTTCTGTAACTTGTCTTATTACACTGTACTTTTTTGTGAAGAAAGAGGTTGTATTATTCCAATGTATGGATTTAGATTAATTGTATTTGTCGGCAGAGCAATGAATGTAAGCTATGTGGTCATTTTTAAAACAGTTTTGTCTCACACACTGTCACTGCATTGTGTGAATTTTAAATAATTTTCAGTAATGTTTCTCTACTTTGATTTTTGCACATAAATTGCTAGTTTTGGAATGCAAAAGGGTGCTAAAGCTCCATTAATACCTATGACCTTCCATGAAATGCCTCGAATGTTTCTATCATAGAAGGACCAGAGATTTCTGTTACATTTTTACAGTAATTGCCAACTGTCCTTCTTGTTCCCAAAATAAAGCTTTTAAATAAGTAGTGGTACTGTTACAGAGAAATACCAGTTAGAAGAAGTTTGGTGAAATTGTTCTGTATTCTGATGCCCCTCTGATTGACCTGCTGTACCACTGACATGGAAAAGTGCAAGTCTGTAGCAAGTCCATTTTGGATGGTCCTCTAATATATATTTTTTATTATTTCCTCCGTTGTTATTTATTGATGTGTGGTTGATCTCTAAGAAAACTTTCTTCGCTATTCCACCACAGTTCAGATTTGTCAGTGATAACTGTTTAACTTTTTTCTTTCCTCCATGAGTTTTGGCTTTCTCTAAATCTTGCCTCAGTGACAAAACTGATGTCATTGATTACAAGGATTTCTCTCCCTTTTTTAAACCATGAAGATCTCTAGTACACATTAACTGATTCTAGGGCAGAGCAGAAGGCCCTGCTGTGGAACAACCTCAATTTGAAATCTTCCTGTGGAGCTCCCAGCACGACTTCTTGTCTAGGGTGACAGCCATTCTTCTTGGTCTGTCAGAATGCGATTAGCAGCAAAACGCATCCTGATGTCTTTACATGAAGGTCATACAGAGAATCTTTTTGGCGGAGGGAAGAAAGCTTTTCAGAGTGGCACTGTTTTTTCAGTTTGGTACAGTTGGGTTTGGGGTGGGAGAAAGGATCTTAGGCTGGGGCCTTGTCCATTCAGATTCTGTTCAGGCATCCAAATTTCAGTTCACTTCACTTTGCACAGACTGTTTTTTAAAGATTCTTATCTTAAGGACTCCAGTTTGCCCGGAGAAGCTGTGGGTGCCACATCTCTGCAAGCATTAAATGCCAGGTTGGCTGGGGGCAGCCTGGTCCTAGTGGAAGGTGTCCCTGCCCATGGCAGAGGGATCAGAAATAGTTGTTCTTTGAAGTCCCTTCCAACTCGGACCATTCTGTGAAATTTCACTGTCTTACTTTGTGAGCTTCAAGACAGCCTTTAAGTGTGGGTTCTCATGTGTACTTGTTCTACAGTTGGTAAATAATGCTAACCACCTGTTAAAGCTGTCAAGCACTTACGCTGAAAACATTAGGAAAGGAAAGAGGATTTAGGTTGCAATTTCTGCTTAGTATTCCTAGTTATATGTCTGTTACAGTACACGTTGTATCAGCAGATACCAATTTTACACAGCATCCTAGGAATTATAAATGTAAGATGAGGACCTTTTTCTGTGCTTAGTTTCTTAGTGTTCTCTTTCCTATGCTTTTCCACTTCTTGATTTCTTGCTCTGAGGTTCCTTATTCTTTAATAGGTATCTATCATTTTTCTTCCTCTGAGAGCTGGGAATTAGGAGTTAGCCTTCCTCTGTCAAGGAAAATTCTAGCATCAGAACATTTCGTGTATACCAGCACTGACGTAACATTTTTTGGTCTGCAGGTTGGGAATCCACGCGTTGAGCTCACTCTTTCTGAACTTCAAGATATGGCTGCCCGACAACAACAGCAGATTGAAAACCAACAGCAGATGTTGGTTGCTAAGGTAATTAAGAGCAAACAAAATATGGAGATTGTAATAAATGCAATTTACTTAAACATATGCAAACATAAGTCTACTTGGATACGGAAAATGTGCTAATTCATTTTAGATAAGCTAAAGGAGCTTGAGAAATCTGTTGTTTTGCCAAGTTAATCTTAGCTAGGCAATGTAAAAACATTTCACCGTAAATGACAGCACCTCAAATGGCAATGTGTCAAGACAATAGTTGTGTATCTTGGTAAAAAATATTGCTAGATTTTTGTCTCTTTCATGAGGCCCATTTTGTGATCTGTGGTAGATCACATTTGACTCTCTGTTCATTTCTACTATCTCAGTCACCTCAGTATAGTAACAGGTGTGAGATGCCACTTCATATATATTCATCTGTTATGCTTCCAGGATTTATGCGATGAATAGATTTTCAGAATGGGGAGTGAGTTTGTATGTCTGTGACATAGGTCAGGGAGTTACAAAGTACTATATGCACTGGATGCTTGGAGTACAATGCGGCATCTTTAAAAGGAATCAGTATAACAATTCTGTTACGATGTTTGATGAGACTAATATAGGAAAAAGAAATATTTCCATTATGTGTCCAATGGGAGGACTGTTACTTAGATTTGAAACATTATCTTCCAGTAGATGGGGTTGTTTAGACTGCTCTATTGGGTGTATTTTGTATTTGTGAAGCTTTGTAACACTTAGAGAAAGTTCCTTTTGCTACAGCAGGAAAAGGATTAATTGCAGCAGGAACCAAATGCCAGAGGACAGATAGTTGTGTCTGACTGCTCAGACAAGGGCTGCTTTTGCATGTATATGTAAATCTGATATTTGATCTAAAAACTTTCATATTTCTGTACTTTAAAACAGGAGTTAAGAGGATTTTTTTCTCAGGAAGGCTGGTGCATGCTTTAACCAGACACAACTTGTTCTGATTTCTGGAAAGCAAGAACAAGCAAATAACAACAACAAATATAGAATAAACACACACACAAAAAAACACTGATCATAGTGACGGGTCTTACTAAGACAACCTTTTTAAATTATTAAATGGGTAATAAATGCTTTTTGTCTAAAATCTTATCCTGTTAGGAACAACGTTTACGTTATTTGAAGCAGCAAGAGCGTCGCCAGCAGCAATCTGTTTCAGAGAGTGAAAAGCTTCAAAAACTTAAAGAACGAGTTGAAACCCAGGAGACAAAATTGAAAAAAATCCGTGCCATGAGAGGACAAGTGGATTATAGCAAGATCATGAATGGCAATCTGTGTATGCAAAATTCCTAAGTATTTATTTCATTTTCTGTTTGCTGTATATCTGGTATAATGGTGTGTATGCTAACAGGATTTCAGATGGATTGGTTATTTGTCATACAGAGAGTACCATGCTTCTTGAAAATTTATATGTGGTGCAAATTCTTGTACAGAATAAGTGGTCAGAGTAACTATTACGAACATTAACAGATTCCCAACAGATTGTTGAGTATTTAAATGTGTATGTATACTAGGTTTAAAACTAGTGTGCTGTATTTACCAATACCTATAGAATTATAAATTAATAATCTCTACTTGTTTTTTATTATCTTGTTCGTTTTAGCAACTGAAATTGAGCATATAAGTGCCATGTTCCAGGAAAAGCAACAGGAGCTACAGGCTGCAGTATTAAAAGTGGACCAACTTACCCAGCAACTGGAGGACTTAAGGAAAGGGAAACTGAATGGGTTTCAGTCTTACAATGGACAAGTAACGGGACCTGCAGCAGTCGAATTAAAAAAACTGTATCAAGAGCTACAGGTAAGTAACAAAGAGGCACAATTAAAATGACAGATGTAGATGAAGAAAAATCATATTACTGCCTTTTTGGTGGGCTTTTGGTACTACAGTCGCATAAAACTGGTGTGTTGCAATGTTATTAATGTGTTAGGTCATGGTTATCTAAGTAAAGGAATAAACATGAGCTGACAAAACCATCAAAAATATAAGCTGCACTGTGTTCTCTGCACTGTTTGCTACACTGCAGTGTTCTGTAGCTTCACAATATCCACATGATATACACTGTACTGCTATTATACATCTTTTTCAAAAAAACCTTGTTCATCTCAAGTGTAGTTTTCATGTCAGTAATAAATATTCATTCACATTTTTGTCATTTTTTTTGTGGAGAATTTGCAGAATAATTAATGTGCCAATGTGTCAGTGTTGGAGGTATTTTTTAATTTACTCATGTACTCTACTTTGACAAGGCAACAGATCTAATATATATTTAGTATTTGAAAATAATTTAAATTTCAAGATAAGTTTAACTTTTTTTCTTTATGTGAGCAAATGTAACATACCAGTTAATCTGTGTCACATTTTCAGAAATTAGGAATACAGGTCCTTTTTTCCTCCTTCAGTTTATAAAAGGTGTATCTGCTTTCCAAGCATTTCTAAATGCAAAGATGCTCAATTGATTAAGATTTTTTACTTGTGCTTCATAACGATCCCATACATGTTTATCAGAACTTAAATTTGCCTCAGGATTTTTTTTTTTTTTTAATATGGAACAATTACCATTGAAGTTATGAAAAAATGCCAGTGGGAAAGCAAGAAGAATGATCATAAGGGATGTCATGGTTGATTTAAACTGTAAAGGTAATTCATCCCCTAATTTGCTGGAAACCTGCTTTGGTGGTTTCAGTTTAATTTCCATGCAGAGAAGAAAATCTGCATTTAGTCCCTGCAGTTCAGTTAACTTCCCATCCACTCATCCGAATTTCATGTGGAACTGGAAATTGAATCAATAGCATTTCTGTCAAAAGTTTTATACCACTTAACATTTCAGTGATATTCAGACTGTCACTGTGGCAGGACATAACTTTCAACAAACATTTTCTGACTTAATCATTTCCTCAATTAAATACTTAGTAAATGTATTTATGCCTAATTCTTCAATCCAGTTGGTATCAATTAGATGCATTCTACCTTTGTTTAGTAGGTGTCCACTGTCTTATTGGAACATATTTTTCTTTTACTGTTTCCTTTTAATAGTTGTTCATGGTAATCTGTGTGCGAGTATAAAATCAGAGATATCAGAACACATCCAATCCAAGTTGTCTCAGGTTGTTTGTTTTTTTACTGTTGTATTGAAAAGAAACTTGGCAACAGTAACTATCCTAACAACGAGTTCTTATTTGTTTGTTTTTTGTTTGTGTATTTATTTAGATTAGGAACAGGCTTAATCAGGAGCAGAACTCCAAGCTCCAGCAGCAGAAAGAACTCCTAAACAAACGTAACATGGAAGTGGCAATGATGGACAAGCGAATCAACGAGCTGCGTGAACGACTATACAAGAAAAAAGTTGAGGCACGTCAAAAAGAGAACATTCCTGTAAGATAAACTATTAAAAGGGCCACACTTTAGTTTATCAGCAGCCTATTAAAACTACATAGACTACATAGCATGCCACTTTTTCCCAGCTAAGTAATACAGTTACATCTAAAAAACTATTTTAAAAGCCGCAGATTTTTTAAATCTACTTTAAGGTTTTCCACAGATATGAGAAAACTGTTGGACAGAAAGTACCTCCTTTTGTTTATGTTACAGACTGTACTGTATTAAGATTTATAGTAGCTTAGATTTGTAGAAAGGAAAGCATGATTATGGGCTGTACTTCAAAGCATAACAGGATAAAAAGGTGGGTTGCTCTTTGTTTTTTCCTGAAGCTGAAAACTTATAAAAATGTGACTGGTCTGATGACATTAGTCCTAATAGTTGTCTGAGAATTTGCAAGTCAGACCATTCTTCTGAGGATTACAGAGATCACTTCTGATGTATTCCCAGCTGGAGATGTTGACTTAGAAATAATAATTAAAAAAAAAAAGAAAAAAGAAAAAACAGTTGATTGATTTGACCAAGTACAGTGAAGAGACCTTATACAGTAACAATTCTTCTCATGTAAAGTAATGATAATTAATTTTTGAGGAGTTAGTATTAGGGAATAAAATTTGTCTTTTTAGTTCAATTTTTACATAGAAGCACTAAGTATAGTAATTAATTTAAAGCGAATTAGCTACATGGTTGTAGATAATTAAATGTAGACCTCCAGTTCATGGATGAATGCCTAAATTAAATGGAAGCTCACGTTTCAATTTCTCTGACTTCTAGTTGAATCGTATTAATGGAACTTCATCACCCCAGTCATCTCTGAGTGCTTCAGGAAGGGTGGCAGCAGTGGGGCCTTACATTCAAGTTCCAAGTGCTGGCACTTACGCTGTACCAGTAGATCCAGTTAAACCACAGTCTCTCACCATTGCTTCTAGCTCAACACATGGAAGATCAAAATCTGGTAAGCACTTAAGTATGATATATATTAATATACGTTGGAAAGGAGTAATGAGGAAAAGGAGTAATCTTGGGAGATGCTGTTTTGGGATAATCTCTATAGCAGTAAAAATAATATCAGATGTTGTCAGTACTTTCCTGTGGATGGACACTGCTCATCTGGTATGAGCCATTTTTACTTCAGTCCATGGGTTTTCCCTAAGAGAAGGCGAGTATTTTCTTTGTGATTTTACATGTTGGTGCACCAATAAAAGGAGCAAATGTTCCTTTAAAGATACTGTGAATTAACTGTTCTGTCTTTAATACCTTTCCGAATAGTTTGTGTGTTTGATTATAGTAATGAAATAACTTTGTGGTGAACAATATTATAAACAACTCTTTATGGTATGTTGCTTTTTATCAAGTAAACCAAAGCTACTGCACAAGTAGAAATAATATTACTTCTCAGAAAGAGACTAAATAGGAGAATGTAATAAAACTATGTGAGGAGTTTGTTCCAACTGAGATAGGAGAATTTGTGGCTCTTGAAGCATTTCTGACGTGGAATAATGTAAGCATTGATGCTGGTTATTTGTATCTGTCTTCATTAATGAAAGAGCTGTCCCTCCAGAGACATAACTGATATCTGAAATTGCTTCCCATGACTCCCATAAATAATAGTTATTTTTATTTTGTAAAGTAGAAAACGCTTTTTGTTTTATGTTAGAGACCGACAAAAGCAGATCGTGACATTTTTGCCTTGAGATTTCATTTTTGCAAAGCACACTTGTGTGGTCACATCTTAGCAAAGTCTAAATTCTTAAGAAGTGGCTAGCTTTGTATGCTTAATACAAATAAACTCAATTACTGGTTTATCCAATTTATTGATTTATATATATATAAATAAACGTGCATAAGACAAATAAACAATCGTGATCCTATCGATCTTAACCACAGGGCTTGACTTTAATAATATCTTAGGAGAGATCTGAAAATAAGGTAAGGGATGACCACTAGAACAAAGCTTTTGAAATAATTACATGCACTCCAGTATTTAAAATTGGACACACCAGTGAAGTTTGCAGCATGCTGCTGAACAAGGAGGAAGATCCGAACCTTTAGCAAAATCATGGTTTCCACTGATGTTAGTAATCTAAAAATGTCTTTAGTTTGGTATAAATCTAATCTCTGCAATTTTAGGGAAAAACCTTAATAATATGGAAGGATTTCATTGTGAGACTAAAATGACAGAATTGCAGCTGTTTAGGGTTAGGAGATGTGGATTCCTCACCTATATGAAGGGACGGTTCATAACTTCAAAGTTCACCAACAAGAAATAATTCACTGCTGTACAAATACTAGCCTTGCAAGATACATCTCCCTACCTGTAGACCTAATTCACAAGGTTACGAGATCTGTGAATGAGAACTCCTTGATTTTTGTAAAATTATTCTCCCTTAGGACTGACTTTGTGTTTATTATTCTGAATACACTTGAAGAATGTTCCATGATAGATTTATGTAAGGAGAATTATAGATTCCCAGGAAGAAGAAAAGTGAGGTTGTTTTGTTTTGTTTTCCAACTGTCATGCTTTCATTTGTCATTGTCTGAGTGCTCCTGTTCTAATTTCTCCATTGTCATTGTTATAATTTCTCCACCACTTTTTTTTTTCTTTCTTTTTCTGTGTAACTGGATCTGCCTTGGTGTGTCCAGTAGAAACAGAATGGGGGTGTGTGAAAAAATCTCCAGACACCTGGAAGGTTTCTGATTTAGACACAATAGCGGATCCTATTCTGTCACCTCCCACTTCTCTTCAGTCTGCCGTTCACAATGTCATCCGTCTGGCACCTACTGTCTTTGACACCCAGCACTGTGAGTCCGTAGAAGATTTTTGGCTAGCTAAGAATTCAGTTTTTAATATGGTCATCTGAGCTCTTGCATACAGATGCATATTAACCCAGTGTCTTTAGAACCTGTGTTGTGGTATGCAGTAGATGCTGTTGAAATGTAAAATTGTTTAGATGTTGCTTTCCACCATGGAAGGAAAGGGATTTGCAGCAAATTCATTCTTACAGTACTGCAGTAGCGTACTAGGGATGAGTTTTCTTCACTGAAAAAACCTGGGGAAAAATGATGAGAAAAACTGTGGCAATCAGCAAAGTGTTTTTTACTGTATCTCAGGTTAGATAAATATAACACATACATGTTTATCATGAGTTGTTCTGCACAAAAGTTTGAGTTTCTGTGTTGCATTGCCCCCAGAGGTGGGATAAAAGCTCACCCCATCCAAGTCAGTAACAAGAATCTTGCTGACTTCAATAGGGTGAAAATGCTATTATTTGGTTTACACTTCACTTGCCTGTAGTGAGTATCATGGAACTGGACCTGTGATAATTTTTAGGTCTATTAAGAGAAAATACACAAGAACTTTTTTGTATATGTGTGCCACTGTCTTTATTTATGTAAATACAAAGGTATTTGGTGGGAATTGAAATGCACTGGGTGTTAGGTAGTCTTAAAAGCAGGCAGGCAACAGGAGACCTTTGGAAGACTAAATGAAACCTGCTGGTTGAAGCAGCTACAGGAGAGCCAAGAGCAGGGACTCGTTAGGACTTGCAGAAGGGTGTTGCCATCAGATGGGTAAGTGTGTATGGGAGCTGCTCAGTCAAACCCAGGACAGAAGGCAGTTACTGTTGGATTGCCTCTTGAGCACCTATCACAGCCTCTGGCACAGTGCACGGCAACTGGAGATTGCAACAGCAGCATGGTTAGGTGCATGAGATCAAGCTTGAGTTGTGGGAGTTTCTGAAAGGTGCACTCATACAAAATGCATGGTAGCTGCAAGTCTGCCAGACTGTATATGAAGGATGTAAAGATGGGAACAGTTACACTCAGACATTCATATAAGTAGAATGAAAGAGAGAAGTCAGAGGAGAGAGAGTCTGAATTTACTTCCAGTCTGTTACTTCAGAATTCAGGGATGATCATATCTGGAAAGTGAAGGATTACAAAATATTTTGTGTAACTGTCTTTCTAACAGAAGAGTATGAGCTTGTATATGCAGGTAAGAGAATTAAATTCATCAGAATTTTTGCTGCTGTTTCTCTTTAGTGCTAAATTTAGGACTAAGGGTGCTTACTACAATTACATAACTTTTTGTACAGTAGAAGTTAATTCTGTATAGAATTTTAAAAATTGCCATTATTTAGGGTAAAAGCATTCAGATAGTCTTCTTTTGGTCTTGCTCTTGATAACCAGATGGATGGTATAAAAAATGAACAGCAACAACAAAAAACCTGAAGAGCCCAACAGGTTCTGTTTCTGGATGCTGCATTGCATCATTTCCTGGCAGTTTGCAACTCTGAAAAGTGATTTGTGGACTACATACTATATTCTCAGTGTTAATCCTATTTAAATGACCGACCACAAAAATAGTCTTGCTCCAAAGTAATTCTTTCTCATAACTGAAATGTAATTTATCTTAATTTGAAGGCTAATGCAATATTATAAATGTATAGACCATTCCATGGAATTGCAAATGGTTAAAAAGCAGTAGGGTAGCTCATATGTAAAAGTATAACTTTTATTTTTTGTTCACTCAGATGTAAACAGTGTGATTGGGACATGTCTATAAATACTTCGTATGAGCTAACAGAACGAATCTCCACTCATACAGTGAGAAACTGGGTAGCAACTGGCCAGAAATCTTCAGCTTTTCATTTCTGCAGGGGGAAGAAATGGGATGCTCAATAAGGAGGATGAGGCTCACATGTAGAAAATAGTGTGCTGAAGCTAAATTCAGTGTAAATAGAATATTTATTTGCATCTTGTTCTTAGGCTGCCATCTATACTAAAGAGAGAATGACACACAATCCTAGAAATAGTCTTGGTGGTTCTGTTTTCTTAGGGCTTAAAACTGCAAATAAACAGGAAACGTTGTCATTAAATACCAGGTTTTCGTTTCATCTTGCCTTACCATGGGGTCCTGAAATCTTAGTAGCTCTTCCCTCACCTTAGTTGTCATCCTCTAGTGAAGTTATGTGTTTCAGATTGTCTTTACAAAATGCTCTATTAAGGTAATTGTAGGCTGTAGGGAAGGAGAAGTGATCTTGATCTCCTTACAGAAATACGAAGCTTAATCTTTCAAAGGCAGATCAAAGCCTTAGAATCTAACCAAGGATCTGTGTAGTTACTGTAAAACAGATCTAATTGTAAGATGATTGAAACTTGCTTGCTTGCTTGGGAACTGAAAGCAAATGGTCCGCTCCAATTAGTGAAGTAACATATCAAAACATCTAGGATTCATTAAGGATCTGTTGCCTCAGTTTACACACAGCTATGCACAATTTTTTGCATGCGTGCAATGAAGATGAAAGCCCATGACTTGTGTCTTGGCACCGTGACTTCTTGTCAGATGACTTTAAACCTTTATTCTAAAATTAAGTCTTTGAGACAGTGCTGATCAGGTGAGTACACAGAGGAAAAAAAACAAAAGGTAAGTTCACAGCCACCTCCAGTAGAGGAATGTATGCTTTTGTTCAGCCGTGTTCTTGAGATGAGTTGAGATGTTTCCTGTTCTGAGTCAATGAATCCAGTAACAATAGTTTACATTTGGAATAAGTTCACACAGAGCTTACATAGATTTAACATGCGAAGTAATTTGACAGTGTTTCTGGTTAGTACCAAAAGAAATATGTTGAAGTGTTTCTGTTTTTCTGAATGTAATTTTTTCTTTTTAATGGTAGAATGAATGTGCAACACTCACACAAAAAAAAAAAAATTTTTTTCTATAGAATTTTTGATACAGTTTAAATGCAGAGAGTTATATACGTCACGTTAAATACAGCAACCAGGCTTTCAGTATTGATTTCTGAATCAAACATAACAATTTATCTGATTTCTAGAATCAAAGTAATCATACTGTAATCTAACTTGTTCAATTTTACATGTTGTTTTGCTTCTTTACAATGATTGTATCTTAAATGTAGTGTTTCATTCTGTTTTCAAGCTAACGATGGAAACTGGCCACTACTTAAGCAGAGCTCAGCCCCTGTGGTAAAACCCCCTCAGATCTCCAACACAGACTGGAAAGAATCAAGCATGGATACCGCTTTAAAACAAGGAACAATATCCAGCCAACCTTTGCCAACTTCAGTGTTAGGAAGTACTGATAAACTGGTGAGTTTCCTCTGTGTGTATTCATAGATCTGTTTTGCTAAAATCATGAACTTTTGGCTTCCGCAGCTGAACTTACTTCTCACATTGCTTCTACACATTTCCCCTCTGATAATTACTTAAAATGTTACAAATGAATTACCCTTTATTTCTGCTTTTTCCTTCTTACTGCATTACAGATGATGTTTTGTTTTGGGTATTGTTTTTTTTTTTTTCTTTCAGTTCACTAGTTCCTTCCTGTTCTTCTACATATCCAGTCTCCTCTTTTCTTTCCCTTTGCTCGTCCTTATCATCTTCCCCACCTTGCTGTTTTTCCAGTCCTCGATGTAGATTATCACGTGTTCAACATGTTCTTTTTATAGCAGAACTACTTTTTACAACAAAAGCCAATAAATCCATTCTTCAGTTGGTGTCTGCATCATTGTTCTAGTTTTATATGAAATTTATTGAACTTTATGGATTTTTAACACTGTAGTCTTTAAAGAATACAGACTGTGTCTTTACATTCTTTTGTTAATACTGTCAGTACTATCACACTGTGCATTGTCAAACGTATTATCAGATAGGTACAGATATCTAGAAGTTAGAACTGGTCATTTAGGCTTTGAAAGTATTCAGATGCTTCTGGATTCCTAATAATGTATTATAACTGAAGATGCCTTTAATCGGTAAGGTCTGTGGTAAATTCAAGTGGAGTTGTATTGAGGAACACAGATTACTTGTATTGTCTCCTTTGCTGCCACACAAGATGATTATTGTTTTGTTGAATGAGGAGTATTCTTGCTCACAAGTGTTTTATGTGATTAAGTGATACGTAGTTTTTCATTGTTCTTATATAGGGTCTTGACTTGGGCAAAGTGCCACCAGCAATTCCCGGTGTAAGCAAACAGTTGCCTCAAAACTATGGGACCTATCCAAGCCCAGTTCCCTTAGGAACAGGTTCTACAAATTCTCTAGAAAGAAGGAAGGACGGCAGTCTGCCCAGACCTGGAACTAGCATCACAAATCGGCAAAGACCTGTTCCGCTTCCGCTGCCGAGCAACGTACATCAACCCAGTTCCTCACAACAAATTCAGCAGAGAATTTCTGTACCTCCTAGCCCCACGTACCAACCTGCTGGCCCCCCCTTGTTTCCAGGAGGAGATGGCAGGCCGGAACTCCCTTTAACTGTGGCTATCAGACCTTTTCTAGCTGATAAAGGATCAAGACCTCAGTCTCCCAGAAAAGGGCCACAGACAGTGAACTCCAGTTCCATCTACTCAATGTATCTTCAGCAAGCAACGCCACCAAAGAACTATCAACAAGCTGTATATAATACCTTAAATAAGTCAGTAAAAGCAGGTACGATATACGTTGCTTTACTTTTTACCTTTGCAGTAAACAATTAAAATCTGTTTATTGAGCTTAGTTTACATATCAGTATAAATCACATCTTGTTTGAGAAACCTCTTAAAGTTTATGATAAAAGTTATTTTTATATGCAGTATGGCAACAAAAAAATACCTTTTATTTTTCAGGGTGACAAGTAAGCATACATTGGGTTACCTTTTATTTAAAACAGAATACCTGTAGAATAATATCCAGATGTAGGATACTCAATGTATTTTTTTAACAGATAAGTTGTAAGAATCGCATCTAGAGAGTTGGTGGTTACCATTACCAGCAGTGGAGTATTTGTTTTTGTTTTGGTAGATGTGGTGTATTTTTTTTTCCTGTTCTGATGTCAGGCAAGTAGCAACAAAGACATGCAGTGTACTTGCAAAAACTTTATGTAATTTGAAAATAGTTCACTGTATTCCATCTTTTTTTTTGTTTTCTTCAGTTTATGGAAAACCTGTCTTACAATCTGGTTCAACTTCTCCCTCCCCGTTGCCATTCCTTCATGGCTCTTTGCCTACCCAGACTTCTCCACAGCCACAATCTCAGCCTCAGACTGAGGTCTCTGAAAAAGATCAAGAACTGGAAAACACTCCACCATCCAGTGAAAATAGCAACGTGGAGAACATTCCTCGCCCTCTCAGTCCTACTAAACTCACACCCATTGTGCATTCACCCCTGCGATATCAAAGTGATGCTGACCTTGAAGCTCTGCGAAGAAAATTGGCCAATGCTCCTAGGCCATTAAAGAAGCGTAGTTCTATCACTGAACCAGAAGGCCCAAGTGGACCAAATATACAAAAATTATTGTATCAACGCTTTAATACTCTTGCTGGAGGAATAGAAAGTGCCCCTTTTTATCAGCCAAGCAATCCCCAGGACTTCATAGGCATCTTAGCAGATGTTGATAATGGTAACACTAGTACTAATGGCAATATTGAGGAACCTATTTCTGTGCAACCTACAGTTCCCCTTCCTGATGAGCCACCCCCTTCATCAGATGCCAATGATAATGAACTACCTTCTCCTGCTACTGAGGAACTGATAAGCACTGAAACTACAAATCAAACATCTGAGACAACTGAAGATAACAACAACAACCTTGCTATAGTTCCTTCTACTGAGGAGTCGTCCAGTCCCACGCCTGAGGTCAGCTCTCCAGCAGAAGAGGAAGCTCCTTTGCAACCTGCTGTTCCTCCTCCACTTCCTCCAGTAAGTAACTAAAAGAGGACAAATTTGTGAACTACAGAATTAACTGTGTGCTTAAGCATAACTGGAAGAGGCTAAGCTTATGCTAACTGGCATACTTGCTCTTGAAGCTTTGTGATACTTAAATAAAAATAAAAAATGAGGGTTATCCAAATACTATTCTGATTGAACAGGTTATTTACGAGTCTACCTGTTTAGTATGGAAAATAAATGCACAAGCAACGTGAGGTTGTGTATGCAATTTAGGCAGGAGAACTTATTTTGGGGTATACTCATCATAGAGCTAATTCTGGTAGATGAAGCACCACTGAAAATATTTTAGTTTCCCCAGGGCTATGAAGATAACTGTACCAACCAATGGCTAAGCTACTGCAGTGGAAATTCTTTATTTGCATACAAGCTGAAACAGCTATTCTGGGAGAAGTGTGTTCCTTTTCCTCTCTCAGTAGAGACCAGGGCTGGCAAATCTAACAGTAACACAGCTGGTTTGTTTTAGCAGGTATCTTTTATAGTGGATCGTCTCTATTTGAATTGCTTTCAAAGTTCCTCCTCCAGCTGCACCAAAAGCTTTCAAATACTAGTTGATTTTGTTGTTAGTAAAGTCTGCAGCCTATGGAGAACTGAAAGTAGAAAGGACTGTAATTTATTCTTAGCTGTTAACATGACTCACAGTCGATTTCAAGGCACATCTCCACTTCTTGATTCCACCTCGAGCTTCGTAAATTCTTCTGCAGAGCTTACATTCCTTTTGTAACTGGACTGCGGTGTGTGCAGGGCTTTGTATGCATTTTCCATGAGGATGTATGGGCCATGACACTTCTGGAAGAATGGAAGATGCTAGCAACAGATATTGTTGGTACTGTGAGAGGTTTATTTTTTTGGAAGTAAAACAACCATACTAATAGGGGAAAACAGATCTTGTGATTCTGCAGACTTAAGGTGCTCTGCAAAGCTCTAATTAGTATTTTTTTTCTGAAAAGTAGCAAAGGCACGTGTAAATTATACACTCTATTCTCAAAATGCATTTAAATGTGTTTCAAATCTTTGAGAGTGTTTCTTCTGATGATACCATCTTGAATGTTGCATAAAAGAGCCTCATAGATTTTCTTTCTCCCATCAAAGCTCTTTGGTATTGACCTGCTGCTGATGCTTCTGCTGATTCAAGGGAAAAATTCCTTCCTTATGCTTAATTGTGTCACGCTTTCTAATCTAAGCCAAAGGTTTGACAGTGCTTCAGACCATCCACCAGAGACACACTCTGCTCATAATGAACACAATTAGGATTGTGGTGCTCAAAAGCCATTGGTTTGAGTGCTTGGTTCCTTCTACTTATTACCTTTTAATAGGAGCAGCTGGATTATGTTTGCATCCTTTCTAATTTTTCGTAAGATATCAGCTCTATTATTAAAAGGAGCTGTGATAGAAGTGTTTGCATCATTCTTCTGATCGTTTAAGGAAGATGGGATTCCTTGTCTAGATAAGATGTAACTTAATGGTTTCTACTACTTCTGCAGCCTGAAATAATGCCTTTAAACCTTCATTTCCACTCAGACCAAACGTACCAACCTGAAGAAACCTAACTCCGAAAGAACAGGCCATGGGTTGAGAGTGAAGTTCAATCCATTGGCCCTTCTCCTAGATGCTTCTTTGGAGGGAGAATTTGATCTCGTACAGAGAATCATATATGAGGTGAGTTTCCAAACAAAGGGAACTTCTTTGAATACTGGGAAAAATAAAGGTGCTGAACTGTTTCATGTTTTCTGTAGGTCGATGATCCCAGTAAGCCCAATGATGAAGGAATTACACCTTTGCATAATGCAGTGTGTGCTGGTCATCACCACATTGTGAAGTTCCTGCTTGATTTTGGAGTAAATGTAAATGCAGCAGATAGTGATGGGTGGTAAGTGGCAAGATTTTTAACTTTGCATTTGAAAAAAACACCATTTTGATGGCAGTTGAGTATTTAGAAGAGAGGTGTTTGCAGAACAATTTCCTCCTTCTCTGTCCCCAGCAAATGAGGTCTTGTTAATTTTTCAGTGGTAACAAACTCAAATACTAAGTGCCACTGTGTTGAGCCCATGGGCAAGCGTGCTCAAATCATAAATTATGGTACATTCTGTTTTTATGTAGAAATATAGGTGTATTTCTTGCTCACATGCTGAAGTAATTAAACTTTAAATAATGAATGACAAAAATACTAAGTTTCATTTTCACATAACTTATTCACAGATGTGTTCTTGGAGAATCTAGCCTTGCAGGTGGATGTAGCACCTGGAAAGAGTTTGGTGGAGCTGTGAAACCTTGCCACACTGCTGAGTGGTTTCTCCCCCACCTTATCTTGCCTTTCAGATTTCCTAATAGTGGAAAATAGTAGTTTTATATCCAGCAGTACTGCAAGCTGTGCAAGTCAAGATAAAGTAACCATCTGTTTTATGTTTGGCTCTACTGGAGTCAGGTCAATCCTGGAATCCACTCCGAGTCATTTGGCAGGTGTCAAACACTGCACACATAGCAGAACAGCTTCCTTTAAAAACAGACAGACTGAACTCTGTATTGCAAGACAAAATAGCTAGGATTCCTGGGAGTTTATTTCTTTCGTTTCTACATTTTTGCTTTATTTCAGGACACCTTTGCATTGTGCTGCTTCTTGCAATAGCGTTCATCTCTGTAAACTATTGGTTGAATCTGGGGCAGCTATTTTTGCTTCAACTATAAGTGATATAGAGACCGCTGCAGACAAATGCGAAGAGATGGAAGAAGGTTATATTCAGTGTTCCCAGTTCTTGTATGGTAAGCTGTGATGATTCTTTATAAACTCGTTCTAGCTCTTGTAAAATACATCCCTTCTCTGGCACTCTGGTCTGAAGGAAACATCTGCTTAGGCTCCAGACTTTTGCCCTGCACATGTTCTTTCAAAATGGTAAAAACATTGTAGTCTTTTGGTTATTAGCTGCTCGTAGTCCTTTCCTTCTTGACTTGACTTGCAGAGTCCTCCTAGCACTACAATTTTTATTGGGTTCAATATCAAGTAAAGAGATTTTCACAGCAGCAGTGAGTTGTCAAGTATCTTGACAGAATTATTCCAGCAAATTTTTAGCAGATCGCCTTCAGAAACCTGTATACATTATGAATAATTAACTTAGAGAATGTGCTTAGTTACTAAGACATATTTTGCAAGGGAAGTACCTTGATGGAGCAGAAAAAACATTAATTTCTGGAGGTGGATATAAGCTTAAAAGGCTCTGGCACTGCAGATTTTCAAAAGCTTCAAGCATTACTGAATGTAATGTGTACAAGCTCTGTTACAGAATTGAACCCTTTGAGAAACGTATACCAATTCCATAAAGTTGCTTTGCTCAAACATTTGTGAAACTATTTTTGTCTTCCTTGGAATAGGAGATAATGAAGTCTCTATTGCTGAAAATTCTTTATGATATGTTAATAATGAGACTGATATTTGAGCCACACCAAAATTCTTGGGGAAAAACGGATTATTTTGCTGTCTAACTTGCTGTTAACAGGAGTTCAGGAAAAGTTGGGAGTGATGAACAAAGGAGTGGTGTATGCACTGTGGGATTACGAAGCCCAGAATAATGATGAGCTGTCATTCCATGAGGGCGATGCCATTACGATCCTCAGGCGCAAGGATGACAATGAAACGGAGTGGTGGTGGGCCCGCCTCAATGATAAAGAAGGCTATGTGCCTAAAAATCTTCTTGGGGTAAGTGCTGACTTACCACTTTGCCTTCAGTTTTTCACTTCCCCCTGAGGTAGGATCTGTGGCCATCACCTCAGTGTTTTGCCGTGGAGTAGCTTTGTTAGGCAGCCCTAAGCTTTGGTCTGGGAAGATATTTAGGGAGGCTTTTAATACCTGGCACCAGGTAAACGTACATTTAGACAACTTTAAAATGGGAATAAAACCTTGAAGGTGGCAACTTTAGGCAAGTCATTTCTGCAGCCCTCAGCCCAATGTAACACTGCTATCACAGAAGACCAGGAATGTAAGGCCACCGAGTGTGAAATGAGCTCTTCTGGGGGCCAGACAGGGAACTCCTGTATTTCCATAAATGAATCCTCTAGCCTAGCGTGGGATCTTGAACTAAAAGCAGCAAGTTATTTGCAGAGCAGCAATTTGCTTCCATTTGCAGGAATAAGTCAGCCTTTGGCATCCTGCTGTTGCTGCTTTAATTTTTCAAAAGTCACCTAAGAACATGCTGTAGCTTAAAAACAAAAAAGCCCTCACGCCCCCAAAACACTTCTTTTTAACACACAGTTCTCGTTAGTACTCGTCAGTTAGAACTGAATTGATTTTATATTTAATCTGCTGTCAACCATGCAAAGCCTAACACTTTCATTCTGTTTTTACAGTTATATCCACGAATAAAACCTAGACAGCGAACCCTTGCTTGAATTCAGTTGTACAACAGTGCAATACCTTGCTGGTAACTGGAAACTTAAAACATACACTGGAGCCATTGTTTTTGATCATTTCACATGGAGAAATAAAACTATGATACTTAGTTTTAATGGTGCTTTCTCTTGTTAAATGGACAGCATCCAAGAGTTTCAAGATCTGCAGTTTGTAAATGAGTTTTGTTCTATGTGACCCACCACTGATGAGGAGAGCGCTATCTCCACTACCTACAGTGTTCTGCCAACTGTTGTCTAAAGCAGTGTGTTGAGTTCAAGTTTGGTGTGGTAGGAGCTTTCTTGTGTTAAATGTTCAGAGGTGTCATTTGCGAAGTGCAGATAAGCTGTCCAGTTTGCTCCAACCCCACAGTAACTGTCCCATGTCAGGATTTTGGATGTTTTGTTCAGTACCAGTGAATGCTGAGTTCTCTCATCACCTCTTTGGGTTCTAGGACACAAGATCTTCACCAGTTCCATTCATCAGTAAGTACTCACCAAAGCTATGAAGGCTAGGATTAAGTGTTAACGTGCTTTTGCACTTACATCCTAGTTTAGGCAACCCCAACAAAAGCTTTACATAGTCTAACATCTAGTACAAATCTGCATTTAGAAGCAAGCTAGAGAGCTAACCAAACAACAGTATTAGTACACTTCTCAAAGCCCCTACACAATAGTTCACTCGGTGTTATATTTTCTTATTATTCAGCCTACAGCACCAGTGTTACCTCTACTAATGTAAAGGTTCCCCTGATAACCACTGTGCTCCGTCCTTTCTGGATGGGACAATTAATAGTGAACTTGCAGCAGCTTAAAGGATTTGTATGTCTGCATGGATGAAAGTGCAATAGTTGAGAAAGGTAAGAGTCTGGTAAGGGTAATGCTGTAAATTTTAAGTCTGCCCGGGTCAGTCTAGAAGAAAAAATGAAGGACTGAATAGAAGTAGGAAGTGAGGTGTGTAGTGATGTTGAGTTAAGGAGAAGGAAGTAATGAGGTATTACAGAGAAGGATTAACGAAAGGCAATAGCTAAGTTGAGGACAGTTTCTGTGGTTCTTGGCAGCCTACATCTGTTGCCAAGGCAAGTTATGCAATAATCTATTCCACTACATTGTAGTTTCAAGCAAAAAAAGAAAAAAAAAGAAGCACTTCACTGGAATTTTAATTGTACATGATTTTATATACCGAAAGTATATTTTGAATTTCCCATTATAAGTTAAGTTGTAGCCATATTTCTTGTAATTTTCTCCCATTAAACAGTATGCAATTTGATTAATTCCTCATGTACAAGCTCTGTGTATAATTTATATATCCATTTCTGCAGTGCTGTAACTTGCTTTTACCACAGGTTAGCATTAACTGTATATATTGTGGTGAAAAGTGAAAGGGTATTATTGTTGAAGAATTTGCGACATGAATGTCATGATTTCAAGAGCCTCCACTACACTAATTCAGAGAAAATGTAAATGTGCACAATAAAGTACTGCTAAGGCGTTGGCTGCATTCTGCCGTAAGTTTATACACGTAGCAACTGTGGATGTGCCTCTCCTCACAGTCAGCACCAAAAGTCCCACTGGAGCCTCCTGGTCCACTGATGGAGGTTTCCTCATTGTCGTGCCCCGTGTACAGAAAACAACTTGCCTTTGAACTGCCTTACACTGTGAGCTCCAGTATTCCAACTGTGACAATCCCATACCTGTCCAGAAAAGCTCTGAAGGGTCCTTTGCACGTAGCTAACACCTGAGCCTCAGCTGGTTGTTGGCTCAGCTTTTACCAGGCCAGGAAAGAGGAAGGAGAAAGACGTTGTCTCAATGAGATTTAGTCAGAGGACTTAGCAAACCACCAAGGCTTAAAACTGAAGGGAGGGCCTCGTTTCTAAGAAGACAAAGCTCTTTTAGCATTCAAACAGCAGTTATGAAAGCAACTGTACGATGTGAAAGCATCACCTCCTATTTAAATAAGTGAATTAATTTATTCATATTTGTACATTAAAACGTATACAATTCCAGATAATATTACAGTTAGATTAACAAAAGCTAGTTACCAAAAAGAAAATACAAAACTAAAAAGTATTCTGGAAGCTTAGTTAGCACAGAAGGGAAGTTTCAAGATCATGTAACTCCAATTTGGTGATATGTGGTGAAATATGTTAAGAAAAAAAAATCAAGTGAGTTCTATAAAACTGTATCTAAGGCAAATTTTATTGTACATTGATTTTTAAACATTTGGATAGAGGGAAAAACCTGAGATCTATACCCAAAAGCTATTCTCTGCAGAAGAGACATACACCTGTGTTTGCTTTTTGTGGCAAACAGTATTTATAATTGTTACTATAAAAGTTGTGCTGTACATTAGCTGTAGTGCAGGTCACTTTCATATCTCATATTAAGTGCCAATAAAGGCAATAAAGGTTTAACAAAATATACAAAGTCTGAAAAGGTGAGAGTTTAAAGCATTAATCGTATACATATTGCACACTATAGTGAATACTCATGGTTCAAAACAGAAATACATTGTGTTTGCCAGTTCTTACATGATGAACCACACTGGAATGAGAAAAGGTCAGGAGAAGAGTGTTATCCAGCTGTCAAATTAGCACAAAGTGAGATGCAGGTCCTCGCAGGCTGGTGTCTTCTCTCAAGCTGCCAGCAGTTTGCAAGTTTCTTACTGGTCCCGAGACTCATAGAGAAGTTTTGTTGCCTAAAATGAAAGCAAAACGTGACTGTCAACCTAACTCCCTCCACGAGCAGCATAAGGCTAAAGTCACAGCAAGCAGCTGTAGTTTCTGTTCTCCTAAGAACAAGGCCTTAAAATCTGCACATGGAGAAAAATAGCAAAAGGAAAGCAAGCTCCATGGACTGCATACTCACTACAGCAGCAAAGCATTCTGCAACCACTTTTTTCAGCCTTCTCTGAAGTTTTGCCTACCTTGTGCATAGCTGCCAGCCAGCTTGCTGACAGCTTCTTGTTAGAGCTGAAGTCTTCACTGGCCATAAATTTCATCTGTGTTAGCTCCTCTGATCCTGGTACTTTGTACTGCAGAATCATACCTATGGCACGAGTATTGCCTCCTGGAAAAAAGAAAGAGAAATCCTGAACAGCAGTGTGTTTGAACAACTGAATCACCACAACCTCTTTTGGGTAATAATCATGGTTGAAGAAAGCATCTTCCCACTGGATTCAAAGCACTAAGAACTGCAGGTGAAATAAGAGGGGCAGCATCAGAGGAAGCAGCAGCAAAAGGTGGCAATGCCGAGCAGTGGGATGGGGAATGTGCAGAAGCAGTATTGCTTACTTCTCTCTTGCAATCGCTGAGCACAGCTTGTAAAAGCCACTGACTGCACACACTGAGAAAACCCTCACATTTCAGTATTACCATCTGTCTTAAATAGATAACGTGGCTTCACAACACAGCCTGTGGTTTCTGAATTGAATTACCCTATCAAATAGGGATCCCTGCTTGATCCAAACCTGCACCATTTGGGAACTGGGCAGGTGTAGCTGGCAACAGGCAACAATGTCATCTATTTCCTGAAGGAAATCCCTTACGAAAGACATAGTTCTGACAACAGCACAGTAGCAAAGTGCTTGCATCTCTCTTACTCTAGCTGCATAGAAATTTAGATAAAACAAAGCAAATACGCAGAAACTGAACAGAAGCTTTGCTTTGAATAGCACATGGATGCTTCATGTTCAGTCAGTCAGGGAGCAGAGCAGAAACTGAAGCCACAGCAACAGCACCACATACATAGGAGGATATTTTTACAGAGCAGAAAGGGGCCTGGAGGCCACTGCCCTCATCCCCAGAGGCCAAACAAAGACCACCCTGGTCAAAGCAATGTGATCAAAAGCACACGGTGTTTATAAACACCTCCTTCCTCCTCTTGTGGGACAGACTTCAGTCTTTTATCACCATCAGTGTCTGCTGCATCTATCCTGTCAAGCTAACTGCCATGTACTAGACACAGGAAATACACAGGAAATACCTTACTCATTTCTGGTGTGCACCGTTCAGGAAACCTCTGTTGAAGGAAGGTGATGTGCAAAGCTGCATGCCACTACAGATCATTTCTCATCAATGCTCTACAGGGGCACACGATAGCACGCATGGTCAAAAGAAGAACTCAAGTGTTTTAGTTCTCCAAAGAGTTACAGAACAATCAGTCTCCGTTTATTAAGTAGATGGGAAGGAGTAATTACATCAGTTCTGGAGCATAACTTAAGTTGAAAAGACACATATCAAGCAAAAAGCATTGCAGAGGAAGACAGATGAAGAGGGGTCATAACAGCATGCTGGAGGGAGCTGCACTCACAAAAGGTACTGGTGATACCTTCAGTAATATGCTGGCTCTCCAGAAGGCTGGTGTAAGTGTGAATATCTTTTTCTACCATCAGGAAGAGGAAGGCAGGCAGGCGAAAAGATAAAGCAATCAGAAGAGTAAAGAACAAGAAATTACAGGAGCATTAAGCAACTCAGCAACACATTCAGTTGATTTGAATATCAAGTTCATTAAAGTTAACGTGCTGTACTGATAGACTGTCCAATTAAGGATTCCAGCAGCAACAGAGATGTTGCTGATGAGTAATCATTAAAATCCCTGACCTTGTTTGTTCTCATTTCAATGAAATCACATCCCAAGTTCATCCTGAAATACTACGAAGTATGTCAAGAGATGAGGCAGTAAGTAGCTGCCTTCTGATAAAGATGTTACCAGTTTAATTTGGCCAGCCCTTTATCTTCAATGACATTAAGATCACATAATTTTATGTTTTTAAACAGTTTCTCTCCTGCTCTCCTCTGAACTGTTTGTACAAATAGAAGAGAAACCCTGGCTGGACTCTGAAACAAGCTAAGACCTACAGCTCCCTCCTATGAGCTTCTCATAGGTTAGCCAAGAGAAAGGATCAGACGAGATGACCACCTTCACTTGTGTTTATCAAGAAATTCACTCATGTTAGAGTTCTAAAGTCATTTCTGACTTTGGAGGCTTGCCCCAAAATCCCAGCAGCCACATGGAGAGGTCTCCATGCACAACACTGTTCCAACATCTGTTGTAAATGACACAGTTACACCTGAACTACCACTAACCTGGAAATACGCTGTCTAGCCTGAACAACATTTACAGCTTCACATTGCTCTTAATAGTTTGTACTGAGTGAAAAAATTACCTCCAGGAGTAAATCCCTCTGTAAGAATCTGAACAGTTGAAATCTGCACAATTTCGATTTCATAGTGGCTGTTTCCATCCAAAACCAGGTATCTTCATAACAAAAAGAAGAAGATTTATTGTATTGATTTTCTTGTCAACAATATCAAATCCAAACCAAATGTTTGGATCACTACAGAAGAGTACAGCTGTGTTCACAAGTGCCATTTCTATCAACCATCCTCACCTCTGATTGTTGGAAAGCCGACAGACCATGAGCTCAGATTTATCCGACGTTCCCAGAGTTACAATGAATGTAGCACCTGAAAAGAAAAGCTTTCGTATTCTGATGCAGCATTTAGGGAGGAGCATGGAAGTATCAAAAGGGATCACTGACTTTTATCCCCTGCACTACCACACTGAACTGGGTGAATTGTGGGACTAAATGAAAGATGACATGGGTTAGAGTCAGCAGAACGCTGAAGTGTAACAGATCTTTAGTTATGTTCTGCGTCACGCGGCCATTCACAATTAGGTGCAATATTACCCACATGCTGTAGGAATACGGGCAGCATCCAAGGTAAATCCCTCAAAACTGAGCACAGATCTGAAGATGGCAAAAATTGAGATCGTAGCACAGAGGAATCAATAGCAGGATGTGACTGTCAGCTGTGTGCTTGTAACAGATACAAAACACCACCTCTTTCGGTGCTGCAGACTAGCTCAGCCTTACTGCAAGGTCAGCCAGCTTCAGCCTTCATCTTATGTTTCCTGCCTGCTCAAAGCAGCTCTTTTGACATCAGGAAAGCCATAAATCATAAAGCAGACAACACGCCTACTGCTTTATTTCCTCCGTGCCTCATACTCCCTCTGTTGCCTAATCCCAACAGCATTGGCCTGGGAAATAAATACCAGCACAGAGCACTGCCAGACAGCCTGCAATCCACCTCTACAGTCCACACCACGCAGCCTCACAGCTTCACTCCACTGTGCTTCCCACTTCCCTGCACCTCACTGACCCTCAGTGTGCACAGCAGCACTGATGCTGACATGGCACCTGCAACAGCAGCAAAGCCCCAGGTTTTGTTTTTAATGCCTTTTTTGTCTTTTATTCTCTCTCAATCAGCTGGTAATACAGAATTAAGTGGCAAACAGGAAACACAACAACAAGGAAGTGTTGGAAGGGCAGAAAATTGCAGCGCAACAGCTTGACAAGTGGAATTAATCCTGCTGTTTATCAGATCTTTTTAACACAGCATTTGAAGTGAGATCAAAACAACGTATATACGCAGTCAGTACTTGCCATTCATGAGCACTTTAAGCTGTTTGTCATAAAACTCAGATTCTTTCTGTGAGATGAGGGCACATTCAGCACACTGGCGCACAGGGTCCACAAAGCACATGCGAGGCAGAGGCACTTTTTTACTGCAGCACTTGTCACAGAAGCACTTTCCACATCTCCGGCAGTGATGCTAAGCATGAGAGAATGTTTTATTTGCTTACAGAATAAACGTTCAGGGAATAACTGGGTAAAGTTCTTACATTAAACATCGTCCTACCCAAAAACCAGCAGTTCCTCAGCTGTAAAATATTCACATTGAAGGGACGGGATGGCAGCCAAGGGGTAAATAGCAATTAGCTGCTGTAGTGGTGGGAAGAGCTCTGAAGACTGAGCCTCGAGAGAGTGTGTGTGTACGCAGAGCAGTGTGCACAGCACTACGAGCTTCTGCTGGCACTGAGCACACTCCTGAAGCAGGCCAGCAAGAAGCTGAAAGGATTTTACCCAAGCTTCACTGAATCCCTTCCCTGCCTTTCTGTCAATACAAATGCAGGAGAAGGCAGTTTCTAGATCCCAGCTTCCGAGCAGAGACCTGAAAGTTTCAACTGCAGATTGTGTTCTTCTCCCTCTAAACTTGTTCTCAAATGTTTCCCATGGAAAAAGCTATAAAACTTCCCAGCTGAAACCTGAAGTCCTCCCTCTATCAGAAACATCAGGGCAGCACAGTGCAAATCCAGCCAAGCTGTAATACAAGTTAAAATCAGATCTGGTAAGATCAGCACAGCTTCAAAATGTGGCTTTGTGCTCCCATCGCTTTTGGGGTGTGGAGCCCTGGCAGTTCTTCCTGATGCAAGCTTTCAGCAGATGACAGCAGCTCGTGTCAGAACAAGTGTTCCCAGGCGAGCAGGACCTGATTTGTGGCTCACAGCAAGTCTCAGCTGTTTGACACCAGGAAGTGATACGCTGCTGATCTGACCACTGTCAAAACTTCCAAATATTACGCAGTCCTCTGAAGCACCTGCTCCACTTGGCTGCCTCCATTTAGTTCCCAAAGTTAACACAAGTAAAATACAGCAGCCTAATGAATTACTGCTCTGCAGCCAATCCATTACTACGTCTGCTTTAAGATTTCTCCTTCCTTCTCTCACGAAAAAAAATATAACCATCAACTGTGTCTGACTTGAAATGCATTGACTTCCACCAGCACATGCTAACAGTGGCAATGCACTTCCACAGAGGAACGTTATTCTCTGCTAAAAAGCAGTGCTGGCTTTTGCAGGAGGCTGCACAACTCCCACGTTCAGCAGAACATTTGCTGACCATGAGACAAATCCTGGTTCCCTTTTAGAACAGAAGGACTTCCAGCTCTCTCCATTTCAGCAACTAAGCCCTTTCATATCAGACTGTAATTTGTTACACCTGAGAATACCTTTGGTTCACATTTCCACAACTAATCTCATGTTTGAAAGCAGAACTGTGTTCATTAATGTGGTTTCAATGTCAGTACTGATGCTGGCAGCCCACTCCAGCACGACCTCCTCTCTAATGTCCTTCCCATGCAAATCCAGCTGGGAGCACCTGGCATTTTGGAAACACCCAAACCATGTTACAACATGAACTAAAAGAATGTCAAGAAATTGAATGTATTAAGAAAAACGAGTCCTCTACCCAGAAAAGGCAGAACAGAAAGAAAAACTATTGTAATGTCCCTTAGTCTTTGCATGAAATTCTACTCATCATCTCCATTTTATACCAGAACTCCGTATCAGTATGTTGCAGCAGTTAAAGCTTTTTATATTGTGTCAGTTTCTCTTACCTTTCTAGTTATGAAGTCAAATTTTGTATCACACTGCATACATCTCGGGCACTGGAAAACAGTACAAATTAACATTAACCTGTAAGAATTGCCAAAATCATTCACCCTAAGGAATGCTGCACCTTGCCAGAATGACATTTCAGATATCCTTAATGTGTTTACTTCTATTTGGGTCTCCAGAAAGGCTCATAGCTGGATTCTCTCCAGAGTTTTACAGCTGTAGGAAGCTGAAGTCTTACAGCCAGGCCGTCACAGAGTCCAGCTGGATGACCTGCCCTAGGTGGAACTGCTTCTATTTGCTTAGCACACGCTCATCACTGTTTGCTTTTAATGAATACATTTCAGTATCAAACTCTTTTTCTTCTAAGAACTCTCTCAGGACACAGCAGCTTCTGGAGTCTCTTTCTGTGGTGAAACAGAAGTCCCTTTCTCAGTCACTGTCCCAGGCTGTGCAGCTACAGCCAGGAGAACACTACAGCAGCTAAGGAGAACCTCCAGAAACATTTCATTTCCTTGTAGCTCCAGTTCTATATAAAGCACTCACATTCCTAAACAAAAGCTTCACAGACCAGTAGCAGCAGCCACTGTAATGAAGCACAACTAACTGCACTGCAATATTTGGAACAGGAAGCTGTTTCTCAATCCCACACAAAACAGAAGCACTCCGTGTTGTTTCAAGTAACTGACTTAATTCCCAACTGCCTCCCTTCTCAGAGGCTCCAGAGAAACTGCTTCTCACAGCCACTGACTGTGAACCTGCAGCATTTGGCAACTGCAGTGCTCCCCGTGTTTGCTCTGTACTGCTCCACAGCCAATACCATGCTTTGGTTTACAGTGACCCAGAGTCAGTGATTTAAGTTTTGACATACCTTGCAGCTTGGGAGCTAGGCACGGCCAGAATTTCAAAGTACTTCGAGTTTACCAGGAGTCTGATTCACTTTCTTAACTAAAATCTGTATTTCTGGTCAGAAATCAGAAAGCACGAGCCACAAACAAGGGAGTTTTTCCTACTGAGCTGTTCTAACCCAAGTAGCCTCCTCCGTTCCCCTGTGGCACTTCTGCTTTAAGTAACCAAAATTGTGAGAACACGTTTGCATCAACTGGTCTGGGAAGAGCTCACAAATGGAGAACATCTTTAAGGGTAAATCCTTCCCATTCATCCTTATGACACAGCTGTGCAAGACTGCTTACGTTTGGCATCACACTGTAAATGTGATGTGCTCTGTAACAGAGCACAGCATGATATCTGAGTTACCTGTCACATCTCAAGATGCAGGCTTTTCAAAACCACTGCAAGCCTGATCTCATTTATTTTAGTGGAACCAAGAAGAGAGAAAATAAGACATTAAATAAAAACGCACGTCGTTAACGTGTTGATTTCACAATCAGCGCTATCAGAGCACTTCGTACACCGAGAGGAAAATGGAAGGGCAGACGCTGGGTGCTGTAACAGCTCGGGAACAACAAGAAGCGGTTCCAAGCAGGGAGCGGTGCGCCTCTGAAGCGTGGTAAGGAGTCAGGGCAGCCCACAGCAGGGCACGGGGCTGGGTGCGCACTGAGGTCCCGACCCGACGGAGATACGCCGAGCTCAGAGCAATGCCAGCACTACAGGGCCCGCTTAAACGCCGAGCTGACGGCGCTACGGAGCCCCACGTCCACCACGCAGCCCCCAGCCCACGCTTTACGCCCGCAGNGCGCTGGACCAATAGAAAGAGGCGTCTCGCGCGGTCCCCGCCCACCCGCTCCAAACGACCAATAAGAGAGCGCCTCCGCACTTCCCAGCCAACCCCGCCTCGTTCGCGGCTGAAGGCGGCCGCGGTACTACTTCCTCGACCCCCCCCCCCCCCCGCCGACCGGGGCGGGGGGCGC
>VXAB01001193.1:72291-83267 GCA_013399175.1 Odontophorus gujanensis
GTTATTACTTCCCCGCCCCCCCCCCCCGCGGGGGCTCAGTGCGCGTGCGCAGAAGGAGCGCCCGGCCTCGCGGCCCGGAAGCGAGGGGCTCCTCGCCCCGCCTCCTCCCCCCCGGGAAGCCGAGGCCGGGAGGCGCTCTGATAGGCCAGCAGCCGGTGACGTAGCGAGCGGGCCGCCCGCTGATTGGCTGCGGCGCGGAGGCCGTAAGGCCCGGCCGGGGCAGGCGCTGAGGCGGCCTCGGGTTGGGGCGCCCGCCGCGCTGGGCGGTCCGGAGGCGCCCCGTGCCGAGGCCGGCGTGGCCACGGCTGATTTCAGCGAGCGTGAACCGCCGTCACAATGCCGCGTTGAGCAGGCGTCGCCTAGCGGTAACGCTCCGCCTGCCGCCGGGCCCCATGGCAGCCGCACGGGTGAGTGCCGCGCGGCCTTCCGCCGTATTCGTGCGACTGTCGTAAAGGCGGCGCGCGACAGCGCCGCGCTTTACGGCACCTGTGGTCACGGCGCTGCCGCCGTGCGTCGGGGGCCGCTCAGAAACGCGATGTTTCTACGAAACGATCGCAATGAATCGCGCTTAGGTTTTGTTGCTCGTATGCCTGACTTAAAAAATAACAATTCCCCGATGCTCTGTTCACCCCAGTGCTGCATCGGGACATGGACTGGGACCAGTTTGACCTGAACCCTAAGGTGGCTGCTGCCCTTAAGAAAGGTAACGCGACTTGGGGACGCGTGGCTCGTACAGCTGTCCCACGGAGCCTGCCTTGCTGGAGCTGTGCCTCGTGGGTGTCGGCACGCAGTGGTAGCTGACGTTTTGGAGCCGTAATTAAATCCTAAGCAAGTTTTGTGAGCAGTGAGAAGCGATGGCTTTTCACCACGCGCTGGAGATCATTTTCCAAATGTCACAACGTTGTGATCCGTTCAAAGTAATGGTTGCCTGCCCAGCTCGTGACAACGTTCTGTAGATAAACTTCAAGTAAACAGCAGGAAAGTCAGAAAGCTTTTGTGCCCGACTGTAATGCGATGGAATGTATTTATAAAGCTTCTCTTTGTTTCAGCTGACATAAAATCAATAAAAGAGGTTTTAAATCTTTCCGGAGCAGACTTGCAAAGGTTGATGAAGCTGTCCAGTGCAGATGTAGAGTGCTTGCTGAAAACGGTCTCTCGTGCTCTGAGGAAAAACTGTATGTGTACAGGTAATAACATCAGTATCACAAAGAAAGCGTTGTATTTAAATCCAAAAGTACTGTGATTGTGGGAAGGTGTGAGCTTGGTTCCCCACTGACACAGTGATGTGATTCTGAAGATGAGTTTAGTTATGCTGTAGTTAATTATTTAATTACCTTAAGGGCAGCACCTGTGAGACCTTGAGAGTAGATGGAATTATATCAGAGTCATTCTTTGGGACCGAACCAGCTTAAAATGGCAAAATAGTTCTCCAGGCTGGAAAACTTGATTGTAGGAACAGATTGTAGATTTTCTTTCTTTCCCTCCTTCTTTTTCAGTAATTTCCTTTTGTACCAAGGCTAGTTGAAAAGCTTGTATGATACATTATAAACAATATAAACTGATTTTACGTGATGACAATTCAAAATGAAGCAGGATCTGCTACCTCCCCCTGCAGAAATGCTTCATGGCTGCTCTGCAGTCAGAATCTATTTGCTTGTGGGCTGCTTATAGCTTTAGGCCTTGGCTGGGTGCCGGCGATGCTGTTTCATAGTCAGCAAGATCTTCTCTGGGCATAGTTTCCCATAGAGATTCTTTAGAGGCAAAGAAGGGAAAGGGTTCTGCAGCTCAGGGTAAATGCTTCGTTTTTAAGTAGGCATCCAATCATTAGGTTCTGCGGGGAAGACTGGGCTGAACTGAGAAATTCTCCCATTGGTAAAGAAGGAATCCACTGTGGGTACAAATCTACAGCGTCAGCATCTGTACTGTATCACTGTGTATACCAAAGATCCAAAATGAATTTTTCCTTCTCTCTATTTTTGTGATCCCTAAAAAACCCCACAGCACTTCAGCTCTACCAAGATAAGGATTGTTTCTCCTCCCCATGCCAGAGGCTAAGCCTGGGATGCTCGGTGCTAGATGACTTGCTGAAAGGTGGCATTCCTTTAGTGGGAATCACAGAACTTGCTGGGGAAAGCTCTGCTGGGAAAACTCAGATTGGTTTGCAGCTGTGTCTTTGTGTGCAGTATCCTTACAGATACGGTGGGTTAGAGTCGGGTAAGTATCGACGTGTAAATATTGATTGATCCTCCAGTTGGAGGAATGTCCTGTCTTCACAAACATCATAGGATCACAGAATGGTTTGAATTGAAAGGAACCTGAAAAACCACCCAGATCCACCCCCTGTGCCATGGGGTGGCTACCCCAGAGCAGCTCAAGCTTTCCAGGGCCCTCTCCAGCCTGGCCATGGGCACCTCCAGGGATGGGATATCCACAGCTCTCAGGGCAGCTGTGCCAGGGCTGCACCACTCTCGCAGGGAAGGATTTACTCCTGATGCCATCAGTGTGATTTGGCAGCACCTTGCTGTTCCTTCCATGCCGCACTGGGTTTAATTTGGCAGCCCAGTGGTTCGTTGTGGGGAAACTTCATTACTTGTACCATACCCACCCACATGGGAAGGTCACAGAATGTCCAAATGATCTTGCATAAAGGGCAGGAATTACATTTTAGCTGACACTGCTTTGGTTTAAGTTATGTCACTAATCAGATACTAACAGAGATACTCTGATCAATTCCTTCCTGTGTTAAAGTGCACTGTGCACTGCTCTGTGGTGAGTCAAAGTGAAAGTGCTGTAATGTGGGCACTTGAGTTAAATTAGAACCTTTTGGTCTCTGTTTCAGTATGGTCAGAAATCAATTACTACTTTGTGAGTCCAGGTTTTCATCCCATTTTCCAAAGTTGTAATTTAGTGAAAGGTAACAGCTCTTGTCAGGCTTTTAGATGCTGAACAGAAGCAACAGAGTGTGGGTTGCCAACTTCATGCTTCGTGGTTTTTCCAAGATTTTTCCAATACAACAGGCAAGTTTGGTATTGCTTGTTGGGGAGAATAGCTGTGTTTCAGAGGTGGGCAGGCTCCAGAAGGCTGATTTACATGCTAGATATTCTCCTTCCCCCTTAAGTGGAAATGCTGAATTACATTTCTTGAGACAGCATAGATTCATTGTGTATTTCCTTCACTTGACTTCCTGCTAATCCTGTTTACGATTCTCAGTTCTAGAAGGCTGGCAGTAAACCAAGAAATTAGGACATCCTTTGCCTCAAGGTTATTTTTGTGCCATTCTACGAATGTCTGTTATGGTCTATTGCATGTTGGCTGAATTTATTTCCTGTGCCAATATTCATAAGTAGTACACGAATATAATGTGACATGCAGATCCATATTTGAATTCTGAATTAGAAAAAACGTTTGCTGCTGATGGCTGTTACCAGGCTGCTTTGGTGTATGGCAGGCTGGGTTCAGAGCACTGAACATTCTTACTTTGTCTGATGATGTCTTGCAATTCTCAAGGGTGGGGTTTGGGGTGTTTTCTTTTTGTTTATTTTGGGATATGAGTATTTTTCTCCAGTTTCAACCTAAATACTTGGAAAGCTCCAGGGGTTGATAAAATAGCTGGTTTCTGTTTGGTTGTTGCGGGACTGTAAGAAGAGGTGTTTATAGGATCACTGAGCACGACTGATAATTCTTAAGAGCATCTCCCACCTTCCTTCTCAGAAGCAAGAAATACCATGACTCGTGGGTTGCTGCTGGTGGTGACTGCTTCCTAATAAGCTGCAAATAGGACCATGCCATAGGATTTTCTGCTTGTGTACCAATCTTTTTATTTAGGTTTGACAATTTACCTGTCCCTAAAGATATGTGGATGTTATTAAATGCCTTGGAGTCATGATTAGCCATCAGCCTTTAATACTGAGTTCAGTTGTTTGAGTTATTTTGCTTTGCCTGGGCACCACTGAGTGAAGTGGAATTCTCTTGGGTCACAGAGCACGCTCCAAAAGTAATGCCTCCTGTCTGTACCTATGGAACCTGCAACAGCCTCAGCAAGCACAGTAACACTGTTTGATAGGACAAATTCTCAGCTACAGAACACTATTTTTCAACACACTTACCACGTTTAGCTGTGCATGTTCACCAGCAATGAACGAGAGCCTGTGCGCTGCATTTGTAACAGTGTCAGCAGCACCCAGCTCCTCACTGTGCTCACATCCACTGTTTGGTCTCCATAAATGTTCAGCAGGTGGCAGTGAATGTCAGCAGGCACCGTTTTGTCTGTGTGGAGGAATTCAGTGATGTCCCTTTGCTCCGTATGCCCTTCCACCAGTTTGATCAGACACCATGTTGTCAGACTGCTGGATTGAAAGCTGTTATTTAATCAGTGGAGCACCAATCTGTCTAGACATACAAAGCCACATTTGAAATAAAACCAGGAAGTCTCAGGCAAGAAACAGTTCGTCCTTCTGAAGGACGCTGAGGGGCGCACAGAGGATGCAGTGCTTAAGGCTGATCTGATTTTTAAAAAGCAGATGCTCTCTCTGTAAGCCAGCGACTGTAGTAAAGAAATGGCTGGCTGTGTGGATTAGGCAGTGCTGCACTGAAGGTAATCAGCTGTGAATAACCACGGTAGCTGGGAATTCTGCAGCGTTTCACTCCAGGGGTTCCTTCAGCCATATCTCAGCACAAGTTAGCATGGCTTCCATTAGTTTGAAATTCCAAGTTGCAAGCCACAGTTGTTGGCTTATTGGAGCCAATATTGACGCTAAGTACATGTAATGTCAGATTCGTTATAGAAGTTTCTCTTGACTTGCTGATGTTTTAGAAACTGCAGCTGAAAATCTGAGTGGGAGTATATGAACTGCAGGGATTTCTATAAGAATTTATGGAGGGATTGGGGAGAACTGAGCTGAAGAAGTGTAGTGCTAAGGAAAATCAGGCTTTTCATCAAGAAAATATTGCACATATTTATTTTTTCTCTAACAGCGTTGATGTGTGCAGTTAATTTTCTCTGTAATAATGCACACTCATTAACCAAAACCCACAGTGAAACTACATGGGCGCTGATCACGTGATGTGGTTGAACATCATACATCACACACGTAATGTAATTGAACTGTAATCTTTTTTCATGATCTAATGTTGTGTTTTTAAGCAGAGTTATTACTCTGTGTGCTGGATACGTTACAGTGCATGTCATCTTCCCAGTCAGGCAGGCAGGAGCTCAGCAGCCATGCAGGAAGAGTGTCACCTAGTGGACTGCTGGGGAGAACAGAACAAAACTGTGTCAGCAGGCACCCAAAAGCAGCAGGCAGCTACAAGAAAGTCATCGTGGTGGTGGTGTTCATCATCGATTCAATGTGGGTGCCAGAAAAGTGAAGTGAATTTCCAGTTAGGCATGCCTGGCTTTTGAGTGCATGGTTCCTTAGTTTGTTTTTGTACAGTTAGGAAAACCATCTGTGTAAAAGTCATGCTGCAGTAATGGAGGTGCTTCCTTGATTGCAGGAGCTGTCTACATTTGTACAGAAGATGCATTCCCAAGTAAACGTTTGCAACAGCTGATAGCTCAACAGCATAAGCTGCGTGCGGATGTGCCTCCCGAAATCATACAGAAGATCAGATTTGGAAACAATATCTTCGTTGAGCATGCAGCAGACCTGGTGAGTAATGGCACGGATAATCCAGTAACCACACGAGATTTCTGTTGCAGGAGAGCAAAACAGCTGCGTGTTATTCCCAGCTATTTTAGTCACAGATCTAAAATGTAGCATCATAGGAGGCTCTGTAAGGAAAATAACTCCATCCCAGCCAAAGTCAGGACACGCTTTGTTGCAGCTCCTTCACTGAACTGGGAGACAGAATATCATTAAATATGCAGAAGGTGCTCTGTGTGCTCTGAGGAACCTGCAGCACAACACCAGAGCTAGCAAACCAAAAAGGTAACAGAAGGAAAGAAAGCAAAAAGCGGTGCCTAAAATAAGTAATGGCACAGCACAACTGCAGTGCAGCTGTCTTGCTCCTCCTCTCTGCTTTTTCCTCACTTAAAAAAAATGCAGTGTCTTTGATATGGTAACATTTATGATTTTGGAAAAAACACCAAACCAAAAAACAGCAGGGAGTTCAGTAGACTGGACCTTACTGTGAATCAGACTGGAGAATTACAGTTCAGTTGTAAAAGCTGTGGAGTGCTGAAGGATATGGTGTAATTCTTGATGCGTTTGGTGCCGCCGTTCACCTGGTGGCAGCTGTAAGAACTGAGGCTCACACAGCTGCCTTTTAGCCAGCACTGAAACAGGTTGGCCGGAAGCTGAGACTGTCACTGTGTGTGACACTTTGCTTTCCTTTACACTCAGCAGCTGTAAAATACCATTAAAAACATGACACCAGGCTACAAGGCCCTTTCGTCCAACACTCGTATGAAAGGAGTTGCATGCTGCAGAGTATTTGTGTTAAACTTCCTGTACAGTTTGAGTGCGTGTTTGGTGTATTCAATTAATGAAACAGCAGTTCAGTCACTTCAGTTTGGGATGTTCCATGCTGGTCTCGAGTTCTCAGTATCACAGTGAGAACCACTCTGCAGAACAGGAATTGCTCAGGATTTGCATTCTTGCACTCTTGAGACTTTGAAATGTCTTTGCATACTAAAACAGCTGTGAATAAGTGCAGTAGATTGCACACGCACAGCTCCTCTCCAGTTCTTTAGTCATGTGAGCTCATGAGATACCTGCTGCAAACAGTGAGACTTTCAGTCTGCAAACTGGTGTTACGGTTCGAAGCTCCATCCGCTTGCATTTCAGAGTTGACAGCTGTAGTTGCCATCTTGATGTCACAGTTAAGAACTAACTGAACCCTTCTGATGCTGTCTGTTTGCACGCTGGGTGTAGGACACCTTCCACAACTGCATTACGAAGAGGATCTCGGTGCTGCTCACAAGAGGTGCGGTGCGGTTGGTGGTCATTGATTCCATTGCTGCTTTGTTTCGATGTGAGTTTGGAGCATCGGATTCAGTTCTGAGGGCTCGCTATTTGCAGATGTTTGGAGCTCAGCTTCACGGCTTAAGCACCAGATTCAGGACTCCCATAATGTGCATCAATCAGGTATGGCATCAGAATGAGCATCCTTCAAGGCCGTGTTCTGATGGGTGTGGAGAATTGGTTCAGAAATGTACCCATCTCCGTGCCAAGTGCTGTGTCCTTGAAGGAAGTGATGAATGGAGGAGGCAGTATGGTGCATGCAGGTTGCTTTTTGGTTGTTGTTTTAAACGGATTCAGTTTTTAGCAGAAACGAAATTCATAGATGCTGTAGCTAGCATAATTTCCTTTTAGTTTGCTTTGAAATGTTTTTTTTTCCTAACACGGCTTAATTTGCAACCCGATAACCTGAATTGTGTCAGCTTTGCTCCCCCCCCTTCTGTTTGGTGAAATGCATAACGACAGCTCAGCTACAAGTGTTGTTCTGCTTCAGGTGACCGATGCCGTGAGCGAGGCAGAAGCTGTGCAGTGTGGCTCCAGGTGAGTGAGGCATCCACCACTGAGCTGTAACAGCATTGTGCGGGGCAGCGTTTAACCCCTGTGCTTCCCTGCAGCTGCAACACAAACTGCTGGTGCACTTCTGCAGCGGTGCTGAATTTGCTGGAGGAACAACAGCTGTTGTGCTGTACAGTAGAGGAGAGCACCGCGTGTGATTGCGTGGTAACGCCTCACCAGCAAGTTCAGGGATGGGTTCTGTGGGGTGCTGCTGTGGTCACTGCACGAGGTTTTTGTGCCTCTGCTCTTGGTAGAATTGCAGGCATGTTCTGTCTCCTTGGACAGAGCCAGCCAAGCGTTGTGGATTGCTTTTGTTCCTTGAGGAAAGAAGTCCCAGTGCCTTCTGACACGGAGCTGTTAATGAGGTTGAAGCACACAGTTGTTGTTTGAATCCTACTACTTCTCGGTGCATTAGATAAACTAGGAGCTATTTCAGTCTGCTTGGGTGGAGCGATTCTACTTTTAACTTGGTCGCAACAGAAGCCAAGATAATCCATATGAAATTCATATGTGCAGAAATCTGTACTGTTCTCTTTACAGTTCTGCTGCTAGCAGAGTCTCTCCAGCGCTCGGCATAGCCTGGGCAAATCAGCTGCTCATGAGGTTGATGGTCAGCCGTGTGCCACAGCCTGCACCGTCACCTGGAGCTGTGTCACACCACCCTGCGAGCGTGAGGACTTTGAGAGTAGTTTTTGCTCCTCATCTACCTCCATCCTCCTGCTGCTATACAGTAAAATTGGAAGGTGTGAAAGGAACGAAGTAGGCACGGTCCTTTCTGCAGTATAGCATCCTGCTGCAAAAGTGCTCTGAGACTGCTTTGCTTCATGAAGAAGTGTTAGGAAAGTGAAATTCCTCCTCCAGCAGAGAAATGGATGCAGAAATACACAAAAGGTGACAGTAACATGAAGCTTTTTTTTTTTTTTTACACTGTGCAAAGGCACGTTTTTTGTATTTGGATATAAGTTCAGCATCACCTCAGTGTGACATCAGTGTTAGGGAGAACGGTCCTTCCCACAAAGCTCATGAGTGGCACCTTCAGCTGCTTTCAGCCACACAGCCCATGCTCTGAGGCTTTTGTCAGAGCTTTACATGTTCTAATTCACGTCTTTGTGCTGTTGATTACCTCTGTTTTGGCCTCAAGACTAACTGCTCTGGGTGCTGTTCTAGTGGCTTCTGCATTCAGGGTGAACTTATCCACCCACACTTTCCAAGGGCCTTAAAACTTGCTGTGTTTGGTGGGTGCGTGCCGTGGTAGTGGGCGATGCTCACTTGTATCATGCACCTGTTGAGCATTCACTCACTTCCCTTTCCCAGCTCCCCCTTCTCCCCATCCCCCAGGTTGCCCAATCTGTATCTGTAAGTGACCACTGGTCATTTTTTTTTTTTAATTATTTTTTTTAAATAAAATCCAACCATGAACATTTTAAGTCTTTGTGTACTCAGCATAAGGAAAAAGCCATCAGAGTGCCACGAGTACCTCAGTCTTCAAACCCTGACGTTTCATGCAGCATAACCACCACTACCATTACTCTCCCATTGTCTGGCCCGGCTCCCAGTGAGTTTGCTGCAATAGTTGGTAGATTTCTAAAGCTGCAGCTGATCTATGGCCACCAGCCAACCCACCCCGAGCACCTGTCTGTGCTCCTGTACGCTCCTGGAACAGCTGCAGTTTCTGCCCCTCCTGTCAGTGACACTCACCCCAAGGCTGAGCTCCAGCACTCTGCACACAAGGACAGCTTTGGGGGCATGGAGAGCAGACATTCCCCACTCAGTGATGTGTTAGCACTGCTGAAACACGAGTGTTAAGAAACACAGTTGAGGAACCTTCCTTTTAAACAGCTTTATTCATCTTTGGATTTCACAACCGAGATTTGTTTCTATACAGGAAAAACTAATTTTTACAAAAAAAAATGTACATTCCAGAATGTATATTCATTTTTACCCTGTGAGAGTATTTTAAATACTTTAATTTTCTACACTTGGAAAAACTTTCCAACAGCTTCAAATTGTACAGCTCTGTGGTGCACTCAGGGGACCTTCTTCAAAAGAAACGTATCGACTTCTGGAAACAGAGTGCTCTTGGGAAGTAAAACTGGGTTAATTTGTAGAGATAAAAAGTAGACACGAGTGATATATTTAGAAAGCAGATGTAGCGAGGCCCAGAAAGTGCTCTCATTACAGGTTTCCTGTTGAAATGGCAGTGAGTAGTATTTGTGACAGATCCCATTTGGTGTGGGCTATGACAAACAGGTGACCTCGGAGCTGGATTTCTTCCACAGCTATAACCAACAGTAAGGAGATGCAGAGAGCAAAACGCTGCGTCCTACAGCCAGCCTTACACAGTGCTTGGTTTGTGTTCAGGTAACAAACCCACACACTGGCACAACCCAAAGCCTTGTAGCCTTTATAATGCCTTTAGCTTGCCGATTCCAAACAAGGAGACATCTGCCAGATTAAAAGCCAGCGGTACCACCAAGGCTGCTGCTCTCCTGACACTGACAAGATGCCTGTCCATCCCAAAGGGCTTGTTTAATATTCTGCTTCAGAGCTGGTGATCTAAATTCAGTACTGAAGGTCTCCAAGAATTAAACAGCTGGGTTTTTTGGTCCTGTGCTCGATGCAGACTGCCAGCTACAACCACAGCAGAGGACATGCAGAAAGGAAATCCCACGTAAAAGCAAACTAAGCCCACCTGAAAGCACAGTGTGCAGGCACCAGGGCACGGCAGCAGCTAATCCCTCCCTGGGACACAAGGACTAAAAGTTGGCTCTGTTTCTGCATGGTAAAAGTTCCTCTCAGGCGACAAAGAGCACTGTGGCTCACACACTGCTGTCAGACTTCTCTAAGTACTCCACCATCGTCCTGTGGGAGTTCTGAAATTTGGTTTTCTTCTCTGAAAAAAACACTTAAATATCAGAATTCTGTAGCTCAGACTACTCAGATTTCTATCTTCCAACACACTTCAAAACATGAGAGTTCCAACATGTAAAAGCAGCAGTGGTAAAAGCAGCAAGAGCTGCGTGCAGCCCTCAGTGAGAAAGCTCCGCGCTGCGGTGGCACATTCTGGCAGCTTCGTGTACGTTTGGTCATAACACAGCTCCATGTTTCCATTTCAACTTCTGAGTCTGCAAAGAATTGTCTTTAAATGAAAAGTGTTCGAAAACATTCCATTTCTTTCAAGTCGTCCCTTATTGCCAAACTCAGTTCTGTGTCCAGATAACTTTTATGGTTTTGTTTTTTTTTTTAATATTCTTAGAGGAAGTTGGGCCTCAAAGTGGAACACTCCACTACACAACGCTGTTACAGGACCTGCAGAGCCACAGACTCCATCTGTCTCTGCAGGCACCCGAATTTACCAGTGGGTGCATGGACAGCACTTTGCCTTAGAGGGAAAATAAGTATATATTAGATATATATATATTTTTAATATAAAAAGCTTTTCAATAAAAATAATAAAGTAAG
>VXAB01001193.1:84237-144521 GCA_013399175.1 Odontophorus gujanensis
ATATATATATTTTTAATATAAAAAGCTCTTCAATAAAAAGATTAAAATGCAAGAGTCTACGTTATATGAGCATATATTGTTAAGATAACCGAGCAACAACTTGTTCTTGCTCAGGTTCATTAATGAATTGCACTGCTCTGTGCTAAACTCCTACATGTTAGCAGCATCATATCTCACCATCCCTAAACTGCCCTCGTAGCAGGTGCCTCACGTGCAGCCTTCTTTAGAGACACGCTGACACGGCCCCTCCTGGTAAACACAGGCAAGTGCACGACATCCACAGCAGCACACGTTCCTGTAACAGCTGGGAAGCAGATGCACAAGAGGAGGAATACTTCTAAGAAGTCCTAATGCCAGCAGCTCCTCACAGCTGTCTGAACGCTGGAACTCTTCTCTCCTTCAGTCAGTGCTGATCCTGAATGGATATCCCAGCCTTCCCTCACTTAAATTAGTTCTGTGTTTTCTGTCTCACAACTATAACCGCAAATACATTTTTACTTTTTTTTTTTTTTCCTTTAACCCATTTCATCCAGCTTCACACAAATACAACTTTTTACAAAAGATGAACAAAATGACAAAAGCTTTACAGGAAAGGACGAGAGAACACTGGTGTCTGTGGAATTCTTAAAACTTCCATCCTTGGTTCCAGCAGAACAGGGACAAGATCCCAGTGGCCAGGCAAGGAAGCCAAGCTGAGGCACGGCGTTTCCTCAGGAGCAACAGCAGCTGCTCTGGGACAGATGCAGTCCAGAACTTCAGTATCCTTCCACCATACGAGACAAAGCTGAAAGCATTTTCCATTTGTCCTCATCAGCCCCAGCTGTCCTATCCATCCATTATTGTGCCCTACGACTTTGATCAGCGGGTATCTCAGTTACGGTCACAGGAATTCCCATTCACACTACGTGTAACGTAACCCCACTCATCTCTTAGAAAATGTACTAGCTCAATCCAGTGCTTAAGCAATCCGTGTTTAAGTGCTGCTTTGCTAGCTAAGGTCTTTAACATTGAAATAACCAGTGGTGCAACAGAGAGCCCCACCAGTACAGCATGTTCAGTTGGAATGGATACAGTAATGCACAGAACTTATCCTTTTCTCCAGCACTGTGTGAATTTTCTACTACTCATTTCATTTCACCCTCATTTTCAAACATCTTTGCATTTTGGTATGCTTTAAATATGTTTGCATTTTTACAGTTGCTCAGCTGCTGTTTTGCTCAGACCTCCTAAAGAAATCAATGTAAGTAACACGAATGGGAGCAGTGCAATGAGCAATATATACCTATATAGTTTTCCTGTAGAATACCCACTAATGCCGTGTTTTAAATTACCCCTATTTAGAAAAATAACAACAGCAGTCTGTTGCAAAACCAAAGGAAAAATCTAAGAACTAGGTGTTCCTGTACATAATGATGAGGAACCAAAGCTGTGAAGATCTCAGTGCTTCTTTATTCACAAAGGAACATTAGCTAGCTTCTGTCCAAGAATCTCAATGCGCCAAATCAGTTTGACTGACACTCAGAGCTCTCGAGTCTGTCAGACAATTATTTCGTTCCTGTGTGAAGGGGGGAAAAACACACAAAAAAACAAATTATGCAGATGTCCAGACAGTTCAAGCAACTAAAATTACTAACAGGAAAAGAACCACAAGGAACTAGGGAGCAGTGACTTTGTACTGCTGCGCTGAGGGACTTGCATACTCTAATGAGCATCTTTTTCCCCAGCCTTCAACTACTGCTACTGCACAGATCTACTGAGGTCAGTGCACCCACTGAAACCCTAACCCAGGTCCTACCCAGAGCAGGAACACCCATCTGTGGGAGCCACCACAAGAGTCTGCCGTGGGTGAACTAGAAAAGCTCACAAGAAGTTGATAGCTCGTTTGCATCTTGCAGGGCACACAAACAATTCTTCCAGAAGTAGCACCAGTTAAATACTGTGAATTCAGCTTCGTGGCACACAGGCTGTGACAGCTGGAACCCTTAGCACTGCTGCTACAAAGAATTACGCTTTATCCTGATGGATTTTTTTGGGGCTGAGGTTCACACTACACAAGGACTTGCAAACATCTCGCACCACAGAAAACTCTGTGGTACTGGAGATAGCAACAAAACCTTTACACCACTCGACAGCAACCTGGAGTCATAGTTTGGGCTTTCTTGCTACTTTAGGACAAATAGCAAGGAACATCCTCGTGTATGGTTTCATTAGTACTGAAGCAATTACACCTCCCTAAAATTAGTTACAGTTACGGTGTTAGTGAAATGCACAACATTGTTTAGGACATGGAACACTGCTAGCTTAGTTGACAATATAGGAAACAATGGCTTATTAGGAAAAACAGGAAATGGGAAGCAGCAGTCGGGCACACCATAAACAGTTCAGCTTTTGTTTTAGCAGAAGCATAACACAGATGGGACAAACTTCTAGAGACTGCTCCTCTCCTACCTCAGAAATAACTGAGGTCACATTTAAGGAGATCTGAACACATACAGAGGTTAGGACGATGGGGCCCTTCTCCATAAAGATGCTGAAGAAAAACCACTTAGAACATAAGCTTTACATGTTCTTGGGTTTGGGGTTTTTTTGTGTTTGTTTTTTTTTAAGTATTTAAATAACATAATATTCTGGGACTTTCATATGCATTTTAATAGCTAGACAAACCCAGAGACTGCTTGACAGCATGAAAACCAACACTTTTACTTGAGACTTGAGCACTTAAAATTAAATAGAGTTCACAAAGTGTAACTGAACGATGCGTTACGCACATGCTTTCAATATCTAACTTGAGGAGGATCTTGCCAATCAACAGGAGTTGGCTGTTCCATGATTTACATAATCTTTTTATCCCAAACCCTACTAATATCATCTATTTTGGTAAGAATATTGTAGGGCTTCTTACTTGAAAGTGATCTTCAGCAGCCTTGCCACCCATGTTAAGAACATTCAGAGAACTGGCACGCTTCATGCTGCAACCAGGACAGTGAACATGCAAGGATAAACCCATCAGAACAGCTGAACACTAACAGCTCTAAAAACACAAGTATAACAACGACCAATGCGCAGTTAAGGGATATTTAACAAAGCCCCCAAAGTGATCTGAGGAATATCCTTTAAGATAATGATATGATTAAAATATTATACTCAGTTCTAAATTACATACAAAATCAATTATAAGCTCCTCAGAGCTTAAACACTTCAGGCAGTTGATTTAATGGCAATTCAAAATAAACCCTCAATTTTTTAAAGCACATCAAATTAATACACTCAATTTGCATTAATTTTTAATTAATTAATCCTCATTTTCATATTGAGGCAGCTTGTTAGAAAAGCCAAACATTCTGACAGTTCAGGAGAAACTGGTGAAATGAACAGATCGTCACAGAGGCAGCATCTAACTTAGAAAAGCTGAACCAGACATTAATTCAGTACCTTCTGCCTTGTCTGTATCAATGTCCAGAATCTATTATCTCAAAAATGTTTTAAAACATTTTATTCTATGCATTTCAAAGTGAAGGGGAATGAGATGGCTGCTGCTGCTAAGTCGGGTTGTGCTGACTTTACAATACTTTGAGCAGCAGGGGCAGTCCTACAGTGCTGTACTGAAAGCAACAGGTGAGGGAAAAACAACAATGAAATAGCTGTACACGAGTCAAAATATCACTGCATCGACAGAAAAATCTGCTGCTGCTCAAGGTGAGAATTCATCATGTGCTCAGTGAGGCTGTGAAATTCCAGATTAGTTTCAAGCTTCACAGTGACCAACAACATGAAGTCCAGTGTCCTCAAACACAGAGTGTTTGAGCAGTGCTCTGAACGCCTCAGGTTTGCCTTGATTTCTGACTAGCTCTTCAGTGAGTTAAAAGCTTGTAAATGAGAGGTTTGAATACATGCTGGTGAACTCCTCACAGCAGAATGAAGCAGTTGTCCTGCAGCCTTACTAAGGGCCTGGCAAAGCCTCCCAGCCCTTCCAATCACGTGGAGAGCTTTATCCGTACACTTTACATCAGACACAACTAGACTGTCTTTCTCCTGAAGACTACCAACAGTCAAAGTGAAGCACGTGGTTTAAATGCTTTCATAAAGCAAAGGCTAAGCAGAATAATGAACCAAAACACTGACAAACACAGGGAACAGATGCTGCATGACACAGACCTACTGTGGTGGTTTTTTCCCCTAGCAATTCAAAAACTAGAGTGCACACAATGTGTAATATTTGACATGAATGTTAGCAACACCAAAGCAAAGACTCATGCATGTATGTGCCTTTCCTCAAGGAAACATCCACAACCGTTACAAACAGAAGTCAAAGCCAGTTAATATAACAAATATCACACAAAATTCTTGTGAAAAAGAGCATAAAGGTTTATGGGAAGTTTGCCAGGGAAAGAAATAATTCCACTGGAGCAATTTTTAGGTCCTTGCTGAAATACATACTGATAGAGCAAAAACCACTCTTTTAATTCTCTCATGAGGTACTTTTGGTTTTGTTTTTAGAGATCAAGCACTTTATGAAGAATTAACCTTTAATTAAGAAATACTCAAGAGCTTGCAAATGCTCTTTCTCTCCACGTTAGAAATTTGACTGCCTGCTTAGTTTGGACACATGTAGTTATCTTTCTGCTGAAAATTTAACAGCAGCACCAAAAGCTTCTCTTTTTTAAATTACCACATCTTGTCTGTTCTGCTCTACAATCCAAATGTAAGTGGGAAAAAAATCCAACCTAACACCACAAAACCAAGGTTAAATTACTGCAGAACTGAATTCCAAAATACAATTAAAAAAATTGATACTATGCTTCTGATACTGTATGTCTCAGTGAACAGTACTTAGGAAATCTGTTGTTTTCTATCTTTAAATAACACACAAGGCTTTTTGACAATAATTTCCCTGTTACATTTCCCACTTTATTTTCTTTCTGTATCAAGCAGCAAGATAAAAAGTCTTTCTTTCATGCTGTGGCATTCATGTATTTGTCTTGGAGCATGACAAGCATTTCTGATTTAGAATCAGACTAGCACTGCCAATTACCACATAGAGAAGCACAGCACAAGCAGCAGGTGTAAATAAACTTCACATTGGAGCTAAGGGACACGGTTTAGTGGAAGCACCAGGGATAAGTGGACAGTCAGACTGGATGATCTTGGAGGTCTCTTCCAACCTCAGTGACTGTATGATTCTAACCTCCAGAGAAACTAGCAGCATTCCCTCTGCATTTGCTGCTAAGAAGGGATGCACCTGTACCTTCCACCTAGAGTGGCCAACTTGGCAAAAGTGACTTCTACGTATGCAATGTCAGTATTGCAATATTTAGTGTATAATTAGAAGACAAAATGGTTGGCATTATAAAAACTTAATATCTCTTTTATTAAGCTCAGAGAAAGTGTATTTAATTCAACTTCAAGTTTCTTCAGAAAAGAGATTAAAATATCCTCTTACAGTATCAGTACGTAAATCTACGTACGTAATGATCTGCAACGTTGGTGTTTAATACCAGGAATCTTAGCTATTTTTAATAACACGTGAGTAGGAAAAAGAAAGGAAATTCCTTTTATTCTTTTCCATCTTGCCTTTGCATGTTTCCCCGACCCATTTCACATTTGTGTACTTTTCCCTCCTAATTACGTGTTCTCCACAGTTTATTCCCAACTTATCATCGCAGAGGCAGTTCTCAATCATGCATCAGTAAATACAAAGGGAGTCTGGATCTTGGAATTTGATTCAGCTTCAAACAGCTCAGAGTGAAATGTCAGTTACAGATGTGGAAAATCAGATCAGGCTGAAGTTCAAGCAGGTATGTGAGGAAGAGAATTAAAAAGACTGATGAATAATCACAAATCTTTGTGCACACTGCAGCTGTACACAGTGTTTTAAAGCCACATAAACAATAAGGGAAAACTTCACTGGGGTCACTAACAAAACACGTTGAGTATCTGCCTGCAGATCACTGTCTCAGATATGACCATCATCACCTACTTTACACTCATACAGCCTGTCACTTTACCAGAAGTGAATCCAAGCTCTCTAATTTAACTGTTCTAAAACAGTTAAGATTCACATTGGCAAAGAATTTTCCGCCAACTGAGTTTCAGTTTTCCAGAGCAAGGGAAAACCAAAAGCATTTATTTATTATAAAAACGGGAGTAGTACATTTTTAACATTTCAATGTGTCTGCAGCAGCTGGAAGATTATGAGTGTTTGTTATGTGTTTATTAGAAATGCACACAAATCCAAATCCTTAATCATGGTGTAACAAAGAGAATTTTAAAAGTCTTAATGCCACTGACTTCACTTTGGTTAAAATGCTCATGAGATGCACAAAGAGGTTCAAGTTTGTCAAACGTTCTCTGCTCTCTGAAACCTGTGCTTTCCCAAACGAATAAACTGAGAAGGGCTCAAGTCAGTACCTCATTTCTGTGCAGAGCAATGTATCAATAAATTCAGCTACAGGACTGATAGCTTACTGTCTATTCTAGCTTTACCATCCTTTGTTAACGCTTATCATCTTTTCTCACCGTGTGAAAAGGAGATTTTTGTGGTTTATTAACATTAACAAATAATTTTAAAAGGCTTTTTGATTCAAGTGGCTAAGGCAGTAAAGAGGAGAGAAGACACTTAAAAACTGAGTTGACTCTCAAAAGCAAATATAATTCCTCAGACGTTAAAGAACTTCAATTATACGCTTAAGAAAAGATTTTGTATTTTCTTTATGATATTATTCTACATGACATGCAGTTAGTTAAGCAGAGAGGAAAATATAGTCCTAGGTACTGCGCTTGGCTACAGCAGGGGCACAGAACAAGGGCACAGCTAAGGAGAGATAATTACCCTGGATTCTTGGGCTCACTGTCTCGTGAACTTCCTCCCTTCAGCTTTCTAACCAGCTTCTCGCTGCTGCGTCTAATGGAAGCACGAAGTTTGCTAAAGGAACCACTGCGTTTTAAAGATCCAGTGCCATCCTGAAAAAAATTGAACAGATGTGAAACTGCAAGAGTCTGTGGCCCTCCCCCAAACCTGGTTCCGAAATGCTTATTGCTATAAATATTGACGTGGTACAATTACCCAAGTACAGAATACTACAGAGCTACAATTTTACCAACCCGATATGGTTCCTTCCATCAAACTGTACCAAAGATTTCTGAAACGTGAAGACATGCTCAAGTGATGATTCAAAATGATTAGGAAAAAAAACCACCAAAATGTGCCAAACCATTCACCATCACCACTTCATATGAGCACACTGTGTTCAACAGAGTACAAGCCCCAAGCATAAGCATCCCAGTCTAGAAAAAAACTGTTTTATTTTATTTTCTAAACATCTACATCATTTGCAAACATGTTCAATTAATCCTAACATCACCCAACAAAATATTTCTGATCAGAGACATTTATGGTCAAATTCCTGTGCAATAGTTTAACTCTCACCAAGGCAAATGTAAAACATGTCCAAATGCGTTTTCTAAACATTGCATTCATGTTTTACACTGCTGTGCTTATCCAAAGCTTCCAGCCAAGCACAACTTTTATTTTTAAACTTTTTACTCTTTAAAAAAAAAAAAAACCAAAAAAAAAAACAGTTTAGTGAGATTAGAAGTGACCACTTCCTATTTCAGAGATACCCTATGTGATTACGAGAGGAAGAATTGCAGAAGAAAGCAAAGTGCTATTAAGCAGACAAAGACAGGCACCTGAGTTGGAGTGAGTTTATTAGAAGTTAGAAAGACAAGTACACAAATCACTGAACACCAAGATTAGTAGAGAAAAGCATATTTGCCAAAATTTCACACAGAGACTAAACAGCAACGCTACTTTAGAATACTCATAAGTGAAGACATCCAGAGTTCCATATTGATGTTAACCATTAATAGGTCTCTAAATACATTTTAAAGCACTTGGAGAACATGCCTTACTTTTAAGGGTTTGGGTTTGGTTTTTTTTCCTCCTGTGTAGATCACCATCATGCCATTTCAATTATATCTTGTGTGATACTTTTAACTACCTTATTTCCATAGTGAACAGCTACTTATAAAGTTCACTGTTAATTCTTTACTAATGTATTACACAGCAAATGGTTGTAATAACATTTTGTATGACTAGATACATATTTGGCAAAGCTACACGTGTACAGAAATAGAAAACCAAAAAGACACCAGCACTGAAGGAATGGCCAGTTTACAGGGAAGTGTAGCTCTGACAAGAACCTTAGGGGGTTTGCTAAAACACAGCAGTCAGTACTGAAGAGAGAAGTTAAAGCTTGAAGATGGTGCACGCCCTTCATGCAGGAGACAGTATAAGAATCACAAAAGGCATCTAGGCCTGTCAGAAATGGAGAGAGAAAAACTGAATGAAACTGTTGGGAAAAATTCAACAGTTTTCAATTTTGTACAGTTATGCTTACAGTATTTCTAGGTCACGATCAAAACACATTTTTAAACAGAGTAAATACTCAGTCTGCATTCAAGTATGGAGTGCAGGTCCTTGCAATTACCAGAGCATAGATGTGTACTTACAGCTTGGTCTATGTCACTAATACGTAACGTATAAATGAGCATGAATGATGCCATGCTTCTTTAAGCTAGAATTGGTACAAAATACAAACCATCTTTGAGAAGAGAGAGCTTTAAGCATTACGTTTTGTAAACAAATAAAGGATCTTTTTAGCAGATGAACACAAAAAAAGAAAAAAAAAGGAAAAAAAAACCAAAACAGAAGGCAACAGAGCAAGGTGCATTCATTTCAGCTTTAACTTCTGTCAGGAATTTTCCTCAAACAAAACACAAAGAAGAAAGGTTTTTCCCCAACCTCCAGACAAAACTCTGTTCACTCTTAAGAAATCAGAATCCACCTGAGCTGTCAATTCAGTCTCACAAACAGTAACAAGAACAACACAGTAACTCTTACAGTGACTCTTGGAAATGGCAAGATGCCTTGCTACACAGTGATCAGAAGATGCCAATCTACCAAACAGCACCTGTGGTTCATACTAAATTGCATCCATTTCTCACTGTCTTACTAATACAATTCTGTTTGGCAAGACTGAGTGAATCTAAGTCAAAAATCCCAGTTAGAAGTATTGGATCAATGGAAAAGGTAATTATCCCTACATTCTTAAATGAATGATTTTGTAGTGGTCACAATGAGCCAGATAACAAAGGCAAGACAAATTTGGTCGGTACAGGAACTAACTTTTGTTATTCTAATTAGTACATTCAGAATAAGCAAGCTTTTGGGTACATCAGATCTGAAATAAAAGCATCAAGCTTTGAAGTTAAACATTTTCTGTAGGACTAATAAAACACCTTCAAATCAGGAGTTTAGGCTAAAAAAATCCTAAATGCAGTGTAAACAAAAACAACAAAAACCCACAGAGATATTAATTTCTGTGGCAAAGTTTAATTGCCAATCTTTGCTACCTTTCAGCTAATACATGGTAGAAAAATGTATTGCTTTCATTTCACACCTTGAGGTGGACTTGGGTTCTCAAATGCCTGTCTTTTCAAAGTTCAGGGGTTAGAATAATACAAGATATTTCCTCCCACTGAAAACGTGACCTTAATCTCTTTCATACCGTGAAGACTTTGAGCTGTTCTCCAGTTGCCTGCAAATTCAGTTTACAAACGCTGCAGTCACATGTACTCACTAGCTTTTTCTTAATAGTCATGCAAGAGGGCACAACGTTATTTTCTTCTTAAGAAAGTGACAGACAAAAGAAGACGCAAATATACTCAGGGGTCAGAATCTTGAGGAAGAAAACTAAATCTTAAATTATTTTAAGAGTAATTTTCCAGATCTCTACTTTCTAATTTAAGAAAAAGTATGTCACTGAATTTTTAAGTATCTTCTGTTAACTTGGACTCTGTAATAACGTGTAAATGTGCACTGCACAACCTCACTTGGCACATTTGTATTAATTGTTCAAAGCAGATTTATATAACCAGACAACTCAGTTCTTTTTGTATGAATTTGTTATGTTAAATAAAGAATTCAGTACATACAGTACTTACTTGGAATTACATTACATATGGAAGTCACTTAAATACAATATGCTCTTCCAACAAAAAAATGTTCATGGAAGTTTGATGCTCTACACACTCCATCTATTCTCTCTGACAGCCAAGAGCATGACTCAGCTTGAACACCTCAGAAGAATTTAAATGGAAAAGGCAGGCCTTACTTGAAGCTCTTATCTGCCTGATAAAAATATACTATCATACCTTGTGAAACAGAATGTTTTGTCTGGAGGAAACACACGAGGGTAAATAAAACTACACCATATATATACAGGGAAGAAGAGCACTGAGATAGAAACTAGCAGGGTAGAGGGAGTTGCCCACTTTATGTAAAACTTATAATATATCTTAAGAGGAAAAAAAAACTAAAAAATGAATATCACAATAAAGCGGTGCCACTTCAACACACTAAAAAATGAGAAGTTTGCCTTGAGAGGTCAAAATTTAATTTTTCAGATAAAAGACGTTGTCACTGAGTTTCATTCAAATATTGACCTAGAAATACTGTCTGTTGTTTTACCAGAAGGCTCTTTCAATCCAAAATCTGCATGCTTGTTTAATTAATGTCAATAACAGAAAAGTTTTATCCCTTTAGAACTTATAGTCATGCAAAGTACAGCAGGAATTAAGGGAGGAGTACAGTACACAGTTCTAGCAATGAATGGGTAAAATTAAGAGTTAAAAAAAGAGAAAAAAGTTATCCAACCTTACTTTGGGTTTATTAATGATGCAGTATAATTTGCAATAGATGCTGATTGACTGTCTTGGCACTGAGAACACCAATGCCAAGAAAACAAGAATGAGACAAAAATCAGAAGACAGAAAGTACGTTCTCCTTCAAAACTGAACCAGAATGTTTTATAAAGGTTTCTTTGGACCTGTAAGCTTTTTAACACGTGGCTTTGAACAAACAAACAAAGATAGATTGCTACTGTAAGAGAAATGAAACTTCAGAAGACTCAGTATTACAAAGTAGGCTACTTCCCCTCTCACAAAGCAAAAGCACACAAGCACATCACCTTTATTAACTAACAGAGCAGAACTAAAGTTGGGAGTTAGTTATCAAAGCAATACATATCCTATTGCTAAGAGGGAATAAACATGGGAAGGCTGGTGACAGAAGCAAACAGGTTCATAAATCAGCTCTATTGACTGGAAGGTTGCACTGACTTGGAAAAAGACAAAACAATGGTAAAATCCTGCCATATGTGAATGTATCATACATGTGGTTTGACTTTGTGACACTCCGTGTTGCACAGTGAGGCCAATACATCGGCAACAAACAAGAACGAGCCCTGGTTCCAATCATATTTCAGTGTGGAATTGCAGTATTAATATTTTGGTTGAGAAATGTGAAATTATCATCAGGTTTTTGAGATGGCACTACATTTTAAGGCAGATTGTGCAACAGCTTGTAAAGTTAGGCTGTTTCTTCTATCAAGTTGTGTAAGGTAGAGATTGATGTTATTTTAATATTAGGCTAATCAATTTACTTTAAGGCCTCTAATGCTTAATCCATCTCCACAGCAAATGTTTTTTTTTTAATTCCAACAGATGCAGTACTCTTAAATAAATATATAGGATATAGGAAAATATAGGAAAATACGACAGGACAAAAGTAAAAGCAAAAGTTAATTGTCAGAATGTTTCTACCAGTGAAAAGAAACCACTGAAAAGTAATTAAACGTCAGACCATAACCAGGACACTCAATCAGCATTAAAACATCTCAGTGTTAAATACAACTGCTTGGGATTCTTAGAGAAACGTCACCATTCAAGACCACAATGGAATGGATACTTGAAGATTTCAAAACATTTTTTTACGTTATCTAACGAAAAAGAAGGTGTCATTCTTTATTTCTTAATCAATTCTGGACAATCTCAAAATGAAATCAATTAACCACGGACCAATGACAACTCAATTGGCTGGTGAATGGATAGCTGTATTTGTTATGGTGGTAGTTCATCTAGGCTATTTTCTTAAACTGTGTACTGTACTTACCCCATTCCACTCTACGCTCATACTCACTTCCTCGCCTCCATCGGGACCACTCTCGTACTTTACCACATCAACATTGAGACTTTCTCGGCTTCGCCTTTTTTCTATGCTCTCAGGGTCATTGAGCACTTCAGCAACTCTCTGTTTATGAACATTGTCAAGACCCTGAGAATTGGATGAAACAAGATATTTTACGATACGCTGTAGACATCCAACACTTACACAGTAACTGCACAAATGAAGAACCCAAACATGGCAGTTCATCACCTTTTTGCTTTCAAAGGACAATCAAGATTAACCATCCTTTATTGCAAGCATCAACACAGCACAAAGTGGACAACTCATCTGTTAGGCTGGGCATTCAGTGACTTGCCATGCTTTTCCTCCTTTCTGTCATTTATCAAAGCTTCCTGGCATTAATGTCACTTACCTGAAGCCATTTGGCCACCAGATTAATATTTAAGAACATACAGACCATGAACAGTCAATACATTTCTCCGTCTCTCCCATCAAACAGCATAGTATTAATCCACCTCTGGAAAGGGCATTGCAGGGCTCTGAACACCTAATCCCTATACACGCTTTGTTTTATTTGAAATATTGACATACTACACAGTACAGAAATAGAATTTATCCTATAGAAAGAAATAAAATACAATTTAAGCTTATAGCAGGCAGAACAAACTAGATATATAGTCAATAAAATGTTTACCTGTTGTTCAAGAATGCCATCAATTACCAGATAATCTTTTAAATATCTTTAACTAATACCTTGTATGAAAATCCTGCATTAAAAGTAAAGGCAAAAGCCTTTAAGAAAGGAAAAGGAATAAAAACAAAGCTCAAATCATGTTCAGGTTCATCCTTCCTTGTAATAAACCTACCCCACATCATAAATAATATTTGCTATCAGGAAGATATTACCCAAGATGAACACTTCACAAGTAAGAAAATAATTCCACACTTTTTACTTTGCAGCATTAGCAACAAACGAAGCAGGGCATCTTCCAGGGCAAATCCATGAAGTCCAGCACAGTGTGAAAAGAACACTAAAACCAGACAGGAATCCCACCTACTTCTTTTTACACTGTTACTGCAAATTAAACATGCACGAGGGAGAACAGAACCATGAAGCACTGATCTTTTTCCACATGTGGGGAAAAAAAGTACCTCTGCTTTCAGCTCAGAAGGGGAAATACATTAACCCCATCTGTCCTTTAACAGATCTAAAATAAAAAAGCAGTGTTAAATGCTGATAGGATGACAGCAGGATTTCCTACATGTCCAAATCTAGTGCTGTCTATAATGAGATATTTCAGAGTGTAACATGGTAGATGGAATGTTACACACCAATGAATACCTGAAAAACGCTTAAAAAAGAAACAGCAGCAGGCTCAGATGGACAACTAAGACCAGGAACAGTTTTTCCAGTGGTCTGGACAAGTTGGAAGTGGGCTGATTTAGCAGAGACTCTAAAAGAGGAGAATCCTACTCTCGTGGAAGCCCATCCTTAATTCCCAAATAATCGATTCTAGGTTTTACCACAAAAAATAACTTTAAAGTTTTTAAAAAAAACAACATATTATATACAATACAAGCGAGTCATTTTTTCCAGTCTTACTACTATAATATTATGCTCACTTCCCTTCGCATCCATTAACATTAAAACATCATGACAACAGTAATATTACCAACCAACTATTAAGATGCAATGCACATTTATTTTTTACTTTCAAAAGATATTTCAATGACAAACAGACCAAAAGTGAACCTTCAAATATATATAGCAAACTTCATTTTACTGAGGATGACTCTCTCTATTGATTATTCCCCTTCACCTTTGAATTTCCTCTGCTGAAGGACTTTTCTCCCATGTTTGCTCATACATTCCTCTTTACCTGTTTCATTCCACTTATTTGGCAAGCGCTTGTTAGTTTTCCATCAGTGAGTTTTGTTGAAAGGTGATCTTACTTCACCTCGTATCAAAGAGAACTACTGCTCAACTCGCTAGAAGAGCATGAGTTTTACTTGCTCTATCACTTCTCCAGAAGTCAGCTTGTGCAATACACCAAACGAGGAACGTTACTCAAAATGCAACTACAAATGAGTATAAGCAATTGAATAAAAAATAGATAATCAAACAAGATATCTAAGTTTACTTGACTAAGAATTTGAGTTCAGAATTTTAGATGGCAGCATAAAAACACACTTCTGAAAAATACAAGTCTCATTTACTATTCCACAAAAACAAAATTAAAATGGAACTTTACAAGTAACTTTTTTATTCATTAAGATTTTCTTAATTTTTGTTTTCCATCTTAACACTGATGGACAAGCCTTCTTTGCTTGTCCAGTCTTCAATACTTCTGTAGAAGATGTCGTATAACATCCCTCAAAAGGAAAGGAGAAACCAAAAGCACACTCTCCAACTAAGGTTGTGAAAAAAAAAAATTAACAACAGATTAGAGGGCAGAGACAGCAGTGAAAGAAATGCAGTAGGTATCCCTCAAACCTAACATCCTCCCCATCAGTTTGCAAAACTAACAGAAACAGCAACTGATAAATTTGAGTCAAGCAGTTGAAATTCAAGAGGGATGCTGGACACTAGACAGCAGACAGTAAATAGCTATATGTTTATATATTCTGAATAGAGGATAGGCACCGAAGTTGAAGATCTGCGTGACCATAATGCAGAGATAACATTAAGGAGAATCTGCATACTTGCCTGTTTACGAGATCTCATTGCTGCCTCTTCTAATGTTTCAGCAGCTTCAAATTTGCCTTGTCGTCTGTAAAGTGCCCCAAGGTTCTTTAACGTAGTCGTTACTGTTGGACTAATAAAAAACACATACATACACATTAGATTCGTCTCAATTCACGCACTAAGAAAAATGAATTAATAAAATATAACCTTTTTGTAATTACTAAGTGTCCTGAAATATACTATACATTACTGCACATACATGAATAATCTGTTATGCTCCTTCAAACTGCATTGACATCTCATGCTATCGTTAGTCAGCATCCTTGAACCTGAATGTTAGTGACTAGTCTCTGAATCTACCCATGAGACAATGGGAATGTTTCTCAAATGCATCTCAAGAGACAAAAATTTATCTCAGTTCTAATGTGTCCAACTGAGTAACCCTGAAGCATCCAGATGATGTGCTTACTCAGGCATACAGTGACCGTTTCTGTAGTATGCATTAGTCACAAAACAGAATCACAGTACCATAGAGGTTGGAAGGGACCCCTGGAGATCACCTAGTCCAATTCTACATTAACAATCAGCTTTTACTTAACTACTTTCAGTTGCATAAGTGTAGCTGTTTTAACTTGGCCTTCTTGTGACAGACAGAAACTCAAGGCCCAGGTATCTGCACAGTCTCCTTTTCACTCTGACCTTCCCTACAGGCTTTGGTGGGGCAGAGAGAGTATGTATGCCAACCAAAAGTATAAAAAGAAAGGTGACACACACACTAGATCTCATCAGCCTACATTAAAAGCAACCTCAGGATTGCAAACTGCTACCATCTGTGTTCCTGAAAGCCAGCCTTGGGCCCGAATATCTAATACTGTAGTTTTTCTTGCCCTAAGTAAGTTGCTCATTTGTTTCCATTTTAAAACATGCTTCAGTCTGACATTTCTGGATACTGTCTGTCGCCGTGTAGTCTGTCCAATAATGGAAATACTCACCTATCAACTTTGCAAGCTTTGTACCAGCCACCATATTCTCCAAAAGATGTGCCATCTTTTTGCTTTCCCTAAAAACAAAAGTAAAGTTAAAGAAAAATAACTCATTTTTAACTAAAATAATAAAAGCTCCAGAAGTGGTTTACAACAGTGGCCTTACTTTGCACTCTTCCCTCTCTTCTGCGTGCATCCAGATAGGCTTATTTTCATCTAATGAAACAGAAGAAAATATTTTATAGAAGTGCAAAGCTACAAAGTGTTCGCTGCAATATTTTAACCCTTCTGAAATAAGGCTAAGAACCACAGAAAGAAGCACCAGATGAATATATCATTTTTTTTATTGTTTCACAATTCTGTCTTTTTTTCTGATCTGAACTTGGGAACAGTTGCTTCTGAGAAGCTTGGAAGCCTGTATGTATTGCCATCAATTCACTGTGTATGTAGTTATGTGCTGTAAACATGCATTTGTCTCTTTTACCATACGGATTATTTTGACAGCTACTAAGTAGCACATATGCTCCTGTCATGGAAAGCAATAAAAATTTAGTGTAAATTTAAGAATATTTTTCCAATTCTTTAAATATGCTAGTGAATGACTCATCAGTATATTCATTATGTTCTTATGAATTTGGTCCACTGACTGGAAAGTGACATTTTCAGCATCTATAAAAATACTAAAATTAGTTTCTGTTGTGCACAAAGTAAATTATGCCAGAAATACAATGCATAGGATACAAACCTAACCAAGGCTCCCTTCACTTAAGAAACTTTCATTTTGAATTAAATGTTACTGTTGTATCCACTGAATGCTTTCTTATGCTGAACTTTACAGTACTTTAATGCATCTATTATCTCTCGTCTCAAACCTGCTTCAAGACAACAGCAACTCTAATCAGGATAAATCAACAATCTGACATTCTCTTTTTTAACTACTACAAAAATTAAACATACTTTGAAGTCTAAGGACTGTGTTTCTTACCATCTACAGAGCCAAACTCCCGTTCATGAGCACGAGTGAGAATCTCTTTGTACAAAGTTTCCGCTTGCTTAAATTTGCCCTGTTTTAGATAGCAGGATGCCTAAAAACAAAACACCCCCAAAAAGACAACGGTACTTCTTTAATTTAGTTTGAGAAATAATACAATACATTTTGAATCATGTACTGAATACATTCAATTCATGAGGAAATCTTACTTTTTGCAGATTACTTATAAAAGCCTTACCAGGTTATTCTTCGTTTTTGCAACATTTGGATCATCTGGTCCCAGCTTAGTTTGGTAAATTTCCAGTGCTCTCTGATAGTAATATTCTACCTCCTCATATTTACCCTGGTTCTGGCATAGTAAAGCCAAATTATTTAACTGTTTGGCAACATCGGGGTGATCTTTTCCCAGGACCTGAAAAAGAAATATCTCATATTAAATCATTTTCCTTAAATTGTATCAGGGTTTAGAAATGCATCATTTAGAAATAGCCCATTGGTGTTGACTCCTCAGAAATTTCAACGTGAAGATGATAAAAGGGGACTTTGCAAGAGAAGGATATGAAAATTACTCAGTGATATTATGAATTCAGAAGGCTGTAGAAGAACTTGTAACAGGCGTATTTTAAATCATATAATTATGTTAAAAGCAGCATATTATCCAGATAAGCCGGAAGATGCAGACGTTCAGTCACATGGACTAAGATAAATATCCACATACTCCTAGAAAAATCAATTGAAAAGTTTTAAGTTTCTTGTTTAATTCTAGTGCACTTGCCAAATCAAAGATCACTTAACAATCAAAAGGGGAATAAAAAGGTAGAGAAAGTTTATTACAATATACAGAATTTAAAACACGCACAGAGTGCTGCAACAGTTCTGTAGGAATTTAACTTCGTTTTGTATTTCAGACATTGCTAACTACTGTGACTGGCCTGGCAGATCTACCCAATCAAAACATAAAACAAACCTAAGGATGTTAACTCCTGCCCCCTAAGAAGTCTATTCAAAAGTGTCTGGGTTGTTTTTTTTCATTTGTGTTTTCTTTGTTTGTTTTTTGTTTGTTTGTTTTTTCAATTGTACCTTCTCTCTGATTTCCAGAGCTCGCTTGCACAAAGGTTCAGCTTCTTTGTACTTTCCACGTTTACCATAAAGAACTGCAAGATTGTTTAGAGTTGCTGCCACCTGCCAATAGAGAGAAGTATTAATTACATCAATTTGCTGATACAAATAACTATCAAATTAATGTACCTGCAATGCACTGATGTTTTCAAATTTTGCTCTTCAATTTTTACAAATGAAGAAATTACCAAATATCATTCACAAAGTTAACCAGCAAATTTATACTCAGGCCTGCCTTGCTTCCAAGTAAGTGGCATGATGAGAGATACCCTACTGATTTTCAACACTGGGTACAGAAGTTTGATTTATGCTTCATTAAAAAGGAGCAGCAAAACAAATCAGAAGCACACCTTCAATCTGAGTTCACTCAATCAGTAATGATTCGAGTAAGCAAATTAACATTTTTCTTTATAAGTTCATTTCCCATAGAAGATTCATGCAATCTGATCCAAAAATCAAGTATGTGCAGGTCATTTGTGGTGAAACAGCATCAAATAGAACGCTCAGAATTCAAAGAAAATGAAGAACGTCACAGTGTGGCCTCCTACCTGTGCTGTTTAGAGATAAGCCAGGTCTTAAAACTTTCCTGTTGAGTTTAATATCAGAATGAGTTGAAAAAAAGAATTCATAAAAAGAATAAAACAACAAAATCTAAAACCATAGTATTGCTTGTATACAGACCGCTGGATGATCTTTGCCCAAAGTCTTTTCACGGATTGCCAAGGCATCATTCAGGAGATTTGCTGCATCTTTGTATTTGTTCTGGTCTCTAAATTTTAAAAAGTCATAATTAATACTGAAGATTCAGAAGAGATGTCATAAAAATGAAGCTGGCTTCAGTACTGAACTAAAGATGGCACCCTAACAGTGGATTAACTGAGAATATGGTTAGGAAGTGCAAAGCAAAAACACAAAGCTCATAACTAAAACAGTTAGAGGGCTGAGGACTGGCAGGTACAATTCTGGCTGTGTTGCCCCATTTATACCTCTAGATTACCTGGGAGGGAATAACTAACACGTGCTCCTTCAGTATATCAAATAAGGAAGGTGCTAGGTTTCAAAAATGCTTCGCTCCCAAGACTAAGGCACAGGCAAAAATGCAGCAACTCACTTAAATTTTAGTGTGTGTAGGTGTACATTTTTTCTGGACCCTCTTGAGGGTTTTAAAAAACAGGCAATGAAAAATAATAAGACAGCAAAAATGCTGGCCTGAGCACTGACAGGTTAAAGCTAAATGTCAACTACATGTTTAACTGACATTTACTTATGTCTCTATACAAACCTGTACACCAAAGCAAGTATGTTCAACATAGTGGCAACATCAGGGTGATCGTGACCCGAAGTCTTCTCCAGATCTTCAAGAGCTTGTTTACAAAGAGGTACAGCAACCTCATATCTACCTTGGGAAGCGTACTGAATAACAAGATTATGAAGGGTCCTTAGTCTTGCTGGAATTTCATAGCCACCTTGTTGGGCAGCAGCTGCTGCACTGCTATGCTGCTGTTGAACTGGAAGAAATCCAGAATATTTTAATTTGTTTAAAAAGATTAATATAACTTGAAAACACTTAACATTACTGCTCAGTGACGCACAGAAGACTTGCTGAATTCCATTTCTTCAGTACAAAGCATTAGTATCAGAACGTACTTAATTCTTCACATTCTGTCCATGCTTTATAAACAAAGGTGCTGCACTAGTATTATTTTACAGTTTTATTAACTCAGAAGGTCTAGTTAATAAACAAAGTTTTCTATTTTCTCCATATGTCATACTTAAGCTCAGCAAACCATTAGCAGTTCTCGAGACTATAGCACGATTTTACAATCAGAAATATTAACCTTTCCCTATGGAAAGGGAACATTAATGCAGATAAGCAAAGTACTGGCAGAACGGGTCAAATTATTTGCTCTTTTTCCTTTATTATCCTTCTCTAAGCATACTTTCGTTTTCACTCATTTCCCCAAGAAATGCCTAAGATTGGCACAAAAAGGATTACAACACTTCGGCTGCCACAAATAAAACTACACAGGAGAAGGCACCAAGTCAAAACAAGTGTCAACGTTTTGGTTTTACTAACTAACCCTCAGCCACTTTTTTTCCAGTACCTACTAGCTTTTGGTTATTGCAACCCCTCCCACTTCTCCAAACTACCCTTTTTCTTTTTGCCTGGGAGATTTCATCTCTTATTCATTTTTCTTAAATTCTAAACGCACAGACAAGGGTTCCTGCCGTGACACTGACTTTCTTCTCTCTATTAAAGGAAACATTCTCTCACAGCAAGCAGGAGCTTTCTATGTCAGTGGAATCATCATACAATTACAAACCTACATCCGCAATCACTGCCTGCCAAACCACTGAAGCACGTGAGTACTTTTTTCCTGGAGGTCAAGGAAATTGTAAGAACACCACCCTCCTGTGTAAACCAAAATAGTAAAAAAGTAGATGGACTACACAGGTATACAGACAGTCTTGCCACTCAACTTTCCTAATCTAAAGCTTTAGATAAGGCCAGATAAGCTCAGGATGATGTCTGTGATCGACACTAACCTTTCATAATCTCTGCAAATCTTCCCTCCATTGCTGTTGCTCATATACTCCATGCTTGATAGCATGGTAATCTTGTGTGTGCCCAAAATGGAAAGTTAAAACTCTGTCAATTAGCAAGGTAGGGCCATTCAGACACCTTTTTTTCCTGTCATTTCTCAACTAAGAATCGTTATACCACTAGCACACTGCATTTATGCTACCAATATGTTGTATAACATCAGCTTTACATCTGTAAGAAAAGCAAACTATTTCAATACGTAAGGCTGATCTAACAATGGCTTCTTTCAACCTCTAATTCACATTTCATACCTATTCTTCGGTCCCTCTGACTTGAAGACAATACCTCTAGAATGAGTAAGGAGCTAAGAAAGACAACTTTAGCAAAGGACAAAAGATTGAATGAGAAAGACTTCATGCCCCAAAATGTTAGAACAGATCATTTAAAAGGTCATTAACAGAAATACCATCTGGGCAGGCAACCAAAAAGTTTCAATGAACATGCCTCTGTCACCTTGAACAATTTTTGCCATTCTGAGGCCCACAGAAAAGACTGTGGGACCAATTTTGTACAGAAGTTAGTTCCAAGAATTTTGCAACAGCTAGTGAACTCTCTAAAAATCTAGGCACACAACACACAACAATTATCACAACCGGTTTTCCTGTTTTATTACTCTAGCAGGGCAGGAGGCATTCACCACTTCAGACGACCACATGCATGGATCCATTTTCCTGATAAGCATCCTTAGCTTCCGCATTACAGAGATGCAGTAAAACCACAAATTGAAATGTACTTACTTCCCTGTCCTTGGTCATCTTCATCATTGGGAAATAAGTCATCCAAAGGCTCTTTGGTGGAATCTGTATCTTTATCCTCCTATAGAAAAACCCCAAGCCCAAATGAATTGTTACACAACTAAACCTAAAGCATGAAGTTAATTTAATCCACAATGTTGAAGGAATTCTCCACATCCACAACTTTGGAATTGCCAATAATGCTTCTTGTAGAAATTTAACGAAGGTCTCACATTCAAGTGTATTTACATACTCTGTCCTAAAACAGTATGGGACACTTTCAGGAGGATAGAAATCCAGGAATAGAAATCAGGTCTCCTAGATTTCAGTTTCAAATTAAGCTCCTAAGAACACATTTGCTACTTTTACAGAAACACTATGCCTACAGAAAAGTATCCACGGAAGAGCGAGCCCTACTGAATACACACTTGTCTGTTGTACTTAGAAGTTACACATGCAGTTATAGATGAGCAAGTGAAAAGAATAAGGAGATTCATCTCCTGGAGGAGAATAAATTTGAACTAGCAACCAGAAATAGATTATCCTCCCATCCTGTTTCACACACGTGAAGACTACAGTATATATAAATATATTTGAAGTTCTCAGAAATTTTAACCTCAGTAAGGAGAAAACCCAGCTGTGCATTCATTTTTTCTGGCCCTCTGTCAACACCTTTTTCAACAGAAGAAAAGGTAACTGCTGCTGCTGGTGTTCAGACCCAACGGTTACAAAGAGGGTGCTCTGCAGAAACTAGCAGACTGATGAGACCATAAGCTTCCCATCTGAGATTCACTTTTAAATGTGCTTATTCCAGGTTTACTTTGGGTACATACAATTGACAAAAGGGTAACAAAAGAAACTGCCCACATGCTTAGTGAAACCATAAAGTGCCGTGTACTCCTCGTTCCTACGTGTCAATCAGATTTCAAGTAGTGGTGTTATTTAAGCCACCTACAGATTACTGTTAAACTTTTAGAGCAGAGAAGTCAGACTATTCCCTCCTCCTGTCTCTATTCTTTCCCTTAAGGTTTATTAAATGCACTTCACTGGCAGTATTCAAGCACAAGTATCAACTCATGAAACAACACTGAAAGATTCTGAATGAATCTAATCAACTTGCACTATGTTAAAAAGGATTTGGTTGAGCAAGAATAAACACATACACTTTCACCCATTGTGTTGCTGAGACGATTGGTTACAAATAATGGTAAGATACAGCTGAGTAGGTCTGAACACACAAAAGGAGACCATTCCCTACAGTACTGTCTAGCAGAAGTGGTTGATTTACTACTGTAAATTAAATAGTGCCCATTTCCTCTCCAAATCTAAGAATATCTAGCAAAACAGGTTGGATAATGATGACTGAAAATGTGCATATGACCACAATGTATGGCAGAAGGTCAAGAAAGGGGATCCTATACTAGTGTAAAAGATACAAGCTATAGAGTATACGCACTGCTTTCACGAGGCATAAACAAAGTATTTTCCTGCAGTCTAAATAATTCAAGTCCCTTTGTGCTTAGAATCCATAATAGTTTGCACTGCTCACTTATTTTTAACTGTTGAGCATACAGGACATTTTTGGCCTCAAGTTCAGTTTATAATTTTTAAGCTAGTACAACACTAAGTATTTTATGGATTTTTCATCCCTTTTTTTTATTATTATCTACAGGCAGTAAAACATTTACTCTCTTACTCTAAGAATGTAAATTATGTGACACTAGTATAAAGCAAGCACTTCAATGACATGTTTATGTTAGCAACATATAAAAACCTTCCATCTGCCATTTTTTGCTAACTAGGTAGATTACTGCACAAACATAAATGTGAGCTGATTTTTACCACACAGCTACTTACTGATGGTGAAATATCATCATCATATTTTTTTAATTGATTCATGAATTCTAGATGCTTCTTTTCTTCCTCCAGTTGAGCCACAGATTGCTCACTTTTCTGTAGTTTCTGTTGTGTATTGGCCAGTTCATCCCGTAGCCACTGATTTTCCTGGCACAGTCGACGAACCTGAGCACGCAGTTTTTGCTTCTCTGATTCCACTGCATTTAAGTGATTTGACAAGGCCATCATTACCTAAAAGGCAGAAAGTATCACATGGCATATCTCCTTCAGAATGCAGTCCTGTATTCAGCACTGAAGTGTTTTATTACTTAAAACCTCCATCATTTGTGAGATCTGGACAACAGAATAACAATACACTTCAGTGACTATTATACTACTTAGATCTAAAGGTGCATGTAATTATACAAGCACTTCTATATATATATATGGGTACCACAAGCTTAAGCGTGCAGATATCCTACACGTTTGAACCATTTTTGTCCTGTAATGTGATAAAGCAGCCATAAAAGCAGTCTACTTGGATTTGTTTTTTTTTGCAAAGCAATGTCAAATGAAAAATGAGTACGTTAAGTGAAAGCCAAACACTACATATAGAATACTCTGCTTTCACTGTTTGTTAATCTACCAGCAGTACAAGTAGAAAGCACACCTTGAAAGAATGGGTCAGTGGTGATAATAAAAAGCTTATTTTAGATGAGGTTGACACTCCTGAGTTACCAGTACTTCATCTCCTCAATTTCATATTTCTTTAAAGCAAAGTTACTTTAATGTGTTTTTGAACTAAGCATCTAACATGAAATAACTGATGTTTTAAACTGAAATTTCAGGTTTCTAAAACAAATGCTAATTCTTCAGAAACTACTTTTTCCTTATAAAGGAAGATAAAACATGAGGAATAATTTCCTAACACCAGTCCAAACCCCCAGACTTCAGCATCTAGCTGTTCATGTATTCAAAGCTAGACACGCACCTCCTCACTCACCTTCTGCAGATGATACCTTCCTTCACTATGGTAGCTTATGGAAGTTAGCTCAGGGTCCCTTCTTTAGGGCAGAAATGAAAGCTGCTCAAATTCTATACTAAATTCACAACCTTTAAAATGCATTCAAATTCAGTTTTGGTTTGTTAAGGTGTTCAATAAATATTAGAGACTCTTAAACCCCAAGAGCACTGTAAGTTTGTATAAAGAATCTCAGAATTAAAGGAAAAAGAACAGGAAATTAAGATCACAGTAGACCTGAAAGGTCAATCTCCTAACCCTAAGCAAACTCATTTGTGCATGACCTCCACATGCTGTATTTCAGAGTTAAAATGCTGATGCTTGTTTTTGGTTTGAGCAGCTCACTACCTGACTAATGCCAAGGAAAACTAATAGAAAATAGCAGCCACCTCACTGAAGCAAAGAGGAGCTTAGTTATGGGCTTCAGGGCCTTGAAACAGAATGTATAATTAGTTCTGTAATACAGTAAGACAGCCTCTCTTAATTACAGCAGTCTGCTTCCTTAACATAAAATAACTTCCATGACTCAGCGCAGCAAACACACACCCATACAAACTGATTACGTTTACTTTAGATTTCCAATCTGAAGTCAAACAACGATCTTTCACTATTTTTTTAATACACTAAAAATTTAGTCAAAATCTGAAATGCTTTATTTCTACTTGAGTTCTACCTGTGCTTCACTAAGGCCGAGCTCCAGCATCTCCAGTGACTTTCGAATCATGTTTGATTTTTCTTCAACCAGATTAGTTTCATCATCTTTCTTCAAACATTTCAATGTTTCAAGTAAGCTCTGTAAAATCGAATTGTGTTCATTCTTCAGTGCCTCTAGTCCATTAATCACTTGCTTAGTTTTGGCAATGATTTCATCTTGAGTGAGCTTCTCCAACTTCTCTTCCTTTAGATACACCATTGTGGACATGTTTTCATACATTCTGAAAAGGAAGAATACAATAGTTAACCAAAAGGTAAAAATAAAACAAGATTCTCTACAAGCATGTACTTGTAGAGCTTTTCTTGAAATTGAAACATAGGATTTGAAATGCACATTCATAATGATATTTTTGCACAGCTTCCATGAAGTTTTAAGACTTGGCTTTGAACAATGTTTCAAAGTTTCCAGTTTCTATTTCCAGATTTAAGATTAACATCAATCCATAAGTCAAACAACAAATTAAAAATCTATACATACACGACAGAAGAATTTCTAACAAGCACCAAATAATCAGGCTGTCTCTAGGATTCTGGTTTGTGCAGAAGCAAATATAGGAGCTGGTGTATGAAAGAATACATTACAATATGATAGATGCCACTATTTATTTATTACAAATATCCACAGAACAAAGCTCGAAGAAACAGTATCTGACCCTCTATAAAGGCTGAGAGATCAGTTATGGTAAAAAAACAAAGTCTTAGTTTTTCTCGTCCTTGGAAAACAACAATCTCAATTTTGAAATTAATAACTGCCCCCTAAAACATTGTTGTTACTAGAGAATTGCACACAGACATTCATTCAATTGATCTAGACAACTGTTTTGACGAAGCTGCAACAGCTGTTAAATGCTGGAAAAACTGTTCGTATAGCACAATCTTCGTGAGAAACAATTCATTGTGCTATTTCATCAATAGCTCACACACCACATTAAGGCTAGTAAGATTTCTGCATGTTTGTAAATGCCTCTACCGAATGCGAAGCATAGAAACTCAGGCATTTTTATGATTGCACGTCCTGCTAATGAAGTGACAATCAAGTACAACATTGAACTACAAACAGAACACAGATCACTTGATCCTATTTCAACATCACCAGAAAAATATCCTTTAATGAAAACAGAGAATGTAGGAAGATACTAATACCTTCAAGTGTACTGGGAACTACACAAAGAAACGAGCATCCACACATGCAGCTCTTCATGACAACAGCTGAGGATGTGCTTACTTTGCAGTATTACATAAAAAGAATGCTGCTCATTCTCCTTACATATGCTCAAATCACCTTCTCTGTTACGACTTTCTGCAACGTGACTTGAAAAATCACACTCGTTTATGACAAAATAAACTAGCATGTGGGTCTTCTGCCATCAGCTATTGTCTGAAAACACAGATAATCTAGAGAAGTAGTACTTTCAGATTTACCACAATTTCACTTCATATGAACTTCACGTTCACAGAAATGCAATCTGGAGCACACATATCTGTATGAAACACCAAATCTAGCATGGTGTAAGAAATCAAGTCACCAAAACCCGATGAGCAGAACACTAGTTACATATTTCCCATTTCTAACCAGAGAAATATTACCTGAAATGCATAAATACCATTTCTTAAATGCATACTTTCTGACATCATGTATAAATGAATTACAATTTAATGTAAGCAAAATCTGTAAATATACACTTCTAACAAGCACACATGTATAAGGAACTGTTACAGGTTATGCTCACTGCAGCACACAGTACAACCCTAATTTTCATCCGGCATGCGTTCATGTCTTCAATTAACAATTTCCATCCTGAATGCAAGAACAGAACCTTTGATCATATGGAAATAAAAAGGCAGAGGACATCTAGAAAAGCAGGCTTTCATTTTATGTCATAGACATTTGAGCAATCTCAGAGCTTCTCTACAACATTTCTTACATTCTCCAAAATGAGTTTGTAACCATTTGCTTCTGCCTTATGTGAACAGGAGTAGCAATTCCTTCTGCGAGCTGTGGTGCTTTGGAGTCATTCTGTAACATCACAGATGGAAAGGAGGTGTCTGTGAGAGTGTGTGAGGAGTGTACGGGGGTTTAAAATACAAATTTGCACATATAAACCACAGCATCAAAATTAAATGAATACAGATAAATTAGCAGCCATTCACTGGTACTAAAAGAATACATATGAAAAAAAAAAAAAGTAATATCAAAAGCTATGTGAGGCCTTGAAAGACTTAACACTTCACGTGAAAATGAGTAAAGTAACCTGGGAAGTATCTATCCAACAAAAGAAAATCAGCAAAGAGACATCTGCATGCACAGTTACATCTCAGGTGTGAAATGTCACCAAGAGGAAAAGGGGCACCATTGTTCAGAGTTTTATACATTATAATTTGGAGAATCATTTAGAAAAGGGAGAATAACAAACATGCAATTTATCATATCAGGTTCTGTGTAGGCGTCAGATTAGTAATTAAATATTTGATGTCTTCTAAGAGTAGTGTGGTGGTGCAGCACTATCTCCATGCTATTTTAAACATCCATTGCACAACAGGGTATATCTACTTAAACACGGCCAAATTTGCAAACATACTGATACAATTTGCTTACACACACCAAAGCTAACTACTTCAGCTCTTGAACTCCTATTTAAGGATCTCATAAACAAACTGTTTTCTGTGCTCACCTACTTTAAAGAAAAAACAGTGCCATTTTCCTGCAGGTTACCTCGTAGAACAAAAGGGAAAAAGCAGCCAGGATTGCTGAGTGCAGCAGAATGATATGTCAGCGTACAAGAAGATCATCATTTCCCTAACAGAAAAACTACAAGACTTGCTCAGGCCAGACCTACAGGTCCTGCCATCCACACACGCTGCAAACTCCACACAGACCTACTGCCTGCCAGTTTGACACCCTTTCTGCAATACATACCTATCAGTTCACTGCTTTGAATAATCATCAGTCTGTTCAAGGGCTTTTAACCCTAATTTCACTCTCAGATTCTCCTTAATTAAATGACAAAGCTCAGTATCTTAAATCTGGTGTGCGCATGTTTCCTTCTGTATTAGTTGCAATCTCCAAGTCATTAATTCCCTGCTCAAACCAGACACACGTCTCATTACATCACGGAAAGCACTGCTTCAGCTGCTTTCCTTGCTCAGCTTAGTAACAGAGAACACTGCTTCTCAAACAAATCTAAAAAGATCACAAGCTTTCCAAGCACAGAAAGAAAAATCACCAACAAATGAAAGTGATGCAAGCCTGCCAGGGTATGCTGAAAAAAAATCTTCCAGTTCAAACGCACTGCTGTTATTCTTTACCGTCTGACATGTCCAAGTCTAAAAAAAACAGATAAGTGAGAATTATTCTTTCAGTCTAAGATGTTACTTTCTCTCTGTAGCTATTTCTTCTTGCACAAGTCCCATAACTAAAGAAATGCACAACTTTCTCTCTTCCTTTGACTTGCCCTTCTTTCAACTAAAATGGTTCTTCACATTCAGGCCGTTTATTTCAATACTTGCTATCTCTGATGCCACAGCAGTTTTTTCCCTGTTTGACATTAACAGTGCTGCATCTGAATTCCAATGCAATATGAGACTTTTCATCATACTGTATTTGAATCCTTATGAGCCTCTAGAGAACAGAAAATCTTGAACTGCATCTGGAAACAGTGTACAGCTGGAGGTCAGCCTGAATGTACAGTTGCTGACCCACTTCTATAAACAGAATGCTGCCGCTCCTCTGTGCTGCCTCAGGTTTCCAAATATGTGATCTCAAAAATGTCTTCACTATTCAGCACACATATACACAAGCTACCTTAAAAATAGCTCGGTGAGAACAATTAGCAGCACATACTGGTGGTCAAAAACCACTGATCAGAAGCAGACAGGCAGATGGAGCTGCACTTGACCAGCAACCAACTTTAAGCTGAGAGAAGTCCTTTAGAAAAGGATGCGTTTAAAAATGAAAACAATTCACACCTTGGACTCACTTTTTTTCCTATTAACTTCCTGCTAGCAAGCATCTGAATTACAACAATAACAAAAACATACCATCATGCTCCTTCTGCCAGCTTCCAGCTAACCCTGATTGCAGAAGCCTGCCCTGACACTTGGTTTACAACAAAGGTATGCAAGGTGAAGACTATAAAAAGGACACATAATCCTTTAACATCAAGGGCACACATTCTAAGAAAAGCTCAGAATCAAGTTTGTAATTTGGCCTACGATACAGCACTGCAAGACATTTTTTCTTGGTAAGCAACCACACCATGCAAAGGCTCAGTGCTATGAGGATAAACCCACAGTGCATACCCCTGGAAAACCCAGTGGCTGTCATTCAGCCTAAAGAACATTTAAGTGAAAAGAATTAAAACATAACCTCAAGTAAGCCTAGAGCACGGCTGGTGCTGACAGCTCGCTGACATAGCTATGAAGATTTCTACTACAGAGTTCATTTACTTCGATTTCTTTATCACAACACTACAGTACATCGACAGCAGTGAAGCACGTGCAGTTCATTAACAATCATATCTGCATTTTCATCTGTGATAAAACACTATTTTAAAATATTTTTGTGTTTGTTAAGGATAATTGACTAAATACCCTTTGGAGTAATTTAAGCCTTACTTTAGCAAGCAAACTACTTTTACTGGAATTATGACTTTCCACGGCAATAGTTAATTCAGTAAAACCTTTGTAGAGCATAGAGGTATTTGGCATAATAAAAGCATCCTATAAATAAATAGATCATTAGTCCTCTTAAACAAAAGGCTGTTATGGTGTTAATGCTTCAATAGTACCCCCATCAAGTTAACACATCAAGCTACCATTCTGATGCTGATACAGTTCGATCTGGATCCCTCTAAAACTGACAACCTGACAAAATAACCACTTCCAAAGTCTCTTTTAGATTCAGCCACACCTGGAATTCCATAACTCCTCAGACTTTGGCCAAATCTCATCTTGCCCCTCCTGTGCTCTCGGATCACAGTCCACTATCCTTCCTACAAAAAGCGGCATCTGCTTGGATCCTACATCTGGTCTGCATGCATCACAAGCATGAAAAACTTAAGTCTCTATGCATTCCCAAGCCCTAACATCTCAGGTTCCTAATGCTGATAGATGGAAATAAAACCTTTCTATCCATCTGTTATCACGTCAGAGATTGCTTTTTGTCAAAGCTGAAGCAAGCGCACAAAAAATCTGACAGGTGCACGGCAAGCTCTAATACCCATTTGTTCACTGTAGTTACGCCCATATAGACTCTGAAGAGAGGCAGACAGTAAGCCTCAGTCTCCTCCTCCTGGAGCAAGGCAGTTGCTTCACTATTGCATTACTGGTTGTCAACACCAAACAGCATCTGTCGCTCCTCTCCAAAGCCTGTGAGCACTAATAAGCACCTTCATGCAGCCACAAATAGGCCTCAAGAAAGCAGAGCGTTTTGCCTGTTCACGACGACACTGTCACAACATCCCATAGGGTTTACTTCATTCTTCCAACCACAAAGCTCACCTCACTGTGACAACCACAGATTAGGGCGTATTTTAACAAAATGATCCATGTCTGAAGAGTAGTTACATAAAGGCAGGATAAGCATTCTTAAATGCATCAGTTGAGTGATTTAAGAAGTCTTATTTACAAGTAGTTATTAAAAATACTTGTGACAATAATGAAACATACATCAAGGAAAAAAAAAAAACAAAGGATAATTAATCAAGAATTTGTATTGAAGTTGAGGATTTTGTTGTTACAAAGCCATGCTTTATAAAATAACTACTTCAAGTGGATTGAAAGGAAATTGTGACGTTATTTGTAAAGAAATACTGTCAAGACTGTTTGAGTTAAAAATCCATCACTATCAAATCCCTTGTTTTGTGTTTTTTTTTACCCTCAGTACTCCTAACTGCCTACATTAATTTCTGTGTGGGAGCAGCACTTGGCTCCTCACGTGCTTACCAACCTGTGCAGCCATGTCTACAGCCTATATAGTACACTTTCAGTAGACAGATTCTAGCTGATGAGGGAATCTCTTTGGTGGAACAGAGAAATGCAGCTATAGCAAAATGTTTTTAAAGACACACGTATTGCAAGTTTAAGCTGTCAATACCGTAGAGAAAACACTATGGGATTTAATGAGTTCTATCACTTTGCAGTTTTTTTTTTTTGGGACACAAACTCCTTTAATGTCTAATCAAAGGAATCATCCATTTATGGTATCTATTTATCTTAACTCTAAACAGCACTTAGGTAAAAGTGCCGGAGTGTTTCCAAATGGTGCAGTCAACCTTCGAAGTTCAGGGTTAAGAACCTTTTCCTTCCACTGTTATGCTTTCACATAAAAAATGAAACCCCAAGAACACTATCCTAATTCCTCCAGAATCACTGCAGGAAGAGATGCACAATCAAATAATTCAGACATTGTCCTTAATATTAAAGGATAAACTAATTGTGCATCGTTAAACGTCCCATCAAAACTGACCTTTACAAGGGCAGGCACCAGACTAACGCTTCACACCTTAAAAATTCCACCTCGTAGGAAATGTACCAAATGCTGCAACCCTCTATAAAAATAACCTTGTATCATTCTCCGTGTGTCTTACACATTGTATCAGAGAGCTGACCGTTATACAGTAGTTAATCGTGCCCTTGTTAAGCACTCTGCAACCCACAGCACTTACTCAGATGGTCTTGAAGTCTCCAGGGCCAAAAGTTACGGAACCGTACAACAGGGCCCGAGCCCAGCATTAGGGCAAAGTCACCTTTGCATTCTGTGCTCTCATACCTCAGTGTCATACTATAGTTCTAGTTCCATTTCCAGTCATCTCTCACATTCATGATTTATCTTTATGATTGCTGGGGTGCTGAGTGCTCCTTCAGGACTTCAACATTATATTTCAAACCACTGCATTTGTATAAAACTGATTTGAAAGCAACCCTGTACCAAAGATGGCAGAACAGTCACCTCCTAAAACAACCATGCCACTAAAAACAACCTACCACACATTTTCCAGTATTGCCCTAAGTGCAGTCAGACTAGCAGAGAGAGGAGTAAGAAGGGGAAAGGAAGAAAGAAAAACTCATCCAGCACATTTCCAGGCCATTTGTTAGCACAACAACTGGGTGGGGAATTAAGAAACAGATTCAATGGCTGCACAAATGACAAACAGGCTGTGTAATTCAAACCTCACTGACTGCTGCTTTTACAAATATGCTGTGCATCTTTACTCTGTACCTGCACGCTGCACAGACTCAGAATTTAAGTTATACGTTGTATTCTAACAGCAAAATTGCTGTAAAAGAAACATGCAGCATATAATTTTAACTAATAAGTACAGAAAGAGAAATTGTTCCTGAGTAAGAAAGACTTACTGCTTTCACGAGCAATGGAAAGGAGATGTAACCAAGTAGAATGGCTGAGGCTGGAAGAGACCTCAAAGCCCACCCAGCTCCGACCCCGTGCCATGGGCTGGTTGCCCCCACCAGCTCAGGCTGCCCAGGGCCCCATCCAACCCAGCCTTATGACAGTAATAGCAACACTGGGATGTGGAGACAAAGTTCCATGGTGTCTTGTGCCTTTCCAGAAGATGGCAGATAGATGAATTTTGAAAAATGAGGCCATCTGGCTAATATAGCTATCAGTACCATAACAAAACCTTATTTGTTGTCTCTGGGTGATGTCTTAAGCCATCAGGAACACCCACCAAGGACAGGAGGTCTGTGTCCCAAACACTCTGAGAGCAGAATACAACTGAGCAGCTGCACCACATCCTCTCTGTTAAAAGTCCTTCTGCCCAACACTGATGCAGTGATCACATTTTCACACCCAAGGTATACCTCAAAATTAACACTTCTTCCTGAAGAGTCATTCTAGTGAGACATCTGGGTCACCATCCGGTGCTGGCATACTGACAAACACCAGCACAGCTCCTGCATCGCTCCATATTTCAGTACAGCAGTACAGAAATCATAAATACAAACAATAACGCGTTCTTACATCTCCCATTCATCATTGGTTTATATGAGAGAGACTTCAAAGAGAGAAATGGCTGTCAGATATCTGGTCTAGCTTCCCACTAAGGCAACACCATGGGCATTCACTCACTGAGACTATGGCTGGAGACAAAAAGCTGGCAGTGCTCCACATGCAGCCAGACATCTCATCCACATCCTCCTACTACACCAGCACAAGCACACCTGTCCATAACAAACAAAAGACCTGCTCCTTTCACTGCGTTATCTTTCGGACAAAGGTGAGGGAACAAAAATAACAGAATCAGGGCACAAACCCAGCCAAAATGTATCTATTTCCCCGTGCTGCCCTACAGAGACCCGTGTTAACAAAAGGATAACAGAGCAAGTGGCAGGAGTATGGTTCCACAGAAACTAGTCCTGAAACTTGAGAAACTATCAGCTATATCCTTCGACACTTAATATATTACTTTTCTGTCAGCAGAAACAGTTTACAAAGCTCCTGCCTCCTCATCTCCTGCTGCAACCCCTCCTTACCATCCCACCACCAGCACTAACCCACCTAACACACAGCAGGGTGGGGAGGAAATAATGCTGCTTCTCCCTCAAACACTTGGGGAGACGCATCTAATTAAACCACGTGAACAAATGACACGTTAAAGCCAGTGAAGATGAGTGACGAAGGAGTAAAAGCTGTTTGAAATGGAAGCTGCTCAAGCTGGAGGATACAGTTATGGCTTTCCTACATGAAACAGCCCGACACTGTTTGATAAAGGAACATCCACGGGAACACTCCATCTTAAGCACAGTATACACAAGGGAAAAAAAAAGAAAACAAAGGGACCCTCCCTTCTCTTCCTCCCGCCCACTCCCAACACAGAACACACCATAAATCCGCATGGCATGCTTTGCAAATCATGCAGCTACTGTCAGCTGGAAAGGAGCAAACTCAGGATGCACTGCAGGAACACGGGCACTGCGGTCCCTTGGAGCTTAAAGCCACCTCCCTCCACTCAGGGGAATGGCACACACACGTACCAGCACACTGCAAGTGCCCTTCATATTTTGTTAATATTTACCTATTCGTGCTGTTTCTAAACAAAGCATAGTGCTGGAAGGCTATAATCATTAGCAGTAACGTACTGCTAAGAGGGATGGCAGCACAGGATACAAAAACAGTTTATCAGTATGTGTATACAAAACAGAAATACCCAGGACTATGATATATTGACATACAGCCTGTTATCTGAGCACTCTGAAAAGGTAAGCATTGTCAGTTAAACGGCCTGATTTTTAGATACAACTTTGGTTCCTGGCATATATACAAAACACACTGTAAGAAAAGCAGATATTAACTGACAGAAAAAAAAAAAATCTGACACTTCCTGACCTTCTGAATGTTAATTAGCACATCATTAACTTTCTAAAAGGTTTTCTGGGGTGCGTGCAAATAAGTACAGGGTTATGCTCACAGCATAATTAGGCTGTAGTGAGCCACCACCCCACCCTATCCACCTAGAAGGAAGCTGTACAACTGACCAGGCTGGTTACATCCTTCACTCTATTCACTTTAGAATATACACTAACATCAGCTACGGTTCTGATGGAGGCACAGAAATACCATCTTAAAATGATTAATTGGTTTTACGGCAGATTTCTACAAAGAATCAAAATAGGAAACTGCTCAGTTTTATCTGACAAAGATATTTAGTTGTTGTTTTTTTCCGTAATAAAGACATACTGAGAAACCATGCAAAATAAATAAATAAATAAATAAATAAAATAAAATAAAATAAAATATTTAAGTAGACAACACTGGGAAAGCACATTTGGAATAGAAGACCACATGCTTTCTAATTTAGAGAGAGAAAAGAAAACAGGAAGAAAAAAAGACCAGTAAGAATTATTTGAAAAAAATAAATCCAATTTAACTCCACCTGCAGGTCAAAGCAGCTTTCAGGGTAAAGATTGCTTCTGAGGGCACTGAAAAGAGCTGAACAGCAGAACCCAAGGGAGATAAGCTGGATTCAGAGAATCAAACCATGATTAAATCAACAGACAGATACTATTACTTGCATCTGTTTTCTTAGCTGACTCAATCTGAAGAAACTATCAAGTATCAGAGATCAGATACGCTAATTTTATATCATATAAAGAAAATAAGCACTAACTGTGCTGCAGTGTCTGACCTCTGAATACCAGTCCTTTGTTCATGTACCCAAATATATTTTAGGCAATCAAGCTTGCCTATCTGCCATGGCCTGTCATTATGCATTATATTAACTGTNCTCCCTCCACTCAGGGGAATGGCACACACACGTACCAGCACACTGCAAGTGCCCTTCATATTTTGTTAATATTTACCTATTCGTGCTGTTTCTAAACAAAGCACAGTGCTGGAAGGCTATAATCATTAGCAGTAACGTACTGCTAAGAGGGATGGCAGCACAGGATACAAAAACAGTTTATCAGTATGTGTATACAAAACAGAAATACCCAGGACTATGATATATTGACATACAGCCTGTTATCTGAGCACTCTGAAAAGGTAAGCATTGTCAGTTAAACGGCCTGATTTTTAGATACAACTTTGGTTCCTGGCATATATACAAAACACACTGTAAGAAAAGCAGATATTAACTGACAGAAAAAAAAAAAATCTGACACTTCCTGACCTTCTGAATGTTAATTAGCACATCATTAACTTTCTAAAAGGTTTTCTGGGGTGCGTGCAAATAAGTACAGGGTTATGCTCACAGCATAATTAGGCTGTAGTGAGCCACCACCCCACCCTACCCACCTAGAAGGAAGCTGTACAACTGACCAGGCTGGTTACATCCTTCACTCTATTCACTTTAGAATATACACTAACATCAGCTACGGTTCTGATGGAGGCACAGAAATACCATCTTAAAATGATTAATTGGTTTTACGGCAGATTTCTACAAAGAATCAAAATAGGAAACTGCTCAGTTTTATCTGACAAAGATATTTAGTTGTTGTTTTTTTCCGTAATAAAGACATACTGAGAAACCATGCAAAATAAATAAATAAATAAATAAATAAAATAAAATAAAATAAAATATTTAAGTAGACAACACTGGGAAAGCACATTTGGAATAGAAGACCACATGCTTTCTAATTTAGAGAGAGAAAAGAAAACAGGAAGAAAAAAAGACCAGTAAGAATTATTTGAAAAAAATAAATCCAATTTAACTCCACCTGCAGGTCAAAGCAGCTTTCAGGGTAAAGATTGCTTCTGAGGGCACTGAAAAGAGCTGAACAGCAGAACCCAAGGGAGATAAGCTGGATTCAGAGAATCAAACCATGATTAAATCAACAGACAGATACTATTACTTGCATCTGTTTTTTCTTAGCTGACTCAATCTGAAGAAACTATCAAGTATCAGAGATCAGATACGCTAATTTTATATCATATAAAGAAAATAAGCACTAACTGTGCTGCAGTGTCTGACCTCTGAATACCAGTCCTTTGTTCATGTACCCAAATATATTTTAGGCAATCAAGCTTGCCTATCTGCCATGGCCTGTCATTATGCATTATATTAACTGTCTGGTACAAAAAACATTTTCCAAAACAAGTACAGCATTAGCTGTCAAACACCTCAAACACAACCCTGAGGAAATGATTCCGACCTGTAATTCTGGCTCTTACCCTCTAACAAACTGCCCCATTTCAAATCCCCTAAGTCAAAGCAACAGACGCATCTCTGCAAATCTAACCCAGCGTGAGCGCATGCTTTCTGGTCTGGCATTTATTGATTGCCATGACTGGTAAGTATTTTTTCAAAGGAACCACACTCCAGTCTGCTATTAGACAGAAAAACGTTCCACTAAAGAAATGACCAGGAGAGCCTTGCTACCTCAAGCTGAGCATGACTCAGGATATAACTGACTCTATTTTGAGGTCAAAATGCTTCTTTATAAAATAAGCAATTTGCTTTCTACTAGCACTCAGGAATTGGATATTAGTCATTACGTGCCCAATTATTTTCTTTTAAGGAAAAGTTAATACCTAGAAAGAAACTAAACTTTGGTCAAGGTAAATATTTTGTTTCCACAGAAGAATGAAAAAATACTTTGAAAATACATAATATTATGCAGCTTGTGTTATCAGAAATGCCTGTAAGTGACCACTTCTAGTGCAATGATGATGGAATTGGTCAGATCCCACTTCTTTGACAGATGTGCCACGCTGAACTATACCTTGTGGCAGACAGACAGCAAAAGGTTTCTTTAAATAAACCTGGTATGCTAGCCTTCACCTTTGTTTGCTACCACACTCTTCAACATATGTTGCTTCTCTATGAACGTACCCACACTCACTTATTTTTTACTCTCTTTATGAAAACAGTACTTTAAAAATTATTTGTATACTTAATTGAGTTTTAAAATAATCATGAGCTAAGCATCTGGAAAGAAGCTGCTAAGACCAGAATAAACCCAATTACACATCTTCCAGACATACCAAGTAGAGTAGGAGATGAAAGAGTAACTGCACAAGCCCGCGTCTCAAGAGAAACAGAAGCTGCATTACGTGGACTCAGCACAGTAGGGTTCAGCATTTCCCCAAGCTCCTCATTAAGAGACATAGGTAGGTATGCCTATACGCACATGCAGATACACAGACCTCTCTCTGTATTTAAACGTACACAGCCTATGGGGTAGCACACAAGTGAGGGTTTTCTGACTTCATTATGGTAAATTCTTCATAAATAGAGCAAGCAGCAATTGCTTTTATACCCCTTATGTATCTCTCAAGTAGTACTTTGATTACTATGTCAAAACATTTAGTAGACTCCCACAAATTTCATTTATAATTTTGTTCACTATTCTTATGTTGAGCAAAGGTTTTTCAAAATTAGTTCCCATTAATAAGGCACCGTTGGGATATCCCAGTAACATAATGAACAGCAAATAAGCAACTTTACGAGACGTTTGGGGAACAACATTATTTCCTTTTTAAATTACTCAAAACAGCGTGTTTTCTTTGATTCAAAAACGAATGGAACCCAGTGTGCCATTAGGATTTCTCATTAACAGAATTCAGCTCCATCACCACCCAGCAGACACAGCCAGGTTGCCAAACTTTAACTGCAACGCGATGCGGAAGTGATACTGCATTGTTGTGTGACTCCAGTAACAGACCATTGAAATTCTCTGCACTTTGCTACCTGGTCCTGCACTAAGCACCTACCTAATAAGAACTAGAGCTTTTCATATCTGTGAAAATGTCACAAAAAGGTTATCTCAAACCACGTGTTCACAAAAAAAAATAAAAAAAAATCATAGCAAAGCCTCACAAAATACGAGGCCTTCTGCTCAGAATCAGCAGAGATCAGTTTTCCCTCTGCTTCCAGGAAATGCTGAATGTGCTTCTTTCAATTGTCTCTATAATCCTGGGGTTATAATATTCCCTATCGTGTTTCGCTGAAGCTTAGGAATTCATAATCAATTCAAATGCAGCTATTTTCCAGAGCAGATTGAAATCAATCCTGAACACAAAAAGGTTTGGTCTTTGGTTTTGTTTTTTTTTGTTTGTTTGTTTTTGGGTTTTTTTTGTTGGTTTTTTTTTTTTTTTTGGGGGGGGGGGGAGGGGGCTTGTATATATATTTTTTTAAACTAAAATGCTGTCTAAATCTAGAAGGTTCCTTTCAAGCTTTCCAATGCACACCCTTTGGCCATGTTTCCTATTTCAGAGAAGCGCAAACACAAAAGGGGAAGTGAAACAGACAATTACTTCCCAGAGTAATTGTTACCAAACCTTCTGCCATTTGCAACACAAAAATAACATTTTCAGAGTCCTCGTTCAACGCATTTTTATGCAGGACTACAAAAAAATACTTCTATTACGAGCAACATTTGCTCAGCGTTGTGTTCTTTAAAGCAGAGTACAAGAACAAACTTTCAGTTGCTTTTTTCCCCCAGGTCCTTCCGCTTTCTGATTTTGTAACTGAATAATACTGTTATAATGAATTGGATATAGCGAAGAAAAATTTTAATGGGGAAAAAGCAAGGCGTAGAAGCACCTGATGGATAGAGCAGCCTCCTGGCAGGCGGACAGCAGCGTTCATCCTGGTGGTGCTGCCCTGGCCATTACAACGAGCGGGAGGAGGAGGCACGGCGCCGCCGTCTGCGCTTACACACAACTGCTGCGCAGCTGTACCAACCCGACATCTCCCTACCTAAAAAAGCCAGAAGGATAAAGCATCTTCCTAATTCACCTCTGTACCGGTGATGTCAGTCAGGTGTTACTCGCTAGAACGACGCTCCCCTAACGATTTTCCTCCTTATTTTAGGCAAAGATGCCGAAGATCCGTGTCGGAGCACGGCACGGTGACCCGCACCGCTCGGTCACGATGCGCCGTCCCCGCCTTCCTTCCTCCCTTCCTCCCACCATTTCACGCGGCCCACCCGCGCCGTGCTGCGGCCCCACGCAGCGCCCTCGCTCATCCCCGGCCCGGCGCGGTCCCCCGTGGGCGGCGCGAGGGGACAAAGCGCACGGAGCTGTCAGCGGGGCGCAGCCTTTTGTTTGAGATACGGCAGGGAGGCGCGGATGGAAGAAGAAAGCCCCGACCGACCCGACCCGCCGTCCCCGCTCACCGCTCGGTGCTGCAGGCTCGGATGTGCGCGGGGGCCGCGCAGCCCGGAGAAGAGGAGGCGGCCGGAGGAGGATGTCAGCGCCTGAGCGGGCGGAAGGAAAAGGATTTTGGGGGGGGAAGAAGCGAGCGGGCACCGCGGTGCTTCCCGTGAGGAGCCGACGGGCCCGACCCAGCCCCCGAGGAGCGGGCGCTGACAGCTGCGGGCAGCCGCCGCCCCGGCCGCTACCGCCGCGCCCCGCCCAGCCCCGCCCGGCGCTCCGCCCCGCCGAACATGGTGGCCGCCCTCCCTCTCCCAGCGCTCCCCGCGCGCCCTCTTTTCCCGCCGCTCCCCCGCCCGCATGATGTCATGGCTCCCGGCGCGCTGCCTCCCTCATGGCTGCTTGCAGCAGGCCCGGGTGAGGGGAGGGGTGTATGTGAGCATTTGTCAGCGCCGCTGTGTTCGTGGACATTGAGCAGCCCCAGAGATCCCCGCTGTTTATGCGTAACGTGGGGGAGTTCCGTTGGAACTCAGTGGCACTGCCGCTCCTACTTTCACTTGTGCTCTTCATGAAGTAGAATGGCCACTGTTCTCTCCGTGTTCCACTGTTCATCGATGAAGCGAAGAAAGGTGGAAGAAATGGGGGTTCTGAGATGAGAAATAGTTATATATGACAGTGCAGTGCCACGTACGCTGGGAGTCATCAGGGTGATGCCGAGAAATCCCACAAAGTAACTTGACACACCAATGCAATATGTCAAGCAGGTATTCCCTTTATTACAGTGCTGGGTGCATGGGGGATCTCTCCACCAAACACGCACACCAAAGAGAGAAACGAATACATATTTAAAAGTATAGCACGTGCATATTCATCCCATTCCAAACTCTGGTTATTGAGGGGATTAAACCTAAGGGTCAATTTTGCTGTAAATTTTCAAACCTTGAAGGGGGAGAGCTCCTCACCATTCCTGTGGGTGTTTCGTTTAAGAGAGAGACATCTGCTTGGTTATCTTGTTGGGACAACAGGATGTCTGTCCTGCTTTCTTATCGACAAGTTTATTAGTTTGATTTATGCCCACCCCCATTTCTAAGTTTTGTTCTCTGTTTGTGTAACACATCTGGCCCCCAAAAAAATCAGCAGGGAGTAGCACCTTTGCTGCCATGTACAAGTATTATCATACTTTGCAGTGTACCCCGAAAAAGACTACTTGCCCCTATTTCTGCTTATCTTTACAACCATAAACAGAGACACTGAGGCGCCACAACAACCATCTAGATGATTTGCAGTTGTCTTTACTATAGAGAAGCTGTTCTCATGATTCACAGCCTAACTTTATAAGTGTTATTAATGTCTGAACAGTATTATGGAGCGTTATCATCTGAACACCACATAACTCCTGCAGTACGTATAGATATGAATCATAAGCTTACGGAAATATGGAGGTGTAGTGGTGAACTGACATGTGCAGCCTCACCTAAATGGTGAATTCTGAAACACACAAGGAAAGCTATGCTAATAATCTGTTTGCCCTCAAAGGAAACATCAAACAGTTTTACAAAATGGCAGAGGTGGAAGGCTGGACTCCTAAAAGGAAGATGGAATAAAGAATTGCAACTCATGCTGTAGTCAGATGCAGAAAAAACAGGAAAAGAAGGACAGAGGAGCCCAGCAGAATAAAGTGGAAATGGGGAGGATGCAGACTGCAAGAGCAGAGAGTTCCTGTGGGGTTTGAAAAGCTGAGGGCACTGTAGTATAGACAGAGAAGTCTGGGCAGTGGTCTGGCCAGCTGTGTATAATGGTGGGAAATAGATGTCTGGAAGTAATATGAAAGGGGAAAAAATGGAAAAGCATTCCTTTATATGCACATTTTTAAAAGTAAGAGTTATGTCAATTGGTCCACAAGTTCAGAGAATTTTCATGAATATGCAAGAGATTTAATTAAAAATAGAACATGCCCTAATTACATGATTATGCAAGAGAACTGATTCAAAGGAACCCCTCCTGTCTTTTGAATAAACAATATTCATTGCTTTCTTCCTATCACACATTTGCTTTCAAAGATTTCCTGCAATTAGCTGCTTGCCCTAGGGAAATGAGTATCTCTTCAACAAAGCACCTACTCCAGCTTTGACCCTGATTCATAATACACTGCCTAATGAAGTATATGCATGCTTGCAATTTCCCACATAAGCAGCACACACTATAAGCTCCGTCGTGCAGCAAGGCAGCTTAGTGCAGTGGAACAAATGTGCAGTATTGCTTACTCTGGCTGTGGCACGCAGTGGAGGAGTAGACACAAGAGACTTGGTGAGCATGCTTCTTCCTCAGGCTCCTGCCTGACCTGAAATATCATGGGTTCTCCCCATCTGGATCTTGTTTTTCTTGTTCCTTCTCTATAAGTTACCTGCATTCTTCCAGCAGAAAAGCTGTTCGCTGTCCACGTTTCCAGCTTGTCTTAGGGAACTAGTTACACTACGTGCCCTGCTTTAGGATGAAGTGACCTAGACATACTGTCTCTAAAATAATCTTTGTCCTACAAGGTCACTGTACTTTTCTGCAGTCATCTGAGTGGATATTAAAGCAAAATCCCCAAATGTGTTTTTTATAATGCTGAATTCTTTATTCTCAATATGCCCATTTCCCTCCTCTCCCGTAAGAGTTTGGAATTTGCATTGGGAGGGGGCAAAGCAAACAGTTCAGCTTATGCAGCAGAAAAAGCTCTTACGTTTTGAGGTGCAAGCGTGAGAAATACACACAGCAAATCAAGATGCAGTTTGACTGACATCCACAATTAAAGCAAGCCTCTCCAAACAAGTTCAGGTTCACTTCATTTATGGAGCGTAGGTCACTTTATTCTACCACTGTTGTTATATTCTCCTGCCTTAGAGGATCTTTCTGCCAAAAGAGACAAAAGTTTCTGAAGTCTAAACTTACAGTCTATAAAATCCATGACTTCATTCTATAAATATGGGCTATTGTGCATTAGAATAATTTCAGTCACTGCTAAAGTGCTGTTTAAAAGCATCCTGGTAATAATAAATATTGAAAGGCCAGATTCAGCAACCTGTCTGGCTTTTCATCACTATCACTTGGCAGCTGTATATGTTTTCAGTTTATATTTCCTACAAGAATGTCCTTTATGAAGAACAGGAAACATAAAAATCAGGGCTTAAGACCAGAAGTGTCAAGTAATTGCAGACAGCATGAGCCTAGCTCCTTTGTACAGATCTGCAAATTGCTGCATGCACAGCTACCTTGTTAGCATGGAGTTCAGGCACTTGGGAGTAAAAGGACTGTATTTTGTTCGACGTGATTCATTGTCATGGTCAAGATGCCTGGACGTGCCATAGGAAACCCACTGTTGGGCATGGCATTAAAGCACTAAGTAAAATAAACACTGATCACAATCCTGCTTCCAAAGTCAATAAGCTTCATTTACATGGAAGTGAATTCTCCTTTTTCAGTCACAAGGATTTCTAGAAAGCTGCAACAAATAAAAGCCAGCATGTTTCTCCCTGGCATTCTCTATCCACAGTGAAACAAGAAGAAAATAAAGCACGCAGTGTAATCCAGCCCTAACAAGCCATTTCATTAGTTGACTTCTTTTAGTTCTGTTTTTTTATGCAGAGAAGGATGCTTGCTGTGGACATTAACATTTTGCTACCCAGAATTCTTTTCATCTCATCACTATTACAGAGTAGTGCTATTGTTAAAACCCAGAAAATACTGAAGGTTTAACACAACCATTCAGTCAGCTTCAAAATGTTTTTTCAAAGAAAACAAAACAAAGAGCACATGAGAACCTCAGCTATTAAGGTCAATCAGGAGCATGCTAGAAACTGATACACAATTTTCCTGCCAATGGTGTGACTATAAAGAAAAATATTCAACAATTTCAGCAACGTAGCTATATTTACATATTCCAATTTCCGCTGTGATCTTCAAAGTAATAAATGATCAAGGAGTTAAGAGTCCTACCCTTTGACAAACTACAATGCTGTATGCTGTGATTCTGAACGAATCTGTATATCCCAAAATCCTATGTTCAAGCATCTGAATTCCCAGCAGGTTATGGGTTGGCAGTGGAGAGTTCTTGATGTTAATTAGACTTGTACCTTCATTCCTTATATGCAAGTGGGTTTCAACCTCTGTAAGGGGCTGCACTGGCCTGTACATATACCTCCCACCAACCAGCAATTGCTCTTTCTTCTAAGAAAGACATTCATTTTTTAATCCAGCCAACATTAAGTGGAGGGACAGACTGGGACATAAACTTTTCTCAGTACCAGCAAACCAGTGCTTCTTTGTGAAGATAAGGAAGGATGAGGTATTCTCTTTATTCCCACAGAAATTCCTCTATTCATTTAAAAAAGAAGGAACTTGTGATTTTTCTGATGCTTTTATTAAAGCTCATGCACATGTTAAGCACAAGAGACAGTATTCTCAGGGTATGCCTGTACATAACCTCATCTGTGTTGTTTTTGTTTTTCTTTTTTTAAATATAACTATAAAACTGAATTGAAAAACAAACAGGTATCTCGCCCTTCATGCCCAAGAACCTCAAGGTGTTGTCTCAAGGGTAATTTATAGACATAGATACCGTGCTAAATTGAGTTGCTTTTCTGTTTTCCCTTGCTAGTGATTAGCCCCTTTCCTCTAATTGTTTGCATTTCTAAGTTCCTCAGATGTAACGCCTCTCTTTTGCACTTATTTAAACCATACTAGAGAAAGGATGTTTCTCCCTGGGTAAACCTCTTGGCTAGTCCTCCCACCACTCACCTGTCTAGAAGGTTTACCGTTTCCTTCCTTTCCTCCCTCCTGACCATCAAGTTGCTTGGCTCAACAAACTGAACCCTTAACATCTTGTAATATTCTACACCCTGCTATTTGTTTCATCTTTCTTGCACATAACATACTACAGTTCTGTGCCATGACTGCTACTGAAAATGAAGGCTCCTAAGTCTTATTTATTAATAACCTCCTTTCACTTGAGATATTCCTTTTCTGCACACACCGTAGTAATTGCCAAACCCTTATCCACTCTTCAATTCTTCTTTTTAATGCTTTTCTCTCCTCCTTAACTAATGATGTATACAGAATTACACCAAATGCATTTGGCATCCAGGTAAAGTTGTTTGCGATTTCTCTCTCTTTTTTTTTTTTTTTTTTTTTATGGGAGCCCATTTTACATTTTTGCTTTGGTTAAGAGGCTATTCAAACCAAAGGCATACTGAGTTGCACTGGACCAAGAAATTTATGGTAATACAGTTTGCCCCAAGGGAAGGGGAATGGAAATGTCTCTGCTGTATGACATCTATTTCTGTAGCTTCTGGGCCAATGACCCATTATGTCTCTGCAGAAAATGGCTTCTGTGAATTTGCCTTTGGCTAGATGGATGGTACACAGCATATAGGGCTGAGAAGGGCACAGCCACTCTAGAAATCAATAGGAAACAGAACAGCCTGTGCTAAGCATTTCATTCCTCATCCTCTCTCTCCTGGGAAATAGAGCAGGTGCAGGAAGAGAAATGATGATATTATTCCTAGTAGGTTCAATATGAATATTCTCCTTGCTGCCTTCCTCTTACTGCAGCAAGTGTATATTGTGAGGAGTTCTTACTTCACTTTCAGATGTTATAATTTTTTTTTAAATCTGCTTTAATGTAACCTTTTCTTTCTGCATCATAGAGAAATCCATTGAAACGTATTAAGTATCATAGACACACTCATCACTTTTGTACATACACAGTGATATAGAAGAACACCAGTGTTGTCAAGACCTATACTTAAAACACAGGTCTAAGTCACTCCTGCATGATGGATCATCTGTTCCTTTCTCTACAAACTTGTCTATCACAGCTACCTAAGAGCAAATATTCTTGAAAAACTCAAATCTGGACAATTTCCAGAAAGTCTAGAAGAGAATTTGGTACTCCAGAGGAGAAGGGGTAGGAAGAGAATGGTTTCAAATCCTTTTTGTGCCTTCTTCCCAGCTCCCTGCACTATTCAGACAACTTCAAGAACTTGGCTTCCACACTCCACAGTTCTCCCCAGTACCTCTACAGGGTCCTTCTCTGACCCAGCCCATCTGTTACTTAGATGCTCATTACATCAGGACATTAGAAAACAGCCCTGTAGCTGTTTCTTTCTTTATCTGAAGAGAGGGATGGATTCCTCATACATCTGTGTATTGATGTTTACGAGACCAATACAAAAGCGCTAGCAAAGGGATACTATTCATTGACAAATACCAAGTTTGGCAAACACTGCTGCATCAGATCACGTTCTGAAAGTTTTCCTTGTGCCTAAGTGTCTATATACAAATGAGATGAGTAGCAATCTATGCAGAAACTGGCTAAGGAAAAGGCAGTTACATCATCAGCATGCCAGTCAGAGATATTCCGAGTCTACACTTTTGCAGAAAACAAATAATTGGAGATAGGAATTCAAAGCAGGATTCCTTGACCTTTGTCTTTGGTGACTAGCCGTTTATAATTCAGTTCACAGAAAATAAAAGCTTTTAGTAATTTTTTTTTCAAGGGAAAAAAAAATAAAAATCGATGCCACAAGGGTCCTCTAAAACACATGATCATCTGAAACAGCTGGGCTGTTAGAAGCACTCTGGTTACATACACGGATCACTCAGTCACATTAGATAAGTCCTGTGGGGAAATTCCAGGGAATTGCTGGAACATGCCACCTGCAGTGTTTTAGATTTTGAATCTGTAATATTCTAACAAAACTACTCCCTAATATTTAAAAACCTAATGAAAGCTTAAAAGACATTGAAATTGCTTCAGTAGTTAAGTGCAGTGGTACGCAGCTTATCAAACCCTAGTCATTGAAAATAACATACTGTAAACAGGAACTGAAATGTGTCTTAATAAACACTATGAGAAATCTGGGAACAACCAGTATGAACAAATTAGCCATGAAAGTGAAATCTACTGCCTGTACAGTGTAATGCTTATTACCACCTACTGAAGAGCCAACCATTACCGTGCGTTTGAAAACTCTTGTGACTCATACAGAACTATCTTCTGTCATCAGCACGTAACACTGACCAGAAATCTACCCAGTAAGCTGTTCTGTTGTGAGGAGCAATTTCACGTGCCCCACATCCTTATAATTAACTCTAAAACCATAACAACGTTACTGCCAGGTTTATAATGCCTCAATGCAGAAAGCACTCTAAGTATTTTTAACAGACAGTTACACATTTGCCTTTTCCCATCCCACTCACTTTGCAGCCGAGGAGGTTGGAATGCTGTTAATTTGATTTCTCCTCTTTGATTTTTTGCAAGTAAAAACTAATGGGCAGTGCCTTACAACAAAGTTCACACTGTAAATAATTGAGATTGCTTTTCTGATTTACATGCAAATGCATACAAGAACTAAAGTTGAAATTACATTATTAATTACAGATCAAACTGAACATTGGGTTCTAAGTGTTGGCTGGACAATGCCTATAAATTATAGACTCAAGTCCCTAGATAATAAGATACCTTGCTGCTTATAAACAGTGTGAACCTCATGATTCAAAAGACAGAGAAAAAATCTTCCCAAGATGGAAAAATACTCCGTCCAGCAGCTACCATTCAGTCAGATTCTGTCAGCATCAGCCTGGTTTATGCAATCTTATGACTACAGAACATAGTTCAATCAGATGTATAGCTGCAATGCCATGGTAACTATTAAGCATGCTCGGCAAGTCTCCAGGTGTCACACCAAATATACCCCTCTATTCCCAACAGCAAAAGGAAGAGAGAGGAAGAAGTAGCAGAGCATTAATTTTTAGTATCTTTCAATTAAAACTGCTTTCTAACATCCTGTGGCACAGCTAATTTTTTTCTTTGAAGTGAGCTGAATTCTCCTTTAACACAAATTGGCACCTGTGGCTATTTACTCATATCACAGTCAGCTTAGTAATTTGTTCTGTTTTTCACAGTAAAAAAAACTTCATGAGGCCCAAGGAAACCGGAGGATTTTCAGACACTCTATTTAATATGTAACACTTTGGTAAACATAAGACATTCAGAAGACATTTTATTACATATTCATTGGAAGAAGAATTTAGACTTCTAATCATCTGAATCATTCCAGACATTAAAATCTATAACCTTTCCAGATCTCTTTAAAAACAGACAATGCATGCCATACATCAATCACCACATGAATATTTTCCAAGATGAGCTGTTTTTTTTGTTTTGTTTTACAGCTAGAATTTGTCAACAAAGTTCTTTAACGCTGTGGTATGAAGAGCGACCTGAATTTCTCATGATTCTGACTGAAACTTGCATCTTGGCTGTTGATGTGCTGTGGCTCAGCTGATGAAAGTTATCACAGCCAGTTCTGCAGCTGAATCATATCCGCAGATCCTCTGGAGGTGGTTGTGTGAACAGACCACTGCCGAACACCAGCAATTTTTGACAGGTATGGGGGCTGGTGGAAACTCTTGCCAGTCATGGTTGATCAAAGTAGTTTCAGGACTGCTCAAATTTATGCTAAATGCTAATTGGCTGCTGGGACTGCTGACAGGCACGCAACACTCACAGTCATTCTTGCTGTCTCCTGCCATTTCAGGCCCTGCTGAGAACACACCTGAACAAGCCCTACAGGGGAAAAAAAAAAAAACACTGTGCCTTCACTCCCCTTGAGAGTGTAAGAAAAGAGATCCAATGGGTATCCACCTTGTACCACTAAGACAACATAAGCAGCTGTAAGAAACAAAGATTTCATCTTCAGAGCAGCTGCATGGTTTCTAAACTCTGATTTTGACTGAGGCAGTATTACAAAATATTTCTCTTAAATAAGATCACACAAAAACAAATAATGTCATATTTTTTCCTTCAGTGCTTCTAACAAAAAGTACCACTTCAGCATTTCTACAGCATCTGCCACTTGAATAGATCAATCAGCTAAATCTCTGAATACTTAATCTTAATCCATTAATGAATGCAAAGTCAGGGTACAAAGAAGTAATTTCTACATTAATGAATATTAATGAGTATTTCAAGAGGATCACATTCCATCTGCTTAAAACACATTAAGAAATAAAAATATTCTGGTTTGTTTCTTTAAAGTAAAAAAAAATAAATAAAAATTACTTTGAGTGTATTGTTCTGTGGATCAGATTACAGCCAGAGGATATCATTCTAATATAACACATAATTCATGTTTATGTTTGGACCTGTAATACATTATTCTTTCCTGAAAACATTTCAATCTGCCAGCCTTTATGCAAACAAGTGCCCAAGGGCTCTGTGCAGGATGTAAAGTAAGTCCTGGTTTTGACAAATCAGATTGCTCTGTAGGACACCAGGATCGCTTAACAATAGTGGAAATTCAACATTCCATACAGAACTGCCCCCTTGAAATGGAACCAGAGCAGGTCAGCATCTGTATTAGAAACAGGACTTCTGAACTAGTTTTCTTTTCCACTAGCAATCTTCAGTTAAACATTCATAGTTGCTTCCGCTACTTTTAGAACTCCCAATAGAAATTAAGAAATGTATTTAACTGCAAAAAAAATTTAAGCTGTTCAGATCTCTCTTTGTCAGTCGTCTAAAAGGATGCTGGAATCACTTCAAACCAACCTTTAGCTGTTCCACCTGGCAATTCCCATTTAACAATTCTTCCTACTCCTTTCATATTCCACAGAAATTAATGTTTCAGCAGAGAAATTCAGTGATTAGCAAAAACCCAAAAGGTCTCAGAACTCAGCCTTACCCAAGTAAATACAAAATATCTAGAATTACTTGAATATTGGGAAAATATTTTTCTTTATTCTGTACTTACTCAGGAGATGGATTAAAAAAGGCACACGGTGACACTACTAAATAAGGAATATTGCTTTCCTTCTGACAGGATTACCTAAATAATAAGAACACTCCTCTGCATTTGGCCTATACTCAGAAAATGTGCACTGAAAAGTCACTCTTTGATCTATTTCACTAGTTTCACTTACTGTAACAGACCTTCAGACACATAAAAGATTTATTTTCAGTAGTCTACGGGAGCTCCTATTTCTTGCTTTCATGTATAAAGGATTTACAATCAATACTATCTGAAAGCAGCTGGCATTGCTACAACTGCTCAGAGTCAAGCAAAAATATTAAAATTAATGCAGCACTGGCAAAAATGATATGGCCTTTAGCTATTCAGAAAATGTAATTATCTTAGTAAATGCATATGGTTTTGATAACGAGACTCAAAGTTTCAGATGGATTATTTTTAATACCGTCTTTTCATGGTTGTTTTATTACATAATCTAAATCAAAACTCACCACTTAACCTAACAGATAAATGCCTCGCTTCATCAGTAGGCTTTAGGTGAACAGGTCCAGCACCCCACATACAATCTTTATGATGTAAATCCCAAAAAGGCACAGACTTCACCTACAACCAGTTCAGAGCAAAATCCATCTTACAGTAATTGCATTATGTTTGGGTACCAGTACAAGACTACATACTCAGAAAACAGTTTTATAGCTGCTGTTCTGCTACTGAAGAAGCTCCCCCCATTGTATTTCCACAAGCTATACTAAAGGACTAGATCCAACAAGGAGAATAAAGATTGGAAGTAGTTTCACAGCCACTGTGAGTTGAATGAGGAACACTCACAACCCTTCATCTAAATGCCCACATCTCCCTTCTGTCAACAGCAGAATTCTTACATCTGCACAATGGGACACATGAATGCAACTGACATACAATGCTTTCTTCCTTGGATTAGTTTTAGTAGCAGTGAGTCAGCTTCCTGATCTAGATCAGCAGGTAGTCAGTGTTTGTGTTAAGAGGAGTGAGCAGCCCACACGCAAATGGTTCTTTTGACTGACCCCCACCCACTTACACATAGACAAAACTACCTTAGGGATCTTACACACAGGCTGTCACAGCACAGGGCTATCAGTCACCAGTACATCGGGGATCTGGTTGCTGCCCTTTAGGGGTATTACCATATGTTATCCAATAATTATTCTGCATTTTACATTGAAATTATTTATTGAAGTGTGCATTCACATTGTAATCAAAGCATATATGCTGTAACACAGGATTTAATGCAAAACCCTGAAGAATTATATTACATACCACAAGTCTATTTCAAAAACTTATTTTCCTTAAGAAACATATCATTTTCTAACTTTTTAACAAACACATGCATTTACAGTACCATGTAGATAAGCATTCAGTGTTCTCCTACTAATCATTTTTCACCTCAGCAAACACTATTGAATATATGAATGTTGAATTCATTTACGCAACTATTAGAAGCACAATTCAGTGAGCATTTTAATCCCAATGATATCATTGTCATTGTATGAAACAGTGCAATCCACTACAGTATCATTAATATTTCATCTTCCAAAGGAATTAGTTCATTAATGCCAACAAACCCCTTTTTGCTCAGGCTGAAAAAGCTTATGAATAGATTGTCATGTTTAGATATGAAAAACAGGTCAATGGCCATTGAGTTCACATTTCCAAAATGAAAGCCTTCCCTACAGCAAGGCTTTGGAGAAAACGTGCTTCAAAAATAACAGAACCCTCTCAGTAAGTATTAATACAATCACTACCTCGAACTGTATAGACATAGAGAACATTCAGAGCTGGGGAACTTTTAAATTACAGATAAACAGTGTAACATTTTAAGACTTCACTTACATCAGCTTCCTTCCAATTGACATTACAAACCTTGCAGCCAGAAAATCCCCCTCAAGCAAGTTCTTCTTAGTGAAGAAATGGGTGAGAATATGACATGCTCTTCTCATACAGCCAAGTATCGGTTTCCCTTTCTTACCAAGGTTAAGTGTCTGTCAATTCATCTATTTTATTGCTCAGCAGCTAAAATCTTCAACAATCACAGGTTAGAGATCGTTGTCCAAGAAGAGCATTTCCTATAAAGAAAACAATTACAGTAGCCTCTACTGCCTCAGGAAATTTTATGAAATCATATCTTAGGCTTTCAATAAAAAAGGAAAAGTTACATTGAAAGAAAAAAAAAAAAGGATTACTCTAAGTCACTTGTGCATATAAATTCACAAATCATACTTGTTCCTTCAGTCATGTTATACTACTGCTGCCCTGGACAGCTGCTGTAACGTGAGGCATTTTCATCTTTATATACAGATACAGTCTGTGATAACATCCTCTGACCTAAGTTCAGGCATAGCATACTGAAATTTGTTTTTATAAGACATACCCCTGTGGTTTAAAAAAAAAAACAACAACAAACCACTAATTGTGATCTGTTCTAGTTACTGTAAAAGAAGAAAGCTTTCTAGGTTGTGTTTTCATCAGGAAATATTTTAGATATTCATAGAATAAAAGGTGAACAGTGGTTGCAAATTAAGGCTAAAGGCAACTTCTATTTACGCAGTCTAACAAACAGACCTTAGTGATCATTACATTGGACATTCAGATTCTGAATACCACTATTAGCAAGTTTACAGCACACCTAGGTAGTCCAGGTAGCGTTGCATTCTTCACAGAGCTGCGATCACTGATTTCCAACATCTTTCGTCCTCCGACGAAGCCACCTCAGGGCTCTCACCAGTGCTACTTGTCCCATGAGGAATGTGATAGTAAAGTTACGTTTATACCAATCTCTTGGATTCCAAAGGCAGGAAGACAACCAGCACACAGAACAAGAAGAGGAAAGAGGTACATAAATATATTAAGACATCCTTTGGCACTGACAAATGACAATTTTGTGATGACTTACACTTTCTGTTCTTTGTGATAGCGCTTTCCTCATCTAACTAACTAACTTAAGAAAATGTCAGATGTGGATAGTCATATAATGGACAGATTCCATGTGGAATATACGGCTACAATTATTCAGAGCTCAGCTGTAAAGAAGTTAAATCAATTTCTAACTGATTGCATTTTAAATCAAATAGGATTAACTAAATCTTATGATGACCAGCTTTACTTCAAAAGTCAAGCTTTTTTTTATGAATTTCCCACCAGTGCTGTGCTATGCATAGCATTTGCTTGTGCAGATATGAAGATGCATGTGTTGGAAAGGGCATAACCAGTCACCTATACTGGGTGGAGGAAGTAAAATCATACTTCAAAGTTTAATTATGTACATTATGTAACCCAATGGAGGAATCACTTTTGTAATGTGCCACCTTTTAAAGACCATGCCTCTAATATTACCAAAGTTCACCTTCCGGTACGCGTGACTTCTAGAATCAATTCCAAATATACTATTTTTTAATCTCTGCGAATTTGCCTCAAATTCTTGCTCCTGTTACCAACTGAAGTAATATAATTACCTTCAGATTTCCACTAAGGATCCCTCCCCTATTTTACAGAATCTCACACAGGCAGAAATACGGTATATATGGCAAAAATATTACATTACACCTTGAATGTAGGTCTTCTGTCATATCCATTAGAAACCTCACATGCACAGATCTGCACAGACCTGAGATATTAACCTTTCAGTAAGGACAGCAGAGAAAATCATACTGACAAGAAGCACCGAGCTACCCTCTAAAATGTCATGTTAAATCAAAATATCATGCTAACACTGCAACTGTTTCTTTTCCCCTTTCATGTCTCATTTCCTATTTCTACTCCTTCCACTCTAGGTACCCTGAACCATCTATTCATGGTATCTGTGCACAGCCATTGTCTTAATTCTACCTAAATTTTAGAATTTTTAACATTTCAGTGGCCAGTTTTCAAGCCAGCTAGCAACACTGCAGAAAAAAAAATAAAGATCAACTTATGCAATAATTAAGTGTGACCCCTCAAAAAAAAAATAGAAAAAACACCAAAATCAGACTGCCTATAAGCTCCACTGCTTTCAAGGCTGCACAGTTCCACATTGAAACTGGAGAACGAGCTAGTCAGCATGCTGTAACAAAGCAGCAACAAGGATCACCACCTTTAGAAACAAAGCCTGAACTCTTTGGTTTAGCTTCCTCCACCCCCAGGCAAGACGTGTTCATCTATTTTAAATACTGTTGCAACAGAATTGCTCTTACAGTGAAGTATATGCACAATATATACAAAGAACCCTAAACTTAATTTTGTCATAGGATTCTGCTGTCACTGTAATTGATCTAATGTTACATCATCAGGAACCTGAGAACACTTGGGACCTTAGAGCCCAATAATCCTTCAGTCCAGTACAGAGAAGAAAAATTTTGGTTTCACAAGCAATGGACAGCACTACTCAAACCGGGTCGAGTAATATCCTCTGCCTGCTTCTTTTTTCTTTCTTTCCACTAAGCCACTTGCAGGTTGGTAACGTGTATTTGCAAGTCATTTTTCAGTTGTTTCAGATTCCCAGTCCAGTTAATAAAGTTGTTGTACAAACAGTGACAAAAGCATACAGTAGATGTGAACACACAAGGTTAGTTAGGATGAGCACTGAGAATCATTACAAAAAAGCAAATAAAACTCCCAAACTCAAAATTACTCAGTTTCATTTAGGTTGTATATTTGCAAAATAAGAGCAAAAATAAGAATATGGCTCTTATTATTTTGAGATGAATCACATTTACTAGTCCTCATTCAATTGAGTCAATTAGAATCTGTTCTGCTGAAACTGCAATTTTTTTACTCACACATTCATCAGTTTCGATTGGCAGGGGAAAAAAAAAAGGTCCATGCCATACAGGGAATAAAATTGATCTTGACCCTTAACACCAGGCTTCTTTCTCCACTAAAATCAACAGTCAACGAAGTCAAATGATAATGCATATTTATGTCAAGTGCCAATAGCAGCACTCAAAACAAAAAAAAAAATCATTTTTCAAAATAAGTTACAGGTGATTGCTTCTACTGTAACTCTTAAAAAAGTTGTATTTTTAGATCCTCTATACCTTTTGACTAAACTATGATGCCCAACAGTCAACAATAAATACTTTCTACATACCTGTTATAATGCATATGCTTTCTAAAGTTTTTACGTAGGAAGTCCTTGTAAAAGTCAGCCATTTCCTCTGCATTCAATGTCACTTTCTGGCCTGAAAATAAGTTTTGGCATAACAATGTGAAGATAGTTCTGCAGATTAAAACACCAGGCTCAGATGGTGGAGCTAGGTCTGACTCCTTGCTCTCACAGCCTTCTTGTGCCACCTTGAACATACACACTTATCTTCTAATATAAGAAAATTTAACATGGGAGCACAGCAAATTAAAAACACTGTGCACCTTGAAACTGGCACAGTAACTCTTAAGCCCTTGAATAATAAGGGCTGAATGAAAGTGATGTTTGTTTTTCAAGTTGCAGATTACTTAGAAAGCTAGTGAGACCCAAGAAACAGTCAGAACTAGGAGCATCTACTTCTTGAATAACATCAACTTGCCACAGGGCTGAAGTCTAAACACCACAAAAAAGAGCACTCAGTAACTTGAGTTTCCTCCCTTAAAGGAGGCTTATAAGTACAGAAAGAACACTATTCATCACTGACAAAATGCTGTCAAAAATACATTTTTTCTACTGCTGTTGCCAAATTTCAGGTGACTAAGTACACCTGCTCTTATGAATGTCAGATATACTAATATAGCAGCCAACTCTTTGTTTACAGAAGTACAAGAGAGGACACGCATAACTTCAAACATGCCAATAAGAAGTAGAAGGTAGGAAGACACTTATTTTCTCCACAGAATATAAAAGGAAGATCTGTAGCTAATGCACAGAGCAAGTGAGCAAATATTCTCAACTTTAACAGACTTCATAATTCCTACAAAAGCTTTCTGACACTAACAGCAATTCCAAAACAAGGGTCAAATTTGAATTTTCTAGAGGAAATGAGGGAGAAGAGATTTTAAGATTCAACTTGTTATTGTTCCAAAAACACATTTCCAGCACCTGAAACTGACCATAGAGCTGTATGTTATTTACCAGTACTACAACATCCTAACATACTATGTGATAAATTCACCATAACAGCTTTAGTTATTTTATTTCTTCATAACTTTCAATCAGTTCCACTGATTACATTAATCTTTATATAAAGAAATAAAGATGTTCCAACTGTATGTGCACGTAGTTATTAATTACTCTATATACAGCTCCATGGGTGAACAATAGAGAGCTAACCCAATATGTGCAGCCAATGTGAGGGATGTGCAGCTTATTTTCTTTTATTTCTCAGATTGAAAGAAAAGCAACACACAAAGCAGCAGGTTTTCTCAACAACAGAATTTAATTAAAGTTACTTTGCAATCACATACTAATCACTGGGATGTAAACAGAAGAGGAACATAAAGGTCTGTGATATACAGAACATCAGTACAGATGCTTTCCCACAGTCAAACACATCATTATTCTATAAGCAAAATGTTCAGCCTCGTACTACAATGGCCAATTCTCTGTATTATGAAAGCATTCTTTTTTCTATTTCACACAGTAAATTACTCAGGCAAGTATTTTTACAGCAACTGTGCTCAAAGATGGTCAGAGAACAGCTGTTATCACTTTGCCCAGAGAAGCTGTGGATGCCCCATCCCTGGTGATGTTCAAGGCCAGGCTGGATGGGGCCCTGGACAGCTTGATCTAGCATCTGACTTACTGGTCAGCAACCCTGCCTGCAGCAGGGGGGTTGGAATGAAGTGATCTTTGTGGTCCGTTCCAACCCAAGTCATTATGTGATTCTTCATAGGTTGTATTACTGTCCCTTAGGGAAAATACTGTATTAATTTAACACTATGGACCTGAAGGAAGAGCATGCATTTTTCTGCCCAACCACAATATTCTCTTAAGGCAAGTGCCCTAGTATGTTCAGCTCAACTAGCTCACTGTGATAAGAAGTGTGAGAGAAGAAAGCCCGTTCATCCTTAAGCTGCAGAATGATTAAATGACCTGGGTAGGATTTCAGCACATTCCCTCCAGCTGGTCAAGGAGGAATTAGGGGATGAACACTGCAACAAAAGATCTCACTTTCCATGTGCATGCTCTGAACAATTACTTGTGATAGAACACAAAGCACATAAACTAGCAAAACCTGAAGTTAAACAGAACTCAGAATGTATCCTGAACTGTACTAAGGTGTCACTAACCTGTTTCATCTCTTGTTTCCAGACCCTTGGCTTTCAGTCTTGAATAGATAAATTCTTCTTTTTCCTAAAACATGTTTTTTCCATGTTAGAATTTGAGGTGTTCGGTCCTTGAAGCTAACCATTGTTTTTAAATCACGTAATAGCCCAGTGCCTAACACCCTCTGAAATAACAAACAACACTCATTAAGTTTGGAAATATCAACAAAACATTTTCCTGAGCACAGTGACTTAGTGTTAAACTGATAAAGCTCTGTCACTTAGATCCTGTTGAAGTGGGTCCAGAGGATGGCCACGAAGACAATCAAAGGGCTGGAGCACCTTTCCCATGAAGAAAGGTTAAGGGAGCTGGCCTTGTTCACCTTGGAGAATGCTCCAGGGAGACCTCACTGCATCCTTCCAGTACTTCTAACTGGGAAGGAGACAGCTTTTTACATAGTTTGATAGTGATAAGACCAGGTGGAATGGCTTTAAACTATAAGAGGGAAGATTCAGGTTAGATGTTAGGAAGAAATACACAACTCAGAGAGCAGTGAGGCCCTAGCACCACTGCCCAAAGAGCTGTGGTGCACCAACCCTGGAGGTGCCCAAGGCCAGGTTGCATGGGGCCCTGGGCAGCCTGAGCTGCTGGGCAGGGAGCTGGAATTAGGTGAGTTTTAAGGTCCCTTCCAACCTTAGCCATTCTATGAATCTGAAACTAGCAGGTATGAATCAACTGATTCATACACATGTTCTACAGAAACACATGCAACTCACATGAGGAGTACTGCTGACTTCGTTATTGTTTGGCTATATCCAAATCACAAGCTTACAAAAACTCAACTGTAAAGACATACTGTGTAACTGAGAATTTCAATGTTCAGACAATTTCTCAAACTCAAAAAGTAGTTCTAAGAAAGTAACAAAAAAGAAAAGCTTGATTTTACTAAAATCTTCACAAGTTCAGGGAGAATATGGTGACTGAAGTTCAGGAATAATGGTGAATTACTGAATCACTGAATCACTCCCATTCTTCCTAACATACGGGATCACAGAATGACTTAGGTTGGAAAATCAGCAAGCTCAAACCCGCTGCCCTGCCATGGGCTGGCTGCCCCTCACCAGACCAGGCTGCCCAGGGCCCCATCCAACCTGGCCTTGAGCACCTCCAGGAGAACAGGACAACCCACATCTTCTCTGAGCAGCAGTGCCTGCACCTCACCACCCTCTGAGTAAAGATTTTTTTTTTCCTTAACATCAAACCTGAATTACCCCTTTCATCATTTAAAGCCATCCACACCCCTCCTCCCTTGTCCTATTATTATTAGACCATGTAAAAAGTCACTCCCATTCCTGTTTATAAACTCCCTTCAAGTACTGTAAGGCTGCAATGAGGTCACAGAATTGAAGGGGCTGGAAGGGACCTCTAGAGATCATCTAGTCCAAACCCCTTGACAAAGCAGCTCCCTAGACCAGGTTGCACAAGGAGGCATCCAGGCCTGTCTCCAGGGAAGACACTCACAACCTCTCTGGACAACCTGTTCCAGTGCTCTGTCACCTGCACTGTGAAGAGAAGGCCTCACCAGAGCCACCTCTTCCCGCTAAAAAAGCCCAATTTCTTCAGCTTTTCTTCACAGGAGAGGTACTCCAGACCTTACAGTGCAATCACCAAAGAAAGCAGGCCACAACAGTCCCCCTCATTCGCCCTTGGTGCTTTCAAGTACTCTCCCTCCTACAGCAGAGCAGGGCCCTAAGCCACACAAGGGGAGGTGACCCCGCCCTAATCCCCCCCGCCCCGCTCCCTCCCGGCCCGAGGCCGCCCCCCAGCGGCTCCACACTCACCCGTTGGAAGGCGGTGTTCTGCCGGGCCCAGAAGCTCTGGTTCCACTCCTGGGTCTCCTCCCGCAGCTCCCGCAGCCGCCGCTCCAGAGGGGACTCGTGGGGCGGCACGTAGAAGATGACGGGCCGGAGGTTGGAGCGCTTGTCGGGGGGTCCGATCCAGNGGCTGCGAGCGGTGCGTGGCCGCCGTTGGGGCGTTAGTGCCGGGTGAAAGTTGTCAACAGCGGCGTTAGGAAATGGCGCGGCACCCGGTTAACCGCTGTCTTCTGTTGGCTGTCCTCGCAGTTGGTCTGAAGCTGGGTGAGAGAAGAGCATGGATATGGGGAACCAACACCCTTCCATCAAACGGTTGCACGAAATACAGAAGGAAGTCAAAGAGATCGAACAGCAAGTGGCCGTCTTCAGCGGGTTGTCCACGGACCGGGACTACAAGAAGCTGGAGAGGTCCCTCACCAAACAACTGTTTGAGATCGATTCCGTGGACACCGAGGGCAAAGGGGACATCCAGCAGGCCCGAAAACGTGCTGCCCAGGAGACGGAGCGGCTGCTGAAGGAGCTGGAGCAGAACGCCAACCACCCGCGCCGGCTGGAGATCGAGGCCATCTTCAAGGAGGCACAGGCGCTGGTGGAGCGCGAGATCACGCCTTTCTACAAAGGAGGCAACTGCGTGAACGACGAATTCGAAGAAGGCATCCAGGACATCGTGCTGAGGCTCACCCAGGTGAAAACTGGAGGGAAGGTGTCTTTACGCAAGGCGAGGTATCGCACCCTGACCAAAGTGTGTGCTGTACAGGAGATCATAGAGAGCTGTGCCAAGCGACAGCTCTCCCTGCCGCTCTCTAATGATGCGCATCCTTCTGTCTCCAAAATTAACTCTGTAATGTGTGAGGTGAACAAAGCGAGAGGAACTCTTATTGCGCTTCTGATGGGAGTGAGTAGTAATGATACCTGCAGGCATTTAGCCTGCGTGCTCACAGGCCTCGTCGCTGATTTGGATGCTTTGGATGTCTGTGGTCGCACAGAAATAAGGAATTACAGAAAGGAAGTCGTGGAAGAGATCAATAAATTGCAAAAATACCTGGACTTGGAAGAGGAAGCGGATTCTACTCACGCTTATGATTTGGCACAAAATCAGTCCATTCTAAAAATAGAAGAAATCCGCAAGAAAATGAAGGAAGTTAATTCTTTGCTTTTAAAAACAGAGAATGCTTCTGATTTGTATTTGGGGTCCAAAGCAGAACTGCAGGGATTAATTGCCCAGTTAGATGAAGTGAGTCCAGGGAAAAACCCTTGTATTAGAGAAGCCAGGAGAAGAGCAGTAATAGAAGTACAAACTCTCATAACATACATTGATTTAAAGGAAGCACTTGGAAAAAGGCAAATGTACGCAGAGCAGACTGCTGCAGAGCATCAGTCTCATAGAGCAGTTTGGACTGTTCTTGGAAGCTTGTCTCAAATTCAGCAGGAGGTGATTTCTTTTGATGGGAATAGAACAGATAAAAATTACATGCGACTGGAAGAACTCCTTACAAAACAACTTCTTGCACTTGATGCCGTTGACCCCCAAGGTGATGAGCGGTGTAAGGCTGCCAGGAAGCAAGCAGTAAAACTTGCACAGAATATTCTTTACTACCTGGACATGAAAACAGATGAGTGGGAGTACTGAAGTAGCCACGGTCTAACATAAAATAACATTTTTTTCCTGTGGCACTTCATGTAGGGTGATAGTTAACATTGGCAGCAGATAATGGAAGTGTTGTGTTCTAAGCTTGCTTAAATCATGGAGGTTGCATAAAAAGTTACCTTGGCTATATGCGTGCTATCCCACGCTGTCACCCACTTGCCATGGCAACTGTCAGTACACCGTCAGCAATTCTGGTCACTGCTATAAGGAATGGAATGTGGTTCTCTGAAGGAGCAGCTTAAGAGTTGATTGAATAGCTTCTTTTTTTTCCTCTGTTTTTGTTTTAATATCCTATTTCAGAGAATGCAGATATTTCGAAGATGCAGAAAATTCCTTATGGTACAGCACTGGCAGAACTGTTTCAAGAAAGCTGGACACGAAAATTAATATTTAAGCATGAAGCTCCATCCAGCAACTTCATAGCAGTCTGAATATATTTTAATGTGCTGTTTTGATGAAAAATATTAAATGCAAAAAAAAAAAAAAA
>VXAB01001193.1:144707-157238 GCA_013399175.1 Odontophorus gujanensis
CCGCTGGGAAACACGCGGGACTGGCGTTAGCACCGCTCCTGAGCGGCACCGCGACCGCACCCACCCCCTCCACAACACGGCGTTAAAACGCACCGCGACGCGCACTCACCGCCCGCTCCCCGCCGCCGGAGGAGAAGGAGGAAGAGAAGCGGCGGTAGCGGCAGCCGCCCAACACCCGCGAAATACCACCGGCAGCCATTCCCCGCCGCCGGCCGCGCTTTACGGCGATGTCGCGCGGGCGGGGCGGCCCCGCAGCCGGGGGCGGCGCTTTGGGGCGGGGCCGGGCTCGGAGCCCGTCGCTNGGAGGCACAGGCGCTGGTGGAGCGCGAGATCACGCCTTTCTACAAAGGAGGCAACTGCGTGAACGACGAATTCGAAGAAGGCATCCAGGACATCGTGCTGAGGCTCACCCAGGTGAAAACTGGAGGGAAGGTGTCTTTACGCAAGGCGAGGTATCGCACCCTGACCAAAGTGTGTGCTGTACAGGAGATCATAGAGAGCTGTGCCAAGCGACAGCTCTCCCTGCCGCTCTCTAATGATGCGCATCCTTCTGTCTCCAAAATTAACTCTGTAATGTGTGAGGTGAACAAAGCGAGAGGAACTCTTATTGCGCTTCTGATGGGAGTGAGTAGTAATGATACCTGCAGGCATTTAGCCTGCGTGCTCACAGGCCTCGTCGCTGATTTGGATGCTTTGGATGTCTGTGGTCGCACAGAAATAAGGAATTACAGAAAGGAAGTCGTGGAAGAGATCAATAAATTGCAAAAATACCTGGACTTGGAAGAGGAAGCGGATTCTACTCACGCTTATGATTTGGCACAAAATCAGTCCATTCTAAAAATAGAAGAAATCCGCAAGAAAATGAAGGAAGTTAATTCTTTGCTTTTAAAAACAGAGAATGCTTCTGATTTGTATTTGGGGTCCAAAGCAGAACTGCAGGGATTAATTGCCCAGTTAGATGAAGTGAGTCCAGGGAAAAACCCTTGTATTAGAGAAGCCAGGAGAAGAGCAGTAATAGAAGTACAAACTCTCATAACATACATTGATTTAAAGGAAGCACTTGGAAAAAGGCAAATGTACGCAGAGCAGACTGCTGCAGAGCATCAGTCTCATAGAGCAGTTTGGACTGTTCTTGGAAGCTTGTCTCAAATTCAGCAGGAGGTGATTTCTTTTGATGGGAATAGAACAGATAAAAATTACATGCGACTGGAAGAACTCCTTACAAAACAACTTCTTGCACTTGATGCCGTTGACCCCCAAGGTGATGAGCGGTGTAAGGCTGCCAGGAAGCAAGCAGTAAAACTTGCACAGAATATTCTTTACTACCTGGACATGAAAACAGATGAGTGGGAGTACTGAAGTAGCCACGGTCTAACATAAAATAACATTTTTTTCCTGTGGCACTTCATGTAGGGTGATAGTTAACATTGGCAGCAGATAATGGAAGTGTTGTGTTCTAAGCTTGCTTAAATCATGGAGGTTGCATAAAAAGTTACCTTGGCTATATGCGTGCTATCCCACGCTGTCACCCACTTGCCATGGCAACTGTCAGTACACCGTCAGCAATTCTGGTCACTGCTATAAGGAATGGAATGTGGTTCTCTGAAGGAGCAGCTTAAGAGTTGATTGAATAGCTTCTTTTTTTTCCTCTGTTTTTGTTTTAATATCCTATTTCAGAGAATGCAGATATTTCGAAGATGCAGAAAATTCCTTATGGTACAGCACTGGCAGAACTGTTTCAAGAAAGCTGGACACGAAAATTAATATTTAAGCATGAAGCTCCATCCAGCAACTTCATAGCAGTCTGAATATATTTTAATGTGCTGTTTTGATGAAAAATATTAAATGCAAAAAAAAAAAAAAACCTGCTGGCTTTTGGGTTGTACTTGTTTTATTCCATCCATCACACCTTTCTGGTTGTTTAGATCTCTTTAGATTTCCTACTTAGCAGAAGTATAATTCCAACTTCAAATTTACATAGGCAAAGCCACTTTTTTATGGTACCTGCAACCTGTGATTTGCAAGAACAGTTCTTCTGTTGGTGGAAACTCTAGTATTTTTGCTTTAAGGAGCTGAGGCTTGGAGAGGATGATCTGTAGTTATACACTGGCCAGATGAATTGGGCTTTGAGGATTTCACACTGCCATCCATTAACACCTGAAAACTGCAGTGAACATTGTTAGTGCTATTTAGGTGTCTTTGTAAATTCTACTGTACTATCTGGTTTTGACTTGTCTTTTTGTGTTTGATGAAAGCAGAAGTCACTTTGATGAAAACAGAAGTCACTTTGTAGTGGATGAGCATTTTGGAATTATTTTTGTAAAATTAGGTAGTTAGATATAAAGGCATCCTTAGTGATGTACATTTGATGTATACATACGTGTATGATATATACCTATCTTTCATACTGATGGGATGTGGCTTTAGACATATCTTGGAAAAGACCTGGTGTATGTCTCTCCTTGCAAATAAGCTCATTTGTGCTACTTTATGCACTACCTTTTTATTTGTGGCTGCTAGCACCAATCACATTTCTAGTATAGCATGGGTTTTGGCTTTTTTGTTTTGTTTGTTTGTTTTGTTTTTTTATTGAGCATGGCATTGAAATGAATTAATACAGATAGATATATTTAATTGCAGAAACTTTGCACTTAGCTGTTTCCTGTTGTGTCAATAAATCAGTGTTCTGTAGGTGATGATTTGTGCCTCTTTAAGGAGTAAAAACCATTTTGGGTGTTAAACTTTAAGCGAAGTATTTTTAGATATATTTTTAACTGATTAAATAAAACAGTGCTGTCTGTGAGAGACAAGTGCCTTTAGGACACCACAAACTTGCACCAATATGGAGATATAGAAACTGTTTACTGGCAGCTTGATGCAAACTGGATTTATTGTGTAAATATAATTCCACGGTATCTCAAGTTAACTCTCAAGGTGAGAATTGCTCTATGGCATCCTGACAACAAGTGTCAAATTTTGCAAAAATAGATTCTGTTTAAAAATGAATTTATTTATTTTAAAATAAATACAGAGACTGGGGACAAGAAGGAGAGTACTCTTCCTCTGCATCATGCTTTCAGATGATGCTGAAAGCCTGTGTAAATTCAGAGTATGAATATATTTTGTTTGTGTGTATGTGATTTCTTTGCACTGTACTCAGCAAAGCCAATCTGTTTTTTTCATGTAAGTACAGTACCTAAGGCACAGTTTGGCAATGACAGAACATTTGCTGCAGGTTCTCTCTGGCTCTTCAGAGATACAATCTTGTTGAATTAATCTGCCATTACCTAAAAAAAAAAAAAAAAAAAGATAAAATAAAATCATTTCCTCTGGGTAAAATTCCAGTCTGTATTTATAGCTCTTACAGCTGACATGGAATAGTAATGTTTGGCACCTGAATTATGTTACTCATTTCAATATTTCTCCATGTTTGAACATCAACTTCGAGTTTATGCTTAAATTTTTAGGAAGTGTAAGAATTCAATAGTGTGATAATAGTAGGCATCTTTCTTGTGTGTTGCTGTCAGATCTGCAGTGGTTACTCGTAGGTTGTTTAGCAGTTTAATATTGGTGTTCTTTGGAGGTTAGGTGTAGCTTTATAAATGTTTGAACTTAGGTGAAAATGAGTAAGTATAGTTTCCAGATCTATTTTAACTCTGCTTGTCTTTCAGCTTCTCTGAACAAAAAATCAAATCTGCATCTCTAGTGAGGCAGATATGTAAGGTTAGTGTCATTTTCATTAACTGAGTAGGATTTGGTAGCACGATACTGTGTAGATTAAGCTTTTTCCATTGTTCTGTAGTCTAATCAACTGATTATTTAAGTTTATAGTAAAATCCTCACCTGGAATGGGATCTGTTCACGGTTTTTGCATGAATGAAAACTAAATATGCTCAACCAAAAAAAGAAAAAGAAAAAGCAGAGATCTCTCAAAGTCTTGCTTTTGTGCTAAAGAATGTAATGACTCTTTTTTTATATCCAAAAACTGAGGAACACGCAACTTCTCGATATGGCAGGCTAAAATATTCAGCGGAATGTAAATGGACCAAGTTGCAAAAGCTTGTGTTTTAGTACTCTACTGAAGTAAAGTAACTTTTCTGTGTACTTTGTAACCTACCTTAGAGCTAAACAGGTTATTGGATATTTTAGGGAGGTAGTGCTACATCATGACTTCTATCTGTTACTTGTATTTCCCTTTGAATTGGTTTTGTTTGTTTATTTTGGTGTTTATTTTTGTTACCTCTCAGAGGGTTTTTGCTGTGTTACCAGTTTGGAGGAGGTTTTTGCTAACATATATTATTGTACATTGCTCCTATGGTGTATGTCTTGATTTATTGCTGTGTAGGCTATGGCATTTGTATATACAAATTCAAGGTTAAATATTGCAGTGCTATATTACTGATTAATAAAAATACATTGCAGATTTTACAAGGTATTCATTTGAATGTTATACCCTTGTGCCATTATTTATTTACGAATGTGAGTTATCAGAATGTAAATGATTTTTGTCTTAGAAAAAGTGGTTACATTAAACATATAGACATAAAATTCCCCTTTTCCTTCCTTTAAAAGTTTGCTTTTTCACTGCTGTATTTAGGAAAATAAAGTTCTTCGTGTGGAAACCATTCCTACCTCTACTTGCTAAACCTGGTGTGGTTTGGTGTTCTTTGCATCTAACCTTGTATTACAGTAATTACATCAGCTGGTGCTTGTGCTGTTCCTTCAGTGACAGCTCTGCACACTCCTGGGCCTCGCTTCAATCCTTACTGCAAAAAGCGTGCAGTTGTTAAAAGTGTTGCCACCTTTCTGTTGAAGTATGCTTTCTTAAGAGGCAAGTGTGCAAATCTGATCGTATGAAGTCTCTTCATGTGCAAAAAGAACCTCCAGTAAGAGTTAAGCTAATTAGATTCTAAACTGTATAGATGAGGCATGCTCACATGATTGTTTTGATGGCTCAGTATGTTTTCCTGAGATGCAGTCAGCCAAGAGATCAGCTCTCTGCTGCTGGAAATCAGTACTGCTATTTCTGCTCAGAGAGCTGCTGGCTGTGTGCTGTTTCTGTTGCATTTCCAGCTCCTGTGAGCTGACTTAATGCAATAAAACAGGAGGGAGGAAAAAAAAAAAAAGAAAAACCTTAGCAAAAATGAGGAAGGGAGAATATAGCTTTCTGTGGCTTCAGTGAGTCAAGCTGGATTGTAGAAAAGCCTGACATGAACCAGAGCAACCACAAAAATGCATGAGTGAATCACAGGGCCAGGAGTTAGGGAATAAATTTTAAGGATTTCTGTAGCACTAAGCCATTAGAACAACCTTTTACATAGTTAAGTCTCTGCTGGGGAAGGAGAGAAAATGGCACTATCAACTCCCACTCTGCTGCCTTAGTAATGGAGTATGATGAAGGCAATGTAAATGAGTCATATATGGAAAACAAATCATTTGCTTTCAAATGCTCTTTCATGTTGCACAGTAACAGTTCATGCAATAAAAAATCAAGTGGTGATGTAGAAAATCTGTGAAGTTCACGTGCAGAGAACATCAGATAAGAATAAGGTTTATAAGCATAGAATTTTCCTGTATGTAACAAGATTGCTCTGTCTTACATTCCCTTTTAACAATATGGCTTAGTTCAAGGAAATACTCTTCAAAGTCCAGTAAAGCATTTGGGCAATGGCCTTTGGAGTTGCTCAACTAGCTGCTGACCTGTTTGTCTTGATCAGCTGTTTCCTTGTGAGAGAATTTGCCCTGCTTGGAATTTTTTTATGTGTTTGGGACAGGCAAATTTAAGTACCTGAAATGTTTTAGCTGGAAAACCTCTGGCTTCTCAGTATTTTATTTCCATATGGGTGTACCCCTCTGCTTTGGAAAATTCCTAGCTGGGAACTTGAAGTAGTAGAAACGCTTTACTACCGAGCTCACAAATAGAAGGCCTGGAGGCTTAAGCTGGCTGCCAGCAGGAGACATTTAAGCATCAGGATCCTGGAAAACTTTCCTGCTAGATCAACCTGCTAGACACATCAGAGGTTCAGAGCTAATTTTATGAGTGGTCTTTCTGCCTACTCTCCTGTTGCTTGTGAACTTTGATTGAGAAAGGGGATTCTGAGGAGGATAGTCCCTGAAGATGTCAGGCTTTCTGTTTTAGGTCAATCTGAGCTATGGTGGGGTATATTATCCACACCAGTTGCTTAGTGTGGATGTCATTCTGTTTTGCTACATGAAATGATGGTGAACACAGTCCTTTCAGTTATACTAGTAGACATGCACACGTAGATTTGGGAAGATATGTTCTTATTTGGACAATTCTTATCCTTCCTATTTGCGAGCATTTGGTCCTGGGGTTTGCCAAGCGCAAATGATTTGTGTTGCTTATCAGTTCAAAAATAAAGAGGATGCTTTCCAAGTCTTTAAACTCTTCCTACAGGACATAAATCATAGCAGAGTTTCCCATCAGAAGTGGAAAAGTGCGGCGTGTTTCTTAATTGGACCATTTCACCTCAATTAGTTTTGCCAGACAAACTTCTGTGCCAGAGGAGTTCCTTGTGAAACCTGTATTTCAGGAAGGTAATCAAAAGCATCTCATGAGAGAGAGGAACACACTGATGGAGTTCAGTGCCCTTAATGATCCTATCTTCTTTGGTTCCCAAATTGTATCATCTCCTGAACAGATACTCAAAAACAAGTCTGTGAGCATGACCACCAACATGTTTATAAGCCAAATTAAATCATAAAAAGAGGGCAAAGAGAGACCAAAGACTGAAGGAAAACAAAATAAATAAATAGTCAGGCAGTGGTTTGCCAAATATCTTTTAGTTTTATCATGCAAGAAAAGCAAGCAGAATAAAATCCCATCCTGTTCCCTTTCACTCTGTTGCATTTAGACCTAGCCTACACCCTGCAGCTCATCGTTGTTTTCCACAATCACCCTAAGTGCTCCTCCAGGGTACTGTCCAATCACTCACTGCTGGGCCTTAGCCTTGGGCAAGGTGGTGCCACCCATCCCTACAGATGCCATAATCACTGTCACTCCCTGTGAAATTGCTGGCAGTGGTAACCCTTAGCATGCACTTGGAGTCAGTGTAACTGGCGGAAGACAGTGTACGAAATGAAGAATGTATCCTGTAATAAGCTGTTAATTGGAAGGGACAGTATAATGACTGGTAGCAAGTCTGAGTAAAATGTGATTAGTGTAATTTTTTACACTTTTATTTTTTTAAGAAAAGTCTTCATAAAATTGTTTAATTCACATCAACCTGTAGCCAGTTATCCACTTTCCACAGCCTCTTTTTTTTCCTTCCAGGTGCCTCATTTTAATACCATTGGGAGATTTGCAAAGCTTAGCCCTTAATTGGGTAGCCTCTGGACACCTTCAGAAACCTAGTGGAAACTGAGTTTTCCAGAATACTCAGCATACAAGGGTTCTCACCATGCTGAGTAAGGCAGTGTTTTGAAGGGGGCCCATCGGTAGGCCCTCGCAGCCTGTCATTTGTTGTCACAGACAGGCTTTCCAGCTAATCAAGCCTCATCTGAAAATGGTGTTGCCGCAGTCCTCTGGTAAAGAGTTGCTCCAAAGCATCACTGCTATGGGGATTAAGTAACCTTCTAATTTCCAGCATTAACATATTCATGAGAACCTTCTCTTCTCCCCTGGTGTGTAGTCTGGAATTTGTTTATAGGCCACAGCTGAATTGCCTCTTGGCTTCTGTTTTGTTTGGCTAAGGAGCAGATTCACCCAGACAGGCCAAGCACTACTGAAAATTTCTACTCTGTCAATCCAAAGAAAATATGAAATACTCTTTCTCAGTTTTTCAGGACATTGCCAGTTCTAAATGTATCTAGTCAAACTCTTCCAATGTAAAGTCAGTAACTTTCTGCAGATACATTGGTTAATGCACTGTTTCAAAGGAAGCCTGAAAAAAAAAAAAGAATAGCAGAACAATAGCAGGGCAAATGTGGAAATAAATAAAGGGCTATGTTACTGTTTTTATGCCATTGCTTTTTTGCCCTGCAAACTTTGCCATTCAAATATTTTAGCAATCCATAACTCCAAGTGACCAGCAGAAAAGGTGCAGAAATATTCTGAGCCTCTACTAAGCTTGTTTTCATCAGAAGTAGCACTATTATTTTATGAAACCACATACAAGTGTACTGATGGATTTTTAGAACAGAAGCTATCACTGATCATTTCACTTGACTGGAAGCATGAGTTAATTTTGGCAAGTCCAATAGTATCCAAGCTAGATTAAAAACTTCCCCAGGGACAGTCTAACCCAATTCATGACAATGACACTTGAACTCATCCTTTAAAACAGGAACCTGATTAGGAATTACAACCTTATTGTAGAGGGACCATTCACATTGACATTATATGTATATATATATATACGTACTTTCACATCTGATTAGGAATCCTAAATTGCCTGCAAAACATCTTATTTAACATACATACCCAAAGGAACATGCATATTGTGTGTGCTCTGTGGTTCCAACCTTCTTCAAAAAACACAAAAAATAGATATGGCAAATTGAAATCTACTGACAACAGTCACCATTCAAGAGCTTCTAAAAAGTATACTGGTGATCCTCAGATGTCTGGAAAACATGAGTTGTGAGATGACTCCTTGAAAACTTTAAATAGGTTTAATTACAGGCAAATATTCTTTAAAAAAGTTCTTTACAACTAAGGGCAAATATTCTTCAAAAAAAAAAAGAATTATCAAAAGCTTGGGAAAGCCTCAGAACAGCCTCATTCCAAATTTCTCAGCACTCCTGTTTCCAAAGAAAAAGCCTGTTTATCATCTCATTTCCACAAAGCTGTTTTGCTACTGATATATTATGTCTCTATCTTTTGTCATAACCCTTTAATTCAGTTCTGTGTCAAGCATCTTTGTTTTTTTTTCCAGTCCATCTTGTTCTTTCTAAGCACAAGTTGCTTCCCAAGATACTAATTCATAAAAGAATTAGTGCATAAAAGCACAGTGTTTTCACAACTTCACTGATGACTGAATGCATTTTGGGTTCAGGATGAATTTATTAACTGAGGTCTCCAAAAAAGATCGGGTTTACTCAATTGGTGAGGACTGGAGACCCCAAAAAGGACAAGCACTCCTCGTGAGCTCCAACGTCATGAATTGATGAGATGAAATCTCTGGTAATTGTGGAGAAACTCTAAGATACAAGAAGAGAAGAGAACTTTTTGAAGAGAACTTATTGAAGAGAACTTTTTGAGGTTAATACATGATACAGAAAAAGAGACATAAGCAGATTGTGAAAACACAGGAAAACATGAGAGGGTGAAAGACTAGTCAACAACATAAAATACTGGTATGCCCAGCTGATGGGAATCAGGGGCACAAGAAAGGAGAAATGGGATGGAGTTCGAGACCTGACATGAAAGAAGGGAAAAAGGGCGGAAGGTCTGTGACCATGCCTGAACTCAGCCAAGAGTCAGGAATGCCAGAATCATCACCTGGTGATAAGGTGAAGCTGGGAATTCAGCCAGTGGGATGGGATCAGGACTTGGATCAGTGAGTCCAATAATTACAAATGATAGAAGTAAAAATGAAAATGTTTTAGACAGGTTTTGCTAAGCAGTTAGAGCAATATTAAAAAGTTGGTAATAGAAATTAATCATGGATAGAGTCAGCAGAAGCATAAACCATGGAGAATATGTTCATTTCATAAGGCTGCATTTATAGAAACTCAGAAGACTATTCAGCAAAGTCAGCTTCACTGAAGATCTCAAGGGCCCGATACCATGGAAAAGGTCTGGACATACAGTGACTGTGCAGATTCCAAGGTGCATTCACCAATTTGTGATGCAAGTGTATTCTTGCAAGCTGGGTATGGGATGATGTTATTTAGGATGATGCTATATGACTGAAGACCAGCAATTATAGTATTATTACCAGAGGCCAAGCGACCTTGGCTCACAGAATCAGCTCAAAACTTTGCATGGAAATTTGTGTTGTCACTGCAGAACTGCTTTCAGTTTTGGCATTGCCTTACTGAGAGTTTTGTGGAGTATTTCTATCAATATCAATCTGTGCTATCAGTATAGTATGGCCAAAAAAAAAAGGTGTTCCTATACTTTGAGCCTAAAGTGTGGAAATCATTAGTGATAAAGTAATAAAGTAGAGGTAAGTCATCCCTTATTGTATATAGAAAATCGCTGTTTCCCTTTTCCCCTTTTGGCTTTTCCTTTTGTAAATTATGCAACCAAACACCTCTAGTTTTCCATCACAGAATATGTGATGTTTCTGTTGCTTGTGTGGCTCTCCTGTAGATGTTCACCATGGGCCTGTTTCTTGGACAACTATTCATGGACACAGGAGTGTAGCTGAGGAGTCATCAGCAATTAGTAGCATGGTGTAATTGCCTCTCATGCTACAGCTATTATGTTCCTATAAATACAGGCAAGAATACCTTTCTTGCAAGAACATCACACAGTTGATTCATGTTTGGTGCATGATCCTGCATGAGCCTGGGCCTGTCTGATCTCACACATGAGCACAAGACCCATGCTGCTGGCTTCTGACCCCATGTGCATGGTTAGTTGCCACATCCACAGTTTCCTGTCCAAGGCTGTTCCAGTGCCAGCAAACCCACCGAGAGGACAAGTGCAACCTGTAGCCTTGCCTCTTCCCCACCACTTGAATGGGACTCCTGGTTGTGCAAGCAACCTGGAGTGCCAGTAGCTTATGTGGTTGCTTGAGAAACCTGTAAGCCCCAGATCTTTTCCAATTCCCATCTGGTCCTGTGATTGTTAGATAGTTCACTGGGCAAAAATTAATTGTACAGAAACTTGTTTTCCTTCCAGAATTATTGGCCTTGGCAGCTGAAAGGGAGCTTGCCTCTGAAGGAGGAGGCATATTTTAGCTCCTCGATCTGAATTCCCCAAAAGAAGGATAGAGTCCCCCGGTATTTTGTCAGAGAGCACTGACAGGGCACTTAAAAATATCTCCAGATTCAACAGAAACCTAAGGAAATCCTGGTTCTTTACATATTACTGAGCCTTCTGATTCCCACACCCTTCCTCAGTTTTACAAGTTCAGCTGCTGAAAATAGGAGCGCCTTCTGGCATGCCCATCTTTCTTGTAATAAAGAGCACTCTTTGGAGTTTTATAGGCTTGTGTGGGTTCTCAACAATGAATGCTTTCTTTCCACAATTTGGATCAAGGTAGCTATACATTGAATCACCTACATTACTGATTGTCAGTCTGTATTTTAAGGTGAAACTCTAAAGTGTACTCTATTTCTGCTCTATGCTCTAGCTTGGAAGGGAATTATTTTTCAAGCTGAGATAGATATGGGTGGCCCAGGAAGAACTTCCTATGACACCTGTCCCTTGAATTGCCAGTTTCTGGGTCAATTATGGTATTTTAGCTTTGGTCCAACACCCAGCACAGTTAGGACTTTGCCTGGTGACACCAGAGACCCACAGGGATGCAAGGTCACAGCCCACCTGGAGAAACCAGCTAATATACAAGTGCAAGGCAACCCCAGCCCTCTGTGCAGCTCCCAGAGATGGCAGCACGATAGCTTCTCTGCTCGTGCCAAGGGTTAAACACTTTGTTTCCTTGCAGCAGGCACAGGGATCCTTCCAGCCCTGGTTTAGCAACTGAGTACTGGAAAAGTTTTGTCTACATGGAGAAGAGTGCTTTCCTTCGAAGCAGCAGACAGCTGCAGGTCATCTCATCTCTCCTCATGGGTGGGTAAAAAAAACACCTCTGGTAACACCTGGCAGTGCCCTGTGCCACTCCACGATTTTCTTTCTGATTTGATGCCTGCTGTGACTCCATATCATCAGGATGCTTCTGCTCTGAAGCTCAGAACCACGTGCTTCCCTATTTCCATACACTGCACCATACCTTCAAGCTCCCTCTCCTCCATACCCAAACACTGCCTTGTAGATAGTGAGAAATTAATTTCTCTTTTTCACTCACAGATTTTATCTGAGTTTCTCCCTGCAATTGAGCCCAGTCTCATGAGTCGTCCTCTAAGCCACCAAAGAGTCTTGAAAGGAACCAGGCATCACCTACTTTGTTGTTCTCTATATATAGCCAGACTGCACAACACCATTCCTAAAATAAGCTGCAGTGCTCAGTGACTGCTGCATTATCACAGAGCACAGGATTAGAACCACAACCCCTCAGCTTTCAGGAAAGCTTTTATAGCTAACATGACCCTTCACTTTTGTAACTGAAAGCAGCAGGGATGTTACTTCTTCATGGGCTTCACCAGTTCACTAGACAGAAATGATATAACAGGTGACACAAAGGTAGTTTAATGGTATTTTAGCAGTGCTGTTTTTGGAGAGGCAAGTTAGAGGGATTGCTGACTGTAGGCTTGAAAGGGCCTTGTTCAGGTCAGTAATTTAGTTAGAGGACTATACTCTGGCTCTCATCTCATGGTGCTTTTGCTGGATCTTCAAAGGGATGCCACCTTGCCAAACCTGCAGGTCCTCCTCTCTGCAGCACCTTGAAAGGAGGTTGTAGTGGGGGGGGGGGGGGGAGGGGGCGGGGGATGTGTTTTCTC
>VXAB01001193.1:157254-224740 GCA_013399175.1 Odontophorus gujanensis
TCTTTTCTCCCAGGTAACAGTGATAGGATGAGAGGTAATGGCTTTAAGTTATGCCAGAGAATGTTTAGTTTGGATATTAGGAAAAGCTTCTCAGAAAGAGTAGTAATGCATGGCACAGGCTGCCCAGGGAGGTGGGGGAGTCACCATCCCTTGGAGGTGCTGAATAACTGTGGAGATGTGGCACTGAGAAACGTGGTCAGTGGGCATGGTGGGGTTGAGGCTGGGGTGATTAGAGGTGTTTTCCAACCTTAATGGTTCTATAGTCACTTACTTTGGGTGGCACAGCCTGGCTGCTGCTGAATTCCTGATGTGAGCCTGTGTGGCTCCTGCTAAGTCCTTTGGACAAGACACAACAGCTGGGCTCATTTGCTGCCTGGCTAAAAAAGGAGGGTGAAGTAGAAGAATGTGCTGGTGTATTTCTAAGTAGATTTCCTAAATACAACTCAACACAACTGCTGGTACTTAAGGCAATTTTTAGAACCCTTTCACAAACACTCATTTCAGAAATTATCACAAGACTACTGCTTATCCAATTTTTTTTCTTTCTTTCCTGAGTTGTTTCTGGCTGCAGAAATGAGAAGTCTGTAACTTCAACCAGCAAAGCCATTTATGTGCAAACGTATGCACTAAGGATAGGAAGTCTCAGCTAAAAATGTCATCCAGCACTTCTGCTGGATGTGCTCTGGGGAAGTGCAGGGTGGTGATGAAGGGTTTTGCCTTCCTGCAGTGCTCACAAGGCTCACTTTTCACCTCGTTTTGTCAGTGGCTGCAGAACATGAAGGCAACTCCATGCTCTCAGCTCTGCAGTATACCCTGGAAACACCCAAGGCACACCCATGGCATGCAGCCAGCTCCTCTGCTGCTCTATCACCAGCAAACAGCCCCAGATCTGCTGGAGTCTGTGCCCTGTGGGACTGGGGTGGATGCTGGACAGCATCATGATGGGTAGTACTTCTCAGGGTGCAGGCTGCTGAGCACTTCCAGCAAATCTCCTGCACAAATGCAGCAAGTTTTGTCTTTAAAGGCTCCCACCATCCCTTTCTAGCTGCATCTCACAGTTTCCTGCTTAAGACTGCTGACATCCAACATAGTGCTACTTGTCCTCATGCCAGTTTTGTCCTGCAAAGCTCTCCCGCTGTCAGCATGCTCATGTTTATCACAGAGTCACAGAATCATAGGATATCGTGAATTGAAGAGACTCACAGGGGTGATAACCTCCAACCTGACTCCACAAAGGGCCACCCAAATCCAAACCTTACATCTGAGAGCGATGTCCAAATGCTCCTTGATCTCAGCAGCTTGGGGCTGTGCCCACTGCCTTGGGCAGCCTGTTCCATGCCCACCACCCTTTTTCCTCATGTCCAACCAAAGTGATTCTGCCCAGTGAGGGCTGTGCAGGTTCTGCATTGTGTGAGGGGCATTGTAGGGTGCCTGTCCTCAAGCATGTGACACTGGTGCCTCCTCTGCAGCCTCTTCTTGCAAAATCCCCTTGCAAAACCTCCATGTTTTCTTGTTCCCCGACAAATAACTTCCTCACTCTTTCTCCAAAGATCCTCAGAGAGAGTTTTATCTCTGCATTAGTCCATTCCTGGCTGCTTTGTCTCCTATGAACTCAAGCAGTGTTACCTCTGTCAAGAAGGGCACTTCAGTTAGAATTTTCACAGGGCTGTCCCTGCTCCCCACCGCATCTCTGCTGCCCTTCAGGAGCCTGGAAAGCTCCCTATCTTCTCAGCAGATGCTGGTTACAAGCTGGGAGGTGTGTGAGGTGCGGGTGCTTCCATGTGAAGGTTGTTCTAAGAACAAGCAGAGCAGCCCCAGGGTGTTGTGTTGGCTGCATCTGGGCCAGAGCAGAGTGATAAAAATAGTGACAGACGTGGCTCACCATGAAGGATGTGTGGCATCCACACGTACTGCAGCTCAGCATTGGTTCCCTTTATCGGTATCCAATTGCTGAAAGCAGCTGGAAGCAGACTCTTGGGATCTGATGGATAACTGCTGGTTCTGTGCGCGCTCTCTGCAGCTTCATGGTCTTTTTGTTCCAAGTGTCCCTTTTCTGAGCAATGACATTGTGCAAGAAGCAAAGAGGTAATTGATAGCTCCAACTGTGTGCCTCCCCCCGCCATGTGCCAGGTGATGGGCCGCAGGCTGTGGCTTGCAGAGAGCCCTGTGTCCTCTTGCAGGTGCTGATGGCAGAGTGATGTCAGTCATACGGTGTTCCAGCTGGCAGCTTTGCTCCCTGCACTGCTTTCATGTCAGCACATGAGCCCTCAGTGAGTCTGACCCAGAGTGCCTCCAGCATGCCTGGTACACTATGACAGACTTGCCTCCTCCTGCCTCTACCTCCAGGGCCCTGCCAAAGCCACACAGTGTTTGAAGAAGAGTTGGATGTCAGCTGGCAGCCGTGCTGGTCACAAGGCATCTAGAAGCACAGGTATACTGCTGAACATTCCAGTGACCTCGATGAGGGAGGATGGCAACAGCGATGCTATGACATGTCACCGGAGGCCGATGTGACCCAGTGCATCCTGAAGAGTTTTGCTAGCTGAAGAATTTGGTCTGCTCGGTAGCCATGTAATTAAGCTCTGAGCATGGCACACAGTGCATCCATTCTCACTGCTGGAAGCTCTTCATGATGCAGGATGTCACAAGTTTGAGTCCCTGCAGATGCACAGTCACATAATAAGTGAAAACTAATTTCCTTTGCTGCATGAGTTGGTGGCAGAGACTCCAGCTCATGCTATGCAGAAGTCTCTCAAGAACACTGCATCAGTCTCTCTACTTTTCATAGAAACAGTAAGGTTGGGAAGACCTAAAATCAAGTCCATCCCCACCATGCCCACTGACCACGTCCCTCAGTGCCACATCTCCACAGTTCTTCAACACCTCCACGGACGGTGACTCCTCCACCTCACTGTGCAGCCTGTGCCACTGCATCACCACTCTTTCAGAGAAGGAATGTTTCCTAATATCCAACCTGAGCCTCTCCTGGTGCCACTTAAGGCCATTACCTCTCATCCTATCACTGAGTGTCCTTTGCCTCAGTGCCCCTTACCACTGCCAGGTTTATAGCTGTGAAAGAATGAAAGAGAATTTTACAGTGCACAGCAGTTGAATCACAGGGCTGTAAAAGCAGGCAAATTTAAAGTGAAAATTGTGCAGAAAAAGGCTTTGAGTGAGGAATTTTCCAATCAAAAATGATCAAAACATGCAGAGGAGAACCATTATGTAAACTTAATTGTATGTTGTAGGACTTCTGCCCCTTGGATGCAATGAAAAAAAAAAATATGGAAACAGGTTTGAAAAATGTAATATACACCTGCAGAAAAAATCCTGATGAGAAGGGAAATTCATATATTTTTTCAGCTCATATGGTCTTTATGAAAGCAACAGCAACAAGATGCGATATAAGCAGAAAGAAGGTCCACACGCACTCAAAAAGAGGTGCAGGTTGGCCCAGCTGTCTGAGCTGGTTTTTATGAAGAAGCTTTGCTTTGGGATGATGAAAAGAAAATCCGCTCTGAAGTACAGGCAAGAGAAAGGTTTTGTGGGCAAACTAGTGTGATGAGTAAGAGACGTGCCTGCTTTTAATGGGGGTTTTCAGTAGGAAAGGGTGTGCTATTCAGCTGCCAGGCTTTGTCAGCTGTATTTGAAATACTGTGTTTGCTTAGAAGTAATGTTCTCTGGGAGCTCGTGGTGATGCAGGATGACACACACTCGTGTTGGTCAGCTTCAGCTAGGGGAGCAGGGTGCCTCTCAGGGATGATCCTGCTGGATGTGGTGTGACCTGGCTGCTGGGTGAATCAGTGTCTTGTTAGCTCCAGGTGGGTGCAACCTTCCCATGGAGAGAGAAGCAATACTATATTAACTGTCTGCCAGGCAGAATATGATGACATTTTCCCACACAAGAAAGTACACAAGACCTGGTCTGCATCATGGAGCCAAAGAGTAATTTACGTTAGAAGGGACTCCTGAAGGCCACGTGGTCCAAGCCCCTGCTCAAATGAGGACTGGCTTTGAAGTTAGGTTCAGTTTCTCAGGTCATTTTCCAGTTGAGTTTTCAGTGTCTCCAAGGACCCTCTTTCTGGGCCTCTGCTCTAGAATCCCAGCAGTGTTACTGTGAAATAATTTTATTCTTCTGTATATCAGCTTGGATATTTCTCTTCGCCTAATGTGTCTTATTTGTAATAATGTCGGTTCTTCTCCTTTTCTTTAAGGAACATGAGGTTCTGAAGGGATCTGTGTTTTACCCCCAAAGATCCTTAAACAAAACTGTACTTGATATTGGTTTCTTGTCAGCTTCATGCCCTAGTAATGAGGGACGCTGCTTTAAAGACTAAATCTAGTTATTAAAAAACATTGTCAGCTTCTTTCTTTATGCCTCTCAGGAAAGATAAAACCATGGCTTGATGTCCATAAGCATTGTTTGCAGTTTCTTTTGAGAACCAGAGAGATTCAGGTTCAAAAACCAATAGTTCAGTCACTTATATTTAATACTTGAGCAGTTGAACAGCCCCTGCAGCAAATATTGCTAGGATTGCAATAGCCTGCTCTAGCTGAAGAGGCAAACCTGTGCCTGTATGATGTCTTCGCAGGTGCTGGTGACCTCAACACAGAGGGCAAAGTGAAACCCCTCCATGTGAAAACAGGGCATAGAACAGAAGGACCCCTTTAGGGTGGGAACGCCCTGGAGAAGTGACTGACCTCCCAGGCCTGCCTCCCAGGGCAGTGTGGTGTCTGTCATGGATTGACTGTGCACAACTGTTTTAGCAGTAGTTTCAGAGTTCATTAATGCTTTTGTGGTAAATCACAGGATGTATGATTCTTAGCAGTTAGTTAGCACTTAAACATGAGCAAATTAAATGCAACAGTTCAATCAAATACAGCAACTTAGATGAATGTTTGAGAATGGCAAGGTTCATCTGGGGCAAACAGGGTATTCCAAGGAGAGGTTTCTAAACTCAGTCACATGTACAAGGACCTTCCTGTTGGAGAGTGACTCACCCACCAATTCATCAGCTCTCAGCAGACAATGGGATCCATCTGGAAACCGTCTCTTCTTAAACGCAGATCTCTAAAGAAAAGCTTATCCTGCATGACGTTCCAGCTCAGGAAGAGGGCAAGGACCACAGCCCACTGCAGTCCCTACAGGAGCTCTTTGCTTAGGACCTTCATTTATAGAACCTTGAGATGCTTGACTTCAGTCAGAAAACTTTCCATTCTGGCCACAGTCCAGGCGAGGCAATCCCAGAACTTTCTTCCAGCCATATAGTTCCCATGCTCCTGGTACCACTCAGATCACAGAATCATAGTCACAGACTCATAGAATGGCTTAGGCTCGAAGGGAACTTAAAGCCCACCCAGCTCCAACCTTGTGCTGTGGGCTGCCTGCCCCCCACCAGCTCAGGCTGCTCAGGGCCCCATCCAGCCATGCCTTGGGCACCTCCAGGGCTGGGGCATCACAGCTCACTGAGCAGCAGTGCCAGGGCCTCACTGACCCTCTGAGATCAGGTAATGAATCAAGGAGCAGGGGTTCCAGCAATGGTCAGCAAGTGCCTGATTGCCCCAACTCACTGCACCTACAAAGGCAAAAGCACAGTGAGGGCTTATGCTAAAATCTCAGCAACCCAGAGACACTTCAGTGCCATGGTTTTGCTCCATATTGGGTCACTCCCTGTCCCCCTGAGCGCCTTAGCATGTCCCTCAAATACTCCCTCTAAAAGGAAGATCCAGTGTAGGTTAGTCTACTTGATCAAAGTGCCAGCAGCTGGTAGGAGCCACACCAACACCAAAGGGATTCCTTCTTGAGCAAATGTGTATATCTAATTTAAGCAGAAGTTTGTTTTTTGTTTCTCAGGAAAACATTGATGAGGTCATTACTACTACATTTTGGTGGCAACTGAGTGAGCAAAAAGCAAGGCTTGGCCATGAGGTGGCACTCTGAGCATGCTGTTCGGCTGAGACGTCGTTCAGAATGCTCCTGGGCGGGAGGAAATTCCTTCAATTCAACGATATGACATAAACGTCACGAGCTGTGATTCATTTCAGGTTAACACCCTTCGCTTCTTTCTGCAAAATTGATCATCCAGCTATATTTGTTGCACTGCTTTAAAACACAGGAGTCCTAGGAACAGAAGAGCTGCAACTCCATGTTTTTGTCATGTTTCATCGTGTTTATTACTTGGTGTTATAATTTTGCTGCAGAAGACTAATTCTGCTGTTTGTTTTCTGTAGCAAACTGACATATCTTGTTATCTGTTCTGAATTTGTTTCTGTCTTTGTTTTCATTTCCCACCACCGACCTGATCTCAAAATAGGAGCCTGATTTAATGGTCTCCCCTTCTTAACCTTTTCAGCCTTTTAGCTGTATTTGCAGTTTCTTCTATTGTTCTGCGTGAGGTTTCACTTGGGGAGGATTTCACTCAAGACCTTTGTTTTAGGATTATACTTCCAGACAAAACGTAATATTTAAAGAACCTTTCCTGTTAGTGCCCTTGATTTATTTTCTTCCTATTATTACTAATACTCTTTTTTTCCTTATTTACATTATAGAGGCTTCTACTCCAATAACAACCAGCAGTTTATTAGTGTGTAGGCTGCATGTTATTGCTTCTACAGGAAGAATTGCAGTTAGGGTAATTGAAGGGTGAAACGAAGGGATTTGTGGTTAGCACGGCAGAACAGCACTGCAGACTGTAAAATCACTGTTCTGCTTTCTGCAGCCAGAATTTCCTTACTGGCATCAGTGGGAGAGAGACCAGGCTTTTCAGTGCATTGCTAAGCACTACTCAACTGCAGAAGAGAAGAAAGCTGAAAGGCTTTTGGATAAAAGTCTCCTTTCCCTGCAGCACTTTTGTAAACACTTTTTTAACCATTTCAATCAACTGACCACTGAAACCAGCTGCAGTGCTCCCAGTCCCAGCTCCTGCCCTGCACCCCCTGACCCTGATGCTCGGTGTATTCCTGCCATTCACCACTCCTGTCTCTGAAGCCCTTAACAATGCGGCGCTTGTTACGGGGAAAAGCATGAGCTCATCCTTTGTAATCAGCCGACCGCGTTTGCTGCCATTTCAAAGGAGGTTTTGTGGCAATTTGTGAATGTATTCAGCCAAGCCAGAGCTATATAAACTTTAGCTGAATCTTCAGGGAGTAAAAAGGAGTGGATTAAGTTCTCGTGTCTGCTGTAAGAATAGGTTTTGTGAATACGGGGAAGCCCCGGTTATTCAGATTATACAGTCGTGTTTCTGTCCAAATACAAGATCTCTTGGAGGCTCAGGTTGTAGTCCTCAGGCACCCACACGGCCGGGTAACACAGATAATCCTCTGATCCTCTGACATTCAGGGCTGGAGGGAAACAAAGATGAGAAAATGAGAAATGCAAATGAGTAATTCTGACAGTGTGAAGGAAAGAGTTTGTTGGAGCCTGAGCCTGCCAAAAGTAGCGCTGAAACAACTGCATTTGAGACAAATGAATTCTAATCACATGTAAATTGCATTTTTTCAATTCGATTCACTGTAGCTTTCAATTTAGGGACCTGCCTGAGGTCTCTGTGGGTCTATAGTTCCTGTAGTTTCCATACTCTCTGCAGCCTTTTCTCCATTTGTGGCAGCAAAGAACAAAACCTTGCTAACACGATGTGTGCCTCTTGGCTCCAGAGAATCAGGAAGCTGATGCCTTCTGGGTATTAATACCCCAAAGGGCCTGGAAGATAAAGTAATGGTGCTGTGTTGTGTCCAGTTACCACCAGGAGCAGAAATAGGTAGCCAGGACAAGATTTTCCACTGCACACTTGGGTACAACAAAGCAGCTGTGTCTCCGCCTCCGTTCCTTCTTTTCATTACTTCAAATATTAAAGAACAGTCCAACTTCTGGACTTGGAGCATTGCATAACCTAGTGAAGTTACATAATCTACTCAAAAAAACAGTCAGTGTTGAAGTGGAAGGCATTTTCATGGGTTTGCTGTGGGACCTCAGGGACTTGCTCCACCATGTCTGCTCTTCTCAGCCACTCCAAATGATGGCTTGTTGAATTCTTTACTGAGGAGTCACACCACAGCCCACTAGTGACATAGGAAGGGCTGCTACAGCTTCTCTGGGATTTCCTACACCGGTCTTGTCTGCATAGGAGAACAATGGCATGCTGGCCATTTTTTCCCTTCTTTGACACTGGTCTTTGAAACTTTTCTGCAAGTGAGAGTAGCCTACAAAAACACCACAGATGCAAAGGTCTTCATACTCTTCTGATTTCAACATCATGATGAGTCTGGTTTTGAATCTAAAAGTCAGTAGCTCAGCCTCTCCTCCTAATACAGTGAGGGTAGCAATCTCTTTATGTAACACGGGGAAATGGCAGAACTCTGCCAGACAGCAGTGAGCTCGGTGGGGAGCAAAGCCTTCAGATCCACATCTATTGTTTCCTATACTGACTCATCTAAAGTCACTTCTGTATGGTTTCTCATTTTTAGATGTAACGTAATTCTGGTTTAATTTGTTTCTCCCGGCTGCACAGCTGTCTTTTATAATGCACACAGGTTATATTAAGCTGAGCACTAATTATCGCTGCACCAAGAGGCAGCAGCACTAGGACTGCAGATGAAACAGAAAACAGAGCTACAGCAAAAAGTACAGCAGATTAAACCTCGCTCATGACCTTTTAAGTCTTGTGGGTCAGCTCGGAGCTTCAAACTGAGATAAAGTGGGATTTCCTGGCTTCAGCAGAGAGATACTGACATCTTTTTGCTCCTACTGCTCAGGAGAAAGCAGAATCATCCTTTCTGCATGCCAGGCTGTGGGGTGACTTTTGCTTTCCTTGGTAGCACACACAAGCACATATGTGACAGTCAGTCCTTTAAGGTAGATTATATACTCTGTTGCTAACGAGCTCTGAAGAGAATCAAAATAATTAAATCATGTAGTATCCAAGAAAGTAAATAAGGCCTTGTAATGTTGGCAGCTTACTGGTGGCATGGAGGAACAGAAGGCTGGGGGATTGATGTGAGTTTCCAGACATCGTGAAATGAAGCTCTGCCAGAGCTGAGAGGTACCCTCCCTCTGTCTCATGTTTTAATCCTGTGCCTCCTCTTCTTTCCATTAAGATGAAATACGCTTCCTTAATCCACAATAACAAAGTTGCTTTTCTTGTTTTTTTTTTTCAGGTAAGCCCTACATCGCCGGTATTCCCCCACTTTAGAACAGCTGAGTGCCATCAGCTAACGGCCATGAATATTTCAGCAGATGTCATTACTATTTCACAATGGTAAATGCTGCAGGGAAGAGCTGGGAGAAGGCAGCGTGTTGCGTTCAGCTGCACTTGGGGATAAGATATGCAGAGTCACAGGATTGGGGAAAACCACTGAGCCCTCTCTCTTTCCCAAAGCCTCGTGATCTTTCCCAGATCCTCTCCTCGTGTGCAAAGGATGTGTTTGTAGGCAGCTCACACTGCAATCGTGCAGGGATTTCTGTGGCAGGAAGCTCTTCTGTCCCCCTGTGTGTCCCCAGCCACCGCTAGGTGATCTTCCAACCCCTTATTTGCCACCCCATAACCGAAGGGAGGCCCCGAACAGCCCACAGAATGTTCCACAGAGATGCTATTCATGAAAATATTCCGTGCTGCTCTGCAGAGTGGAGCGGCAGTTTTGGGTTTCCTGGGAAGAAAGCCTATTAAGCAGCCTTTCTGGGGGATTGCCATGGCAACCCTCACACAATGCCAGCGGCCCAGATTTGCCTTAGCCCCTTGTTTCTGAGCTGACAGCAGTGATTTTAATGCTCCTTGAACCAAATCTTTGCATGCGGAGAGCGCTTTAGAGAAATGCTTTTAATCAGGGCTGGTTGTTCTCGCTCCTTTATTCGGCTGAAGCGAGCGGGGCCGGCTCTCAGCACCGCACACCCTCCTGGGGCTGCAGATGGGGAAGGGCCACAGAGCAGTCCTGGGTTCTGCCATTTCAATATCCTTCCATGGTGGAGGGTCTCTGCAAATGATGCTTGGGTTTGTTTGCACAAGGGATGCTTTTCATGGCCCGGAGCCATAAGCAGGGCTGGCTTGTGGCACAGGCTGGTGACATGGGAGATGGAGGGGGGCAGAGCCAGCAGCTGAGGGCACAGCTCAGTGCTGCTCCCCTGGGTGGGTGAGGCCATTCACCATCTGACCTGGGCACACCGCGCTGCAGGCTGCCAGCGAGCCAGCATATGGGCTGGGAATTGGACGTAGTTCATTGAGAATAGGAAATAAAAACCAGAAAAACATGACCCTGCCCGTACAGCAAGCAATCCCCATCCAGGGCTGTGCATCCCTGGTAGTCCCTGGAGGGACTAGGTCAAATGTTTTATTAGTCCCATGGGCTTGTATGCACAAGGCTGAGCATTGAGCCCGGGGTGCTGTGCCCATGCTCCCCAACACGTGCACCACCTGTGAGGGGAAGTAAATGAGAGCTCCACGTGCCATGTGTTCCTGTTCCTTTGTCACATCTGCTGAGGGCCAGACACCAGCCCCCTCACTGCTGCATGCGGCTCAGCGTGTGCATTGGCAGCTCCCCTCGGAGTGCCTGCTGCAAACACGCCAAGGGGAGCACTGAGTGCTTCTGTCTTACAGGTCTGTGCAAACACCAGGAACAGAGGGAGCTCCTGAGTCACTGCACCCAGACCTGGGCCAGCTCAGGTAACCCCATGAACTGATCCTCCTTGGGTGGAGCTGCCTGAGCCCGAAGCTCCTTATGTGACTCCTACCCTGGCAAGGGTCTGGGAGAAAGGAGTTCCCTAACAGAGGGGCTGGTGGCAGAGGTGGTGCAGCAGATTCCCCTGACCTGTAAGGGCACTTATAATCCCCAACTCTGTTTGCCTGTGGCCAGAACCCTTTGCTAATGCCTAGACTGGCAGGAAGCCATTTCTGCGTTTATCTGCACTGCATGCAGCTGGTGGCTCCTGACAGGCTGCCTTGCTGGGAGGGGTGCTCCCCCCCACAGAATTGGTCAGCACACTGTGGGGCAGGGAAAGCAGGCATTACCTGTGTCTATCAAGGCAAAAAGAGAAGTTATCAACTCCAACTAATTGCTTCTTCACAAGAAGACGACCCTTTGGACTTTGTCTAGAACAAACATAGCCACCAAAAACACAGCAACCTGCACACACTGACATTTTAGAGGCTGTCTCATCACTGTGGGTACCAGTCTGGTCCCAGCCCAACCACTTTGGTTATGTCTGTGCTCACACAGTGCCCCGGGCACTGCAGTGACCGCATGGACAGGATGTGCTGTTGGGATGTGCTGTCCCACTGCCTTCCCTCAACAGTTTGCAGAGACAAAGACAGCACAAATATTTGTGTGTGAGGGAAAATAATAAATACAGAATGATGCATTTTGCCTGCGGACTGGTGGCATTTGTTTCACCATGCTATGCTTGTGAATGTTTGTAAACGCGGTGGGAATTTACCCTACTACAGCAGCAATTGGGATCTGTTGATTTTTTAACTGCATGAATGAATGGGGAACATTGTGTGTTTTCCTATCCTTTAAAGGACAGCCTCCTCCCTTCTGGCTTCTGAGGCACTCTTCAGATACGCTGAGCTGGTGGCAGAAGAATGAGCTGTGCAGCACCCAGTCCAAAGTGCTGCTCCAGCCACAAGCTGGATGAAGATTCATCCTGATCAGGATGGTCTGTGAGCACCACTGAGGTAGCTGGGAGAGCCTTCAAACCTATGCTGGAGCTTTTGTAACTTCTTGTGCTGTGAACCAAAGCCTGCAGCCCCACAGACAGGAGAAGACTTAACTACAAAGCAGGTTAGAAATTCAAGTGGAGAGTGCCCACATGGCGCCAGCAGGAGATGGGCAACAAGCCACAGTCTTCCTGTTGCCTTGAGGCTCATAATCCACAACCAGTTCTCGAAATCTCCATCACTACACCACTGCCTCATCCATGTGCCCCATTTCCCTATGTGCATCTGTGTTCCTTCCAGCCACGTGTGGCTGTGTGTGCCCCTAAGGACCACGTCCCCTGCCACTTCCTTCAAGGAAGCAGTGAGAAGTTACTCCTTGATTTAATGAAGATGGAAAAAAATCACACGTCCAATGAGACAGCTTCACAGGTATGTGGAAATAGCTCCTGTGGAGGGAGCGTGGCTGGTGCAGTGCAGTCAAGGTGTAAGAAGGATCTCAGCCAGGGACCCAAGCACTGATAAACCTCCTTAAGGGTTGAAGTTCAAGTTTGGCAGTGCTGAAGGACAGCAGGCTGGAAAAAGCCCGTATTCGGGCATTCTCAGGCTACCTGCAGTGCAGAATGCTTTTATTATGTTGAAATGTTGAGCATCCCCTCTCCTCAGGCCCAGTTATCCCAGTGGGAGAGTGGAGGACTGGTGCCAAGGTGGGCTGCTGGGCAACCGGGATAGCCTGTGGCACAGTACCCTCATAAATGCTCCTGTAACGGCTGTGAGGGCTTTGTTGAGGCTCACATTTCTATTGTGGAATAAGATGCTCTGAGCCTGACTCATCTGGGTGTGCAACATTACAGACAGTTTTTATGTGGCTGAGTCTTCTGGCAAGAGATGGATTTCAACTGCTTGCCTGACCCAACTCAGCCATACCTGGGATGGGGCTTGCCAAATAACCCCTGGCACTGTGCTAATCCTCCCTCATAAAGTCCAAGCTTCACGTGCAGCTCTATGCTGCCTCTCTTCTCCTCTGTTTATGATACGTAGGAGACATCAGATGATTCATTTTATCTGTTTCACTTGCATACTTAAGAAGAGACACGCAATCTGATGTTCAGGTGGACCCTGGCTTTACCCATAGGTTGGGCCTCAGCTCTCTTGGAGGTGTTCCTTGGTGACACCCAAGGGCTGGATGGGGCTCTGAGCACCTGATGGAGCTGTAGGTGTCCCTGCTGATTGCAGGGGGGTTCTCTTCCAACTCAATTCTATGATTGCATAAATTAAATATATGTATTCCTCTATTTGGGACCTGTACCTGACTTCTCCAGTGGAAACACCTCCTTTGCACACAGCTCTCACCTCTAGCCTGCACCCAGAGCAGTGATCCAAGCATACGCTGGGATTCCTGTCCTGTTGGAGCATGCTTCCAGCAAAAACCCTGCATGAGTAATCTAGTACCCTCCCAAAGCTCCTGCTGCCTGCCAGGATGCTCAGCTGCATGAGAAGGAAGCAGAAACTGTCCCATGAGAATCCTTTTGATGGTGGAGTCCTGTCTGCAACCTCTCCTGTCACAATATCTCCAGGCAGCACTCATCAGGCAGCTCTGTCTGATTTGCAGCCAGGCTTTGCTTGCCATTGGAGAAGTGTGGTAATGAATTCCCTTTGGGTCAGCATCATCTGCCACAGCAAACCAGACAGATGGGGCCTGGGGGAAGCATTTTCATAATGAAGCAGAGAGGCAGAGTACCTCCATGGATGGCAGGAGTTCCCCTTTATTAACAACATTCTTAACAAACACTTCTGATAATCTTTTCCCACTAACTGCTCTCCTCAGAAGTCTCTTCATTCAATTTTACTGCTTCTCCTTTTACAGAGCTCTTTGAGCTTTCTTACAGCCCCATTCATGGACTTGTATTGTATTTCAGTCCCTTATGGACTCATTTATTGATTTGCTGCAACTCCAAGTGGGCTACTAACTGTGCAATTAGTTATCACATATGTGAAACACCAGTTGGAAATGCTAAATGTAGCCCCCACCATTAAATTCAGGGTGTTCTGTTCCCATCAGAAATGAATGGAAACAAAGAAGATGTGTATGAAATACAGCAAAGGGAGCCAGAAGAAGGTAAGAGTGGGTCCTGGAAATAACTTTCCAATGGCTCCTTTTCTGTCACTTGAAGCCCAAAGATTAATGCACAACATTAGTGTCTTTACTCAGGCAATATTCCACAGCCACACATTGTCAGAAGTGTACAACACATCATGATCTTACCTGTGGGCCCACATCCATGTACATGCTTGTGTCCAACTATCAGTCACAGACACACCACTGGGACAAGACCTCAGGTCTCCTGGTTTTCGTCAAGAATCATAGTACCACAAAATCATAAAATTGTTTGAGGTGGAAGGGATCTTTAAAGACCGTCTGATTCAACTCCTTTCAGTGAACAGGATCACCCACAGCTCCATCAGGTGCTCAGAGCCCCGTCCAGCCTGACCTTGGCTGTCTCCAGGGACAGGGCATCCACCACAGGCCGGGGCAACCTGTGCCAGTGCCTCACTGCCCTTATTGTAAGAAACATCTTCCTAATATCCAGTCTAAATATCCCCTCTTTAGTTGGAAACTACTTCCTCTTGTCCTATCACAAGAGATCCTGCTAAAGAGTCTGTCCCCTTCTTTCCTATAGCTCCCTTTAGATACTGAAAGGCTGCTCTCAGGTCTCCAAGGAGCCTTCAGATCTCCAGAACACAGTCTCAGGAGGCTTCAGGAGCTGAGACCAGCAGAAAAGCAGCAGGTACTGTGAGCAATGATAAAACCAAAGAAGGAAGCAACACCATATTAAATACAGGCTTGGAACTTAATTTTAAAATTCATTTCATTCCATGTCTGCTGCCCTTAGCTAATTTTCTCCCCAAGATAACTCTGCTGTTTCTAAGCCTGCCAGGAGAGGAACTCATGTTTGCAAGGGCTGTTACTGTTGACACAGCAGGAGTCCAGCTGAAAATTAATGCGATGTGAAGGCTGGGTCTGGAGGACACCCTGGTGCACGTTGCTGTGCCCCTGGCAGCTCGGTCAGCGCACATTTGGCCGAGCTCAGTGCTGAGAATAAGGGTTGCAATTGTGCTGGTGAGGTGGGTGGTGGGAGATGGGCTGCTCCTATGGCATGGGGGAGGGATGTGGGCTAGGGGGGCTGGGGAGGAAGGCTGCCTTCACTTTGCTCCCCAGGCGCCTAATTGCAGCGGCATACATAGTGCTAAGCTGCCAAACCGCCTTTCATCAGCCAGGAAACCCAGCATGTGAAAAAATTCAGCATGCCATTGTCTGCCCACATAGCTCGCTGCCTGACCTGCCGACGTGCATGCAGGACCCAGAAATAAAAGCAAATCCGCAGCCAGCATGGACACAGCGGGAAGCCCCGACGGCAGCGCACTGAGAGAGGAGCAGGGATCGGGTGAAGAAAATCAGTTCCCTTCTGACACGCTGCATGCTCCACTTCTCTCTCTTTTGGGCCGCAGACCGTGTGACATGGTGCTCCCAGCTGCGCGTGGGTGACTCGGCTGCGAGGGGCACACGCATTGGAGGCCGTGAGCCTCACGTGTGTTTTAGTTTCCAGATCCAACTCTTGAACACGGAGCATTTGCAGGGAACTTGTAGTTTGCTTACTTATTTGTCCAGCTCTTCCTGTGACTTCCAAGCAACGCTCTCACTGTCTTTATGCTAATCTGAGCGCTGCTGAATAGAGAGGCCTTTTTCCCCCTATTCTGTCCTGCGAGAGGTCATCTTTATTCAAGAGCTATGAATGATGTGCGCAGGGTACTAATCGCACACAAAGAGCCACGTCCGGAGCCAGCCAAGCATACAGCTGTCCCTTTGTTCACAGGGATGGAGATGGAACCTAAAAAGCGCTCCTGACCCAGGGACAATAGCATCGGCTCGAGAGACGCCTGAGATTTGGCAGGGCCTCTCCTTCCTGGTGCTAAAGGGCCTTTATTAACCATAAATCACATCAGCTGCTGCCGTGGCCCTTTCTCAGCTTTTAAAAGGTTCCCATTTGCTGTTTAAGTGACATGATGGAAAGGATTCACTCTGAAATACCCTAAAGACAAGAGCAAGGGACCAGGTTAGGACAAATGGCACTTCTGGTTGTTTAATAGTAGCACTCTACTGTAGCTGTTACAAAAGTGTTTGCAGCTGGGTTCATTTTTTAAGCTGGGTGGATTCTGAGCTAGCTGGAAATGTCAGGAAGCCACCAGGAAGGTTTGATACCTGTGAGTTATGAACGCAGTGCCCAACAAGCTCTGGGATAAACATGTTGCCAGTGCTGATATCACTGAAAAACTGTGATGCCTTGGGCACTGAGAAAATAAATCAGAGTAGAACATCTCTGCAAATAGCATCTCTGTTCAGGGAGTAATTATCAACCTCCCCTGCTTGGTGATCTAAGACCAGGCTGCCACGTTTCCCTGGGAAGTAAACACTATCTTTTTCCCCTTGGAAACGAAAGGGCTGCCTGAGCATAAGGAACAAAATTGCCAACGGAAAATACATTGCTTCACATAGTGCTGCTGGCAAACCCTGCCCCTCGATCCCCAGATGATGCTTCTGTGCAAGAGGAGGCCCTGAGGTGTGTGCATGGAACGTGGCAGTCACAGCAGCTCCAGGCAGGACGTGGATTTGTCAGGAGCAGGTTGAGATCCTCCCAGCACGTTGAGCTGGCTGGGAATGACTGAAAGGAACCCCTCAGGCTATAACTCTGCGCCCATTTTCTGCTTCTCACACAGAAAGGTATCAGCAAGAGCTGGCTCAGATGCCTTGCACATCCCTCTCCACTTGCTCATGTTAACCTCTGTGGATATATCCAATTTTACAGCTGTCAGGAGGATAGTTGCCACCAGGAATGTGGTTCTCTCCCACCAGCATCCCTGCCAGCCAGCTGCTGTCTGTGTTGCAGTGCCTCGCTGCTCTCCTGAGCAGGGCACACCAAGGCTGTGCAGCAATTAGCTCAGTGCATTTGCTTTACCCGCTGGAACATGCAATTCAGTAGCTGGCATTAATCCCCATATTCAGCATCATGCAACACTCGGTGATATTTCTGATCATCACCTTGCAGACTCTGTGAAAGCATACTACTGGCTCTCCTCCTGCAGCTTTTCACACCGATCCCTGCTGCTCTCCCAAAGATTCCTATGCAGCTGAGAGCACAAGCTGGTGTCTCCCAGCACAGTTCCCGTGCAAAATGAAGCATTGCTGAGACTATGTCCTGAGCTCTGGTTGTGCCTTCCCTACAGGACTCGGGTCAGCTCCCAGTGCTGATAAACAGGCAGGTTTCTTGTTCTGCTTTCACTGTCTGTTTGTGGAAAGCTTAGCTGAGTGTTGAGATTTTCCAGATTTATATTGTTTGTCTGCATCCTATTAAATTATTTTTGAAATAATTTTGGGCACACTTACTTTTACCCTTAAGGCTTCATCCAATTATCAAACATCAAACAGGTTTTAGGTCTGATTTTGTCCTGCCACATGCTGGTGCAACTCTTTTGCAAGTCCATGAAGAATCACCACCTTCTAAGCAGCAACTTTGACCCTGAACCTAGAACCCCCAGCTGCTGTCAACACACCTGTGGTGTGCTCACGGTGAAGCTAACTGTAGACTGGGTTGGTTTGCCCTGCCCAATGGCTGGAGCTCTTTGTGGTTAGTATTTCTCTTTGTGAAGATTTTGGTGAGATTCTTAGTGGTGCTGTGTGGAGTCAAGAGTTGGGCTCGATGGTCCTTGTGGATCCCTTCCACCTCAGGATACTCTGTGATTCTGTGTTTCTCTAGGATTGCACCCAAATGGAGGTTATACAGAAAGAGACATTCTTTCCTGGTACTGGTAACGGGCTGGAAAAAAGGCAAATGGAGTGTTAGTAATACCAAAACTGGCCATCACCTGGCTACCTTTGCAAAACTCATTCGTATGAAGTACTCACTATTTTTTTTCACAGATGTCACTAAACTTCAGTTTTCTCCTAAATAATGTATCTCAAAATTGAGATAAATGCCTCAATTCCTACCTCAAGGCATATCTCACAGGCAAAAATGTGTAAAGCTGAAGGAATATGGTCAGTGGGCATGGCAGTGATGGGTTGATGATTGGACTAGATGATGTCAGCAGTCCTTTCCAGCCTTAATGGTTCTATGATTCTATCAAAGCGTAGTGTACCTGAGCAAAGCTGAGTGTGCTAATGTTCAGGACAGCTGGCAGGAATAAAAGACAGAGAGAAAATGAGGCTTCAATAGCTTTGGTCTTCAGACTTATTATTTGTCATTTGCTATAGATCAGAATAAAGTGCAGAATAGGATTTCAGCGAAGGTATCATTCTATGGGTTCTCTTTGCACTGGGGAGCTTTAAGCCATTCTAAATGTGTTTGGTGGTTGTTTTTTTTTCCTTTAAAATAGCTTTTCAACTGCTTGGATGCACAGACACAAATTTCAAATGTATTTCACTCACTCATTAAACAAGAAAAAGGACAGCAAATGTCAAAGCGAAAATGTGCAGAGGATGGGGAGATGATTCAGTCTTACTAATAGCTATTTACCACAGCATTTGCTTTACAAGTTGCAGATGTAACTTTTAGCAAAGTGGGATTGTTTCAGAATGTTTGCATTTTCTCCTCCCCACCCTAGTGCCTCAGCTGTGGGCAGGGGAGTGGAACTGGATGATCTTTGAGGACCCTTCCAACCCAAGCCATTCAGGGATATGGTTCTCTAACTGCCTGTTTTTGGGGGTAGGATGGCCATCAGCTCTATGCACAGCACTGAAACAGCAGAGCATCAGCTTCTCTGAGATAGACATGCTGCATCTATTCAGTTATTGACTAACGGAACCTTAATATTGCACACAGACAATCTCAGATAAATACATACATTCCTGTTCAGCCTGGCATGTCCCTGCAGCACTGGGGAGTCTGTAGGGGTGTGTGACCTCTGATAGTGCAATTCCTGTGCTGTATTCTGCTGTCTCCTGAACAGCAGCTGATAATGGAGTCCATTCTGCAGCCCTGCAGAGCTTTAGCCCCAGGCAAGATGAGTCCTGGGACAGAAATATTGGAACTTGTACACCTACAGGGAAAAATGCTCCCATTGATTTTTTCCACTGAACTACTATGAAGCTCTTAGAATATTAGCAAACCTCTTCTTACACCACCATCCCAGTCCGAGTAGCACACATACAATTGCCACTTGTTCCAAAACAAAACAGAAAGGAGCTGGATGTGAAATCCTTGTTTCTTTGATGGCCTCACTCACAATTTGGAGCTGCTGGAGTTTTCAGGTTGCTGTGAATACCCAGCACCTGCCAAGTGAAGGTCTTCAGTGTAAATTCAGATAGTGCCATGTACATTTTAATCAAGTATAGGAACTCAATCCTTTTTTCCTAATTGCCAGTGGCTGCAGGTGAAGAAGCCAACTGCAATCGAGGCAGAAGTTTTGCTGCCTTTGCTTGCCTTGCCTCAGCCTTCCCCACTGCTGCCGCATGTGACATTGGCTATTTTTATCCTCCATAAAGATGGTATCATCAACTCCCTCTGATGCAGGAGAAGCTCTGATGGATAATTTAATAGCAAATGTTTAGATGGTTGGCAATGCAGGGAGGCTTTTTTAAAGTCAGAGGGAAGCTGAGCAGGTGAAGGTTGCAATGCACTTCTGAAAACTCAAGAAGGAAAATTACAACAAGGAAAACCCATGTGGGCAAAATTCTTGCTAAGGTGTAAAATGCTGAAAGAGCCTGGGGGCTCATGGGGTACAAAAAGGCTCAGTCCCTGGGCATGGGCAGTGATGGTCACAGCCCTGTGAACACAAAGTTGGTAAGGAACAATCTCCTGCATGACTCAGAGGAGCAGGGCTGCTCATCCATTATATCCCCACCCAGAATCACCCAGAAAAGTGGGCTGGCTGTGGGTGCTACCGAACTGCAGTTGGATCAAAAAAAAAAATAAAAAGAGTACTCAACAGCTTTCCTCACTGGAGGAAAGACAGGATTTCTTTGAAGAATCTTTCTTGACATTAGGAATCACCTATTTTTACCTTTTTTCCTACCTTGAAATCTTGACTGACTTGCTCTAGAACTGACCAGCCTCGCTCCTTCTCCTGCTTGCTGTGACCAGCTGGCACTGGAAAGTTCCCAGTTCCGTGGAGGAATAAGCCTTGCTCAGCTGGGAGGAAGAAAGCCCTTCTGAGACGGAGGATTAGGCCTTTAGGGAAGTAGAAGAAAGAAGGATCAAATCTTTGCATTTACAAGTAACTCCCTTGTGTTGCTGGAGGAAGGGTGCTCTTTCCTTGGAGCAAAGCCGATGTTGTAACAGACATCATTATCCTGAATGTCTTCTGTTGACCAGAAGACACTGTCATACTGAGCTGCACACACAGGAAGGCTGTGTCCCTACAATTACAGTGGTAATATTCCTCTTGAGTGGGCATAGATGTGTTGTTATAAATACGCCCGTATCGGGATAGCTGTTCCTGAGCAGAAATAGAATAGCTCTTCCAGTCTAAGTCACGCATGACAATTACACCAGTATAATCTGTGTTGTAGGAGAGGTAGTGATGTCACTTTTTGAAGTGGTTAAGGGGGAATTTACCAGCTACTGTGCTGAATACTTATAGGTAAAAGTTCAGGTCTGTTGTTAAATCTCTCCTATGTATCAGACACAATAGGGCCCACATGGATAGCAGTACCAAGTGTCCTGTAACAATCTGACTCCTGGAAATGTCAACAAAATCAGTGCCTTGGTAAAAAAAAAATGGTGGCAGCACAAAACCTGAACTTCTTCTTCCTGGTCCTCCTTGGCAGGGGGTTGGCATCAGGGAGAGGCTGGAATTACCCCTTCCTTGGTGGAACCAGCCTTAGGGCCACGGCAGACTCATCCACTTATTCTTGGATGTGCTGAGGGATCAATGAGACCACAAGAATTAATGTTGAGTGGCAGCTTTCACACTCTTCCTTTGTCTTTCACTGTTAGGTTACATTTATATACATACCACAGTCTGGAGGAGTACAGGATTCATCCTTTGCAAATATTTTGCTAAAGCCCAGCAACAGGACTTCTGTTTGGTCTGGCAGGGCTCATTTCAAAGATGTCTGGTCCCCAGAGGGGGCAGCTGACTTACTTTCTTCATTTCAGCCTGTCAGCTGTCTTCTCATTTCTGACTTCTAGACCTGTTTTTGCTCCTGAGCAGAAATATCTGTACAGGTCAATGCTGAGCTTTGATTCAGTGGCAAGCTAAGTAATTTTTCAATGGCTTAATATTAGTCTATTTAAATCCATGCATAACTTCACTCTCCTATAACCTGGATACACTTGATTTATTGGCAACATCAACAAAATAAAAGGATGGAGATGTTAAAAGAAGAATTCCCAAGTGCTTTCTACTTTCTCAGGAAGAGCAGCTGTGGAAAGTGGATGGAGGATGCACAAGTACGCTTTGCTCTGCATCTCCTTGGTGACTTTTCCAAGCTAGCAGAGATGTTCCTCAGTACTTGTTATTTCTGTTTCCAGCTCATCCACAGACATCACTATAAAGAGAAATATGGCACCATTTTCTCTGAGAGCTGCCAACGAGGGGAAGAAGAAGCCAGGATGTGCAATCAAGCTTTGTATTTCCCAAATCAACAAGGAATGCTGTGATGACTCCTGTGGCCTTGGCAGTTCAGCAACACCAAGATTTTTCCCAGGATGAATATCAACCAAAAAAGCATTCTTCCTGGCTAAACACACCCCCCTGAGAGCCATCTCAGTCCCTGTTTCTCCAGGATGCCAACCACAGCTGTGTGAGAAACCTCTCCCCTTGCTTCCAGCCGCTTCTTTGCGGTGTGGGTGGAATTGCTGTTCTGTAGGTAAGGGTGCCCCAGGGCTTCATTTTGTGCATCACACTGCAACAGCCACCTCTTATCTGCCAATCGAGGAATTATCTGACAAGTCACTTTACAACCTACCATCTAGTACTCTACAATCTACTGTAGGGTAGACTTTTTGCCAAGATAGTTTGTGGTTTATTCTGAATAAATGCATGCTAATCTCAATTAATCTAGGATGTATGCAGTTCCCAAAACTTCCTGTCCTCTCCCTGTGTTCTGTTTATGAAAACTGCAGCTCTTGCTCCCTGCTGCTTGGATGCCGACAGGGCTCTGGCACGCTCTGACTGCATTTGTTTCATTCTTCTATCTTTTCTTTTCCTTCTTTAACTGAAAGTCAATACCAGCTTCTCCTCAAGCCAAGGGCAAGGCTGTGATGGATTTCAGCAGGTGAAAGGCTGGGCCTTTAGCTACTGTGATCATGTACCAGAAATTAGAAGAATAGAATCACCTTCATGGGACCCGAAGGCACCTTTGAAATCCATTATCCACCATAAATCCTGTTGGTTCCACAGCACAGCTGCAGGAACAGCAGTCACACAACGGCAGCTCAAGTTACCAGAAATTAGATGTTGAGTTAGCAGACCTACCCTGAGCATGGCTGAATGGCTGGAGGGGCTTTCATCATCAGCCCTGGCAATGCTGGAAAGAGAATCATGCTAAAAATTATCTTGTACCAAGAGAACTTGCTCAGCCCCAGCAAGGTAGATGACCTTGAGGTCATGAGAGGGTTTGGTTAGCACAAATATAATGTCACTGGAGTGCAGTTTTATGTCCTCACTATCTGGGAAAATGTTTTGAGTGCATTAATATTAGTGTTTAGATGGTCCCAGCTGCCATAGTGCTGCTCCCAGCGAGCAAGCTGTGGGTGGCCCTGTGTGGAGCCAGGAGATGGACTCAATGACCCTTGTGGGCCCCTTCCGGCTTGGAATATCCTGTAATTCTGTGATTCCCCACAGTGCCTCTCTCACTGCCGTGTGGGACCATTGCTCCCCAGCACTGTGATTGAGGATTCAACCTGGTGCACCTCACTTGCACCCAGATGGGACCCGTACATCCTCCATCACTGAGTGAAATCACTCAGGCCCTCCACTTGGGCTTGCCCCAGTAGCATCAGCAGCTGTGCACCACCAGTCCCCACCTGCTGCACTGTGGGGTAAACCCCTGTGTCAAAGGCTGGGCTGCAGCTGCTGCTGCTCAGATGCCCCCAGGTCTCAGGTATCACCCAGAGATTTCCGTTAGGTAAAGAGATACGCTGACCAAATTCCTTGTCCCTCCTTCATCCCTTTTGTTCCGCTGTCATTTTTTCTTCCTGACGTTTTGAGGAAGGCTCTGTGTTGCAGGAGACCTGTGGGACATCAAGTGGACAAATGCACAGCGAGCAGTCCAGAATTTCATGAAATCATTGTTATTTGGCAGATGACTGAGAATGAGATGTGTGGGGATCGTGAAGCCACAGCAGGGGGCAGTGCTATATGGTAAATCCATGTATAGGCTTTCAGACATTTTGAGCATGGCAATCCTGAAATTACAAAGCCAGAGGCAGAAACCTGGAGTTTAATATCCCTCTTGTTCCCTGGACAACAAGGAGAACTTGAACTATGAGGATTGGTGCACAACTGATGCTGCAAAACTTTCCAACTAAGATGTGTGCTTGATTTTGAGGCTGAAGGAAATTATCAAGAGATGTTTCAGTGTTTGAGTCCATGCATATATTTTCCCAGATGTATTTGTTGTCTCCTTTACCATGAAATATCTTTGACTCTATAGTTTGGAGACCCAAACTACCAAGGCAATACCACAGCACTATGCAGAGCCTTAGACAACATGTGGAGGTCTCCATGTGGGGCTGCTTCACTTAAAGCTTGAAACAACTGCCAGCCCTATTCCTGAAAACACACTTTTCCTGTATTTACTACAGACCTCATTCTGCCCCAACTGCATCCAAACAGAACAGCAGCGTGTAAATAAGCAGAGGGTTGTGAGTTGGCTCTTGATGACTGTAGGTCTCAGCCATGTCCCACAGTGCTGCAGAGCTCGAGGCAGCCTCGGTGTGACAATCTGGAGCTTCCTCCTGCAACTTAGGCAAACTGAAGGCTGTTGCTGGTCAAGGTAGAAAGTGTCTGCTTTCCTGTAGTAGTTTTGGTTGCCTGTAGGCCAGGAAGTCAAGCAGGAGGCAGCAAGGAGTTCTCCATTCCCCTGGACAGGGGCTCACTCTCCTCTTGCTAGCCTACAGCATGCAAAGACCTCAAAAGCACCCTCCCAGAGTCTCCTCTGAGGGTCAGGAAAGTGATAAGGTTTTCATAGCTAATTTGACGTTTATTTTCTTATGCTTGTAATATATGCCAGAGTGAGATTTCTCTCACAGGTCTCTCCCTGGATGGACCCCAGAACTATTGCCCTCCCTTCCAGGAGACCTCCGTGGAGATGGCAGCAGTGATGTACAGTTGGGTTTGAAAAGGATCTCACATCCTTGCGAAGCCTTTTGCGCCGCAGGCTCTGACACACAGATCCCCAGAAGCTCTGCAGGTGCCCGAAGCCACCACGAGAGGCACACTGGAGCTGAGCAGCCCAGAGGACCTTTGTCCTTCAGGGGACACCAGCCTGGCACTGGGCTGGGCTTTCTGTTTTTGCCTGCTCTGATCTCTTGCCCTCCAGCTTATCCTCCCACCTGTTTCTCCTCCCCACATGACATGCTTCTCTGGCTTTCCCAAGCATTATGCCAAGTTACTAATTACTTTTCTCAAGTTCCCGCATTTCCATTAATGGTTGAAGACTTGGATCCATCTCTCCATTTTCTGCTCCCGGTATACCTGTCCCCAGCCTAGGAGCCATTTCTGCCTTGGGGAAGAAGCCAGTGCTGAAGGTACAACATAGTATGAGGCAGGGACAAGGGCTGCTGAAGGGCTCCCAAATCCCAGCTTCAAGGATAAGCCTTCCCACCATAGTTCTCAGCTCTCCCGCATGACCCAAACCCAGCAGTTGCCTTTTGGGGTGGCCTCACAGATAGAGAAGGAGCTGGAGAAGAGGTCCAGGACTGAAGGTGATGCAGGTGATGGGGTACTGCCAGGAGACCCAAGGAAGCATGACTTAAAGATTAAGACCCAAACTGTGCTACTGAAATGTAGCTTGGCTCAATTTCTGTGTTCTAAGCTGCTTTCGTACACCTGTACAGTGTTCTTCACAGTGCAGAGGATTACAAAGTCACCCCAAAAGTGAGTCCAGTGCCTCCCAAAGGACAAGAGCTGCAGATAGGGCTGCAAGGAGGCTGGCTGAGAGTCATCAAGAGGCTGGTTGTGTGCTCAGCAAACACGTATTTAGAGGGTGGAACACACTGCCCCAAGGTCATGCAGATTCAAGGAGCAGTTAGACAGACTCACTCAAGGAAGGTATTCCTCGGGCTATTAAACACAGATGTCACCAGAGTTCCTGAGCTGTGGGTCAGTGGAGGCTGGGTGAGCATGCTGGGGAAGGAGAATGTGCTTTTAGAATATCAGAGTATCATAGAATGGCTTGAGTCAGAAAAGCAGTTCTGAGCCACGGTGGTGGTGTGCTGGAAGCCATGCAGGACTTGATGGGAATCACCCACAGGCAATCTCCATCCTCAACATCTTTTGCTGCTTATCCAAGAGGATCTGCTGCTATTGCCCACCTTCCCTGAATGAAGTCTTTCCTCCCCCCATACTCATGCTGGCTCTGTCCTTTGGCTGTCAGACCTAGCCATGGGGTTCCTGTGCCACTCTCTGACTGTGCACCCTAAGAAGAGTGGATCTAGATCTCAGTTCATGTCTCTGTATAGAAGAAGGGGCAGCCCTGGGAATCCTCTCACTGCATCACACTAGTCCCCAAGACAAGCTGCACCAGATAGGTTTAAAGCAGTCACCAAATGCTTGTGCAGCATTGCTCGGAGGAAAGGCTTGAGAAGCTCTTGTGCAAAGATGACCTAATTTACAGCTCTCAGTGCTATTCTAGTAGGTTTTTTTTTTTGTGTGTAGCAAAAAGGAACCTGGCATCTATCCTCATTTAATACTGCTCTCAGCCTGACTTTGCAATGTCCTAGTGAAAGTACAGCCAAGAGAAACTTTTTTTTTTTTTAAAGCAGACAAGGAAAGTGAAAAGCAAGGTAGAGCAAGGGAGAAAGAAGCAAACAAATAGCAACCAAGGATTTGGGAACTGCAGTCCCAAACAGCTTCATGAATAAAAGTACCCACTGCAAATCAAACTGCTGGAATGGCTGCCCTGACCCAATATGCAAATCCACTGAGGGAAGGGCTGAGGCAGCCAGGAGTGCTGGTAGCCAGGGCAGCTCCCCATGCTGAGCCCAGATTGTGCTACAGCTAACATGGCTCAGTACAGCCATTTGGGAGCAATGATCTGCTCTTGACATGGTACTCAGGGAGGCAGAGCGGCCAGGACTGCCTTTTACCAGTTCAGGATATCTTCATGTGTATTAGATTTCCAAGGTGGAGAGACCCAAAATTCAGAACAGCTTTTTGCAAGCAGAGTTGCCAATAATGCGTTAAGTTACACTAGATATTCCACCATCACAGATGCAGCCATTCAGCATTCCCAGGTGAGAGCATCTCCTGGCAGTAGTCCCACTGGCACCAGGTAGTGCTGCACACAGACCAGCCTTCTGGCCTGGCACAGTAGAGAAAAACCTTGACAGACGTGTCCTGGCAGTCTGGCACTCACAAAATGAGCATCCCTACCCTCTGAGTCCCACACACCCGCAATCACGTCGCAGTTGATCTGATGTTCTTGCCATGCCATTTCAGCTCCCCTCTAGAGTAATCAGTCCCCTCCTGATGGCTTTTCTCACTCTGAAGACTTTCCTTCATTTCCTACAGGAACACTCCTCTCTGCTTCATATGGCTCTAGTTTGACTTCCTCCCCTTTGCCATCCTTGGAGAATCTTGCTGTATTATTTTATATGGTGTTATTGTCTCACTTTATGGCTCATCCCTCAGGGAACACTGTGGATGAGTCCTTTCGTTCTCAGGTGACATGCCAGTACATATTCTGCACTTTTCGTTATTATTTTTGGGGCTACACCCATGTGTGTTACAGAGCCGTGGGTCTTCTAAGCTGTTTCTGGTGCAAAGAACTCGGAGCACCTCAGCATCAACACTCCTGTAAAATATTTGGCAGCTGAGTGTTACTAAGATAGCTCCCTGAGCTGTGATGCATCTTGTCAGTCTCACATGAGATGCCAGGACATTGAACTTGAGCACAAGGTGCCAGCACTTGAATCAAAACTAATTGCTGTAGGACATCGGTGTCTGGAATGAAACCAATAAAGCTGAAGCCAGCAGAGAACAAAATCAGAGTGGCAATTTGCTTGGGGGCAGCTCATTGACCTCCCTGCCAATGGAACAGTGGGTTGGTTGATCCTTCCTCAGCATGAGCAGCAACTGCAAAACTTTTAAGGATTGAAAATTGACAGCCATATATCACTCTGTATTATGCTCATGACATGGCACAGATTTTGGGAGGTGAGCCATGCAATGACTCTCTTGGACTCATTCTGTTGAGTTATGTGGTACTCGTGGTACAGAGGTATAGCACATGTTCATGGCACCTATGGTACCTGTCCATAGCAGCTGTGTGTCCTGGCTTACAGCTAGCAGGTAGCTTTGGCACTCTTACCAGAACCTCTGCCCTTAGGTCTGTGGTGCTTTGATGCTTGAGGAAAGTGGGACCACTGGTCTCAGCTGTGCAGTCAGTTTAGCCCTATGGTCCTGTGCTTTCCTTTAATTCTCATTGCTTTACCCCCTCCCAGGGACATTCCTGTCATTCTCTGCATGCCACCAAAATACAGACAGGCAGTTTCTGCAAGGCTAAAGACAGGTAGCATCAAATGGCTTTAAGAAAACAGATGAGGAATTTTAGAGCATGTGCTGCGATAGGAATCTTCTTCACCTGCTATAGGGAAGAAAATACTTCAGCAGCTGTGTGTATAATTAGCACTTATCGGGCAATGGCAAGGAAACAAAGGTTTGGTAATTTGAAGAAGAAATGTCCAGGGGAACATTTCCTTAAAGGTCACATAAATCAGTTCCTGTGCAGCAGGGGAGGAAGGGAGGCACCTGGCAGCACAGCACAGCACGGCACGGCACGGCACGGCATGGCATGGCACGGCACGGCATGGCATGGCACGGCACAGCCAGCTCTAAGCAGGGCCCATGCAGTGAAGGGCAGGCAGAAGCAGGGTCTGGAAACTTGTGCACACATGGGACCAAAAAATCAGAAGTGAAGGAAGATGACACTGAGTTAGTAACTAGTTGGGGTTTCTCTGATTCAGGAGCAAGAGTCTGATTCTCTTTCAGATAAAGGCTATGGTGACGTTGCTATTTGTTCCACAGACAACTCTCTTCTTGTGCTCTCACCTTCCAGGGATGGACAGCGGAGAATAAGAAAGCGTTATCTCTTTGATTTGTTAATTTAAGAAATGTTCTTCAATGCAAGCAGGTCTCTGCAACCTAGAAAGCTCTTCGAAGCCAACAGGCTTAGGGCTGGGGTGCCAGGAGGGCAGCACACAGCTGCCATAGGGATAGGGACAGAGATGGGAACAGGGATGGGGACAGGGAGGAGCTGTGCTGCATCCTTCTGCCAAAGTGCCTGGAGCATGTAAGCCTAAAAGAAAGTCATTGCGAGCCAGCAGAGTGCAGTGAGACCAGAGAGGCCAGGGCTATTTTCTCAGCACAAACCCCATGCTCATTGTCAGGCTGGCTTCAGATGAACTGCGCTTGCCTCAGCCCTACCTGATCTACCAGTTCTGCTCCTATGGAGAAAGGGGCCAGGAAATGCCTTTCTAGGAAAAAAAAGTGAAATGTGGACACAGAAAGCTCCCACTAAAGCTGTGTGAGGCTCTGTTGGCTGTATGCAGGCATACAATCAGCTTGCATGTTACTCAGGTAAGTGGTGTACACTGCATGAACCATCAGCAAGGTCACCCAAGGTTGCTGGATGTGCCTGGACATGTTGTAAATATTGCATAGCCACGCTGCTGCTCTGCAGTCCATGCAGCCTGCCGTTAGGGAGTTCTGTGCTCCAGCAGTGTTAATGATTTTTTGCAGTGCACTTGGGTGAGGAAATTGGTAATACAGCAGCATAGATCACTTATCTGGTAGCACACCTCTCCTGATGGAAACTGAGAGGGTGAAGCAATCCCCGATCACATGAGAGTGAAGGAGCAAATGCAAACATCTCAGCCTGCATCGCTATCTGGGGGAAAAAAAGAAATCTCCAGAGCTGACACAGAGGCAGATTGTTGGTCACTTAGCTCTGTCCTGATTTGACTAAAGCAATTTACTTTCAGCTTCCTCGGGTTCTAGTGACAGGGAAGGACAAATTGCAGCTGTATGTAAAATAAATAAATAAATAAATAGATAATTTAACTGTGCTGCAGCTTGCTTTGTATTAACTGTTTGGAGACCGGTGCTCCATCTCGAGGGCTCTGCTGCACCCTGAAATCCCACAATAGGAACAACACCCTTGTCTTTGTGGAAGGCACATAGCAATCTGTGTTGGCCCCCTACAGACATCCCTGGCTGTTTTCGGGTGCCCACAGAGCAGGCACTGTACTTCCCTGTGTACAGCGGGCACTTTGTTCACACCCAGCCAGCAGCAGCCACACCACAGCCCCCAGCTCCTGGACATGCCCAGCTTGCTATGTGGAAAATGCCAGAGAGCTCAGGGTTAAGATAAGCAGTAGTGGCTTTTTTAGTGAAGCAAACAACTGCAGTGCCCGGGACAAGCTCTGCCTCTTTCCATGATGAGCAGTGCTTGGGCGTGCCAGGCATTTTTTTCCCTTTCTGAAACAGAACCTCCTCTCCAGAAGCAAAATTAGAAAAGAAGAAGGAAAGTGTGCATTTTGTGATGCAAAATTCCACCTCAGAAGTGCTCGCCATCTCACGGCAGCTCAGGGTCTGCCATGATCATCAGAGTTCAAGCTCTCTGCAGTGTGAAGCTTTGAGCTGGAGAGCTGAGCCCCTCGCTCCTGCCCTCTGCCAACAGCTGGATGGCTGTCCCTGGAGCCGTGCCGCTCTCTTCCTACAGTTCTCAACTCCACAGCATTGTGGAGACAGCTCAAGTGCTGTGACATCTTCATGTATACCTAATGCTGATCAGTATCCATCCTTTTAGATGGTCAAGACGGCCAAGCAGGCAGCAACCACAAGACCTATGGTTGCTGCCTGCCCTGTTTACCAGGCTGGTCCTGTGATCCCAAATCAAACACCAAAGTTTACAGCCCCATTCTCCAGCAGCCTTTGACTGCTCTTCTTATTGTTCATCAATGGATGACAGTGAAGATTTTTCTGAAGCTTACAGCCTCCCCACGCTGAAGTTGTCGGGCTGCTAAACACCCACTGGCACTGGGTGGCCTGCATCAGCAGTTTGCATCCTGTGGTCCACTCTCACCTCTGTTTTAAACATAAAGGCTGAAATGAAAAGATAACAAGGTGTTCACTTCTAATGTAGTGTGAAATTTGTGGGTCCTCCTTACAGTGGCACTGTGAAGGACTGCAGTTTTGCCTGGCTCTGTCTGCCACCTCCTCTTGGTACATCCAAGTGAGATAACGAACTAAGTCCAGGCTGATCTTTGTTGGATGGAACACACAGTCTGCTTCTCAGAAGGACTAAGAATTAAAGCCACTTTCAGGTTCAGTAAGTGTAAATATAAGGCCCAAAACCCAGCAACTCTGCTCTGCTGATGCTGGAGAAGCTCATTGGATTCTTCAGAGCAGGATGCAAAGGGCATCAATCCAACAGTGTCTGCTGTAGCACTGTGTCAGGACGGGCTATGCCTGGCAGGTTCTAGCAACAGGTACAAAGTGCAATGACTCACAGAGGTGGATTGACATCTGATCACCCAGAGGGAAACTTCAGCCTGAAGATCTCTGAGCATACAGCTCCCTTGCATTGATCTGGTCCAAAGTGCAGCTCAGCAGGGTTCTTCAAGGTTGCCCAGGCAGCAGATGTCATCCATGGGATAGCACAGGCTGGGAGTCCCAAGTCAGCCCGCTCTGAATTCAGACATCTGAATCACAGTCCCACTTCCTCACTGGTCCAGGGCAGTTGGAATCAGATCACAGCAGCATGAATCAGGATTGGAACAAGCTCTTCTCCAGACCATCAGAAGACTCTGAATCAGGTTGTGAAACAATCCTTCCACCCCTGGCATGGAGAGCCTGAGTCAGGGCCGAGATGACACTTCTGCTCCTGAGCAGAGAGCATGAATGCTGCATGACAGCGAGCGTCCCTGGATGGCAGAATGAGAGAGGAGAGACCCTAAATGTGTCGCTTGATTACAACCGCATGGGCACTTCAGTTCTCAGCCAGAACGTTTTCCATAATGAAGTGGAGATAAGATAGAGGAATATAAAGACTAGTATTCTTGAACAGTACTGATGATTGTTTTGAAGAAGGACACTAAAGACAACACTTTTGATCTTCCCCTGCCTATGCCCTGGTCCTAAATAGTACCTTTAGTAGTCTCATCATTGCCTTTACATTTAATTCCCAGTAGTACAGTTAATTCTGATTGTTATTCAGGTTTTAGGGATTCCTGCCTGGAGGTGGGAGCACAGCATGCTATGGTCATGTAGCAGGAGAACCTTGAAAAACACCAGCTAAGCAGGAAAAGAAGGCCCCATCCCTGCTTTGCAGAAGGGAGATCATCCAAAGTCACCCAAGGGCACAGTGTGGACAGCTCAGCTTCAGGCTCAGCTGCTTTTACTTCAGGCTCAGCTTTTTTATTCATGGTTTGTTGTGCCAATATGGGCTTGCTCTCCCTCCATCATAGAAGAAGGGTTGCCTTCCTCAGCTATGTCTTTTTTTGGGGTCCATTCACATCATGCTTCAGTTCACTGGTTTCATAGCAGTGGGATAAATTAGTGTGGGCTACACATGCTCTTCTACACTCCTTATCCTTCTTACTGTCCATGACACTAACGGTGGTCGCTGTCTGGTGTCTCGATGCTTTGTGTGACACTTCCTGTCATCTGAGATGTATTTCCTTCCATCCAGAGCCATGGTAGCATCTCAAACTTCAGCTGTATCTAGGAGCTCCATGATGGAGGTTTACTGCAAGAGGAGGTGGAGGCAGAAGGAAAAACTGGTGAAAAGCACGTGCCAGCTTCACCTGCACATCCAGTTCTCTGTTTTTGGAATTCGCATGGGGCAGAACAACACAGCCAGACAGCATTTCACCACTGATGGCTGACAGCTGTGAGATATCACAGAAATCAGCTGTGATTGCCCAAAGGTTTTCTCTCCACCTTGGCAGCTGTGAATGCAGCAGCCCAGGTCCTGCTCCCAACCTCTGGTGTCACAGCAATGGATATTGGATTGTAGCAGGAGAGGGAGGCCAAAGAGCAGCACTACTGTGGGAGAGGACATGTTGTGGCTGGAGATGAGGCTGACTAATATCTGGCAGGAATGAGAGGATATTTTGAGCAATCTGTGTAACCTTCTGTTTCCTTTACTCTTTTCCTATACTCTTCTCTCCTTCCATTACTTGCAGCTGTTGTATCACGTCTGCTTGGGATCTGCTCTGGTGCCCCTGGGAATCCCTCTGCTGCCTTAAGAAAGCTTTGGAAGGGGCTTCTATGTAACTGTCCCTGCAGCCTGTAGGAGAGTTGACATGGTAGGCTTGGGCCAGCAATGGTGATCAGAGTGCAAGTGGCAAGTTCAAAATAAAATAACAACTAAGTGGAAGCTGCACTCCAGAGCTCAATGCAAACCAAAAGAGATTCCTAATATGAGCAAAACCCATCAGGCCACCTCAGGCTATTAAAATGAAGTTAAATCATGATCTAGAGTGAAAATTAGCTGTATTTTCCAATTCCTGAATTCTGGAACCTTTCAGCTCCTAGGTTGAAGTGCCTGCCACACCCACAGGGAAGCACCCTGCTTATTTAACAATAGTTGATTTCTCACTGGAATCATTTCTAAAAGGTGCATCCACAAGCAAGAGATCATTCCACAACCTTAATTTTTCTATTTTTTCCCTATAAGTCAACTCAGGATCTAAGTTTTGAACTTACAGATAGGCTCAAACTAAAAGCCACCCTTCCTACAGAATGGCATTACATCTAACAGCTGTCACCAGCACTTCCTGCAACAAGAGTTACAGTAAGGAGTGCAAATGGAAATGCTTGTAGACACAAGCTGCATCCCAGGCAGAAACCATAGGAAAGAGAAACACCTCTCATGGCCTTGAATGCTTAAGAAGAATTAAAACTCATGTGCATAAGACAGATATTGTTTTCAGCTTCATAGAAGCTGGGATGCAATTAATGTAGTAATTATCGAGATGCCCCTGGGGTAGTGCAGCTGTCATGCAACCCCATTCCACAAGGCTGATGCCTTCTAATTGTGAGACATTAGTACAAAGCTTTTGGAGCTGCCTAAATACAGGACCCAAGCCTAGAAGCCCTTGCAGTTGGCACAGTGCCCCCTGTGCCTTTGCTGGGCGAGGCAGCACTGTTCTGTGCCCATGCTGTCTCACATCCACGTTAGTGGCACAGGAATACCAGCTCAGGCCTCAGGACACTTGTGGATCCAGGAAAAGAGCAGTAGCCCAGGGCAGTCACCTACACGAGCTCCATCACCAGCACTAATGCCATTTTCCACCACTTTTCCAACCACCATCCTTTTTCCTCATCAGTTATTGATGTGTTACCAGCACAACTGACAGCCCTCAGTTCAGCTGCCACGTAAAGAGGCTTTTGGTACCTCAAGTTCCAGCAGAAGGCAACTTTCCAGCCTGGGCAATGCCTTCATGTTTAGCTGCAGCAGGGAATGTTCCAGATGGACTCTTGCTTTTGTTTTGCTGTAATCTTGTAGCACTGCCCAAGTGCTAAGTGCTTCTCCCAAGAATAATCTCTCCAGCTTCCAAAAGCATGGATTTGGACAGCACACCGGCATGGACTTGCTTCCAAAGCATCCCAGCCTGGGAGGGCCTAGAGAGCAACAGGAGGAGAGGATGTTGGCAATTGGGGTCTGGGGCTGTGGGGTGTGAAGCTGATGCAAATCAGTGCCATGTGCCATCGACAGTGCCACAGGAAGGAAACAAGGGTTTATTTTCCCCCTGATGTTTGAGACAACACTTCCACTTGCAGCCTGAGCTCCGGTTCACGATGTGTACCGATTGCTCCTCTGGTTTACTACTCGCTGCCCAGGGAGCAAATAACACCCTTTGAAATTAGCAGCCTGAAATATGGCAAAGCAGGACTTGGCAGGCAGTGATTAAGCAGCTCTCTGAGCAGGAGGAGGGCAGGAAACAAATGGCAATATATATGAGTGACGACAAGTACAGCAGGGGAGAAAATTAACTCATTGTGAGAATAGATCTTTCAGCTGCTCCTGCTCCTGTCTGATGATGAGGTTGCCAGAGGGTGGAATGAGCCCAAGTGCATTTTTTAAAACACCCCTGCAGAGCACTGTGCATCCCTGCTCCTATGGGACTCACAGGAATGAGGGGCTGATTCCAGGACTGCAAAGTCAATGGGCAGGTTCCCAATTATCAGTGGGTTTTGACCAGATGCCTAAATCCCAGGCACGGGTTTATTGAGAAAAACACTTCATACAGGTCAGCCTTGGAAAGTGGTCTCCAAGCTGCTGTCCTAAGAAGGAAGGAAGCATTGCTGATAAACCGTGTGCCACAGTAGTGCCTTGTATCATGGCTGTCCAGTTTTATATTATATATACTCATATTATATTGCCCATCCTAAGCACTTAAAGTATTAATGCCACATTTCCCCCTTCCCAATCCTGAACTGGTGCATGTAGGCTCAGCTGGAGGGTCTGCTCAGTGGTGCTCTGTGCAGCAGTGAGCTGAATGGGTCATCTGTGCTCAGTGGGTCATTCCCATAACTTTTAGACAGAAGGAATCCACCTGCTGTACTGCATGGTACCACGCGCTGCCACTGTGTCACCTCGAGCCCAGCCTCAGTAATCGCATACGCCTGGTGGTGCAGGTGGATTTATCTGCTGATAGGAAGTATTTGCATAAGGCAGAGAGATTTTCTACCTACATCCTGATATACAAGGAAATTGGTTGCTGTAATATTGGCAGAGAACCGTAGAGATACCACAGTTCCTATGTCATCCCACACTGACCTTTAGTCCCTCTATCAACGGTACTGCCACTGTTGGAGGGGCTGGAAAGAGTTTCAGAGAGCCTGGGAGGAGGGAACAAGCAGCAGCTGAAGGTTATGGGCTGGCAATGGCAGGTCTAGCAAACACTGAGCGTCAGGTGCTCGCTTTGCAATTTCTTTGCTGCATGTGAATTCAAAACCCTTTGAAGGTCAAAGATAGAGTTTTCTGGTAGGCTGAAGGGGAAGGACTGTCTGCATGTAAAGTTTTCATCAAATGCAATGCTACTATAATATCAAAGTCCTCAAGGGCAACAGGCATATAAAGATTTTATCACTGCTAACAATACTACTGTTGCTCTGCAAAAGCAGGGTGCCCAAGAACAAAGGAACGACATTAAAACCTATAACTAATATTAATATTTCTTGCCTGGAAAAATATTAACTGAGAATGCCAGTTCTTCATCTTTTTGCGGGCAGGCAAAATGCAGAGAGCTGTCATGCAGGCACAGTGAATTGTCTGTGTTACATGATGATGGTCTGAACATTAAAAGCAGAAGCTGAGAGAGAAAGCCCAGCGATGGCTTGGTGTGAGCTGAGTCCCTGGGGGTATGAATTTCAGGGGTCCCAAATAGTTTCCATTGCCAGTGCAAGCCGGATTTCACTTTCTTCTGTGTGCTTTTCCCCTGCTTCTCTGTTGTTATTTCCTCATAGCTTCTGGTCCGTAGCTTGCTGGACTTGCCCTGAGGTGAGGTAGGTGAAAGGCTGTACCACCTGTGCTCCAGGGACCTGGGAAGAATGGGGAAGGAAAGCAAGCTGCAATTCTGAAGAGATGCAAAGAACACATTAAAAACTGTTACTTAAATATGAAGTGCCAAGCTTTTAAAAACAAGGCATTGCTATGAATAAGAGAAGCTCATTAAGATTTTTTTAACAGTATTGGTGCTAAGGAAAGGACATTCTCATTCAGATCTGTGTGCTGCAAAGAAAAGTGTCACAGATTCTTGACACACTGAGAACAGGCATGTCTTAGGAAGATCTGAAAAATGACTCAGCACTTTATTACATGGAAGCATCAGACATCAAGACACCTGGAAACAGGTGAGCCAACCATGTGAACACCTGCCTGGGCAGCAGAGATGCCAGGTGGCTGTGCTCATCACACAACCAAGAGCACCAAAATCCAGGGTTGGATTTTAAGCTCTTTATCTGCCCTCTTACGTGGATGGGGCTCACCATGCTGAGCATTACAGCTGAGCTTAGGGGCTGCAGCTCTGCTTCAGAGACCTCCGAGTGCTTTGCTTTCATGTTGCTAAGACGACAAAGAGTATGGAGAGCATATTTTGCATGGAGACAGGGTTGAATTATAGTGGATCATTCCCTGGATTTCAAAAAGCTTGAACACAAATCATAGGCCTGAATGATGTAATGTATGGCAGATCCTTGTTTCAGTGTACTGAAAGAAAGACTAATTTACTGAATAAAGCACCCAAAGGCTATTTTTACAAACTACCCTTCTCTTTGCTTTCTGTGTATTATCTATCATCAGATCCATAATGCCTTTGCAGAGCAGAAAGCAGTATTACAAACAAGCACATTAGAAAGCTTAATGTGAACAACAGTGACAAGCACATGTTTCTACCAAAAGGACAAAGCCACATCCTGCAAAGTCCCCTGAGGTGCCAGGGCACAGCACCCTGCTGCCCACCCTTAGCTTTGCAAGGCTGTACCCACAGAGGAGCACGTTTATTTGTGTGAACATCTGACCGCTTTGTTTACCACAAATAAAGCCTTCCCTGCAAAAGCCACCCTTAAATCATGTCTGAAGTGGCAGCACATGACATAGGTAGGGCTGGGAAGGTGAATAAGGAGATAAAGTAGAGGCTGCTGACTGCATTGCCCTCATATGCTGAAGTGCCAACATGCCTCTCGGGTCACAAACTGACCTGCCCTGTGCTTCCGAGGACACGCAAAGACATGAGGTCATTTGGAAATCTGTCCCTGAGGTGCCATGGCCACAAAAACCCCACATGCCCTCCAGTGCCCAGCACCAGCCCCAAAGCACCGTGCTGCCTGAGGAGGGGCACATGAAAATGAGCCCTGAATGACAGCTTTCAATAAATGCTTTGGAGCTGCTCAAGCTTGTGCTTCAAAATAACATAAGTGGGGGTTTTGAGCTCTTTGCCATATTGCTAAGTGTCTGTTTGGGTAAGCGGAGATGAATTCCAGAAGGGGCTTAAGTATGAGGACCAGGAGCTGGAATCTCTGCTCAGCCTGTGGGACACGCAGCTGTGCTGCCTGGTTTTGCTTCAGGTCTCAGCGAGGTGAAGGAGGGCTGTGTCCTTCTGCGAAAGCTCTGGTCAGTGTGATGTCTCATGCTCTCACCTCCTGGCAAAGCTCTGAGGCACTTGGGGAGGATGGCGAGAGCAAGGAGTGGCCAGGCCCAGTGCCAGCGAGCCCAAGCTGGAGGTTTCACATAAACCCTGTGCCAGAGGGAACAGGAGGGCAGCCCGCCTGCATCAGCTGGCACCAAACTGCCACTGCAATCCCACTGAGATTCAGCAAACAACGTCACACTATGCGTGATGGATGTGGTTCTGGAGAGATCTTCTCAAGGACACTCACACCACTCCTTCAAGCAAAGGGACAGGGAGCAGCATCCTCTGGGACCGGTACTGAGCCACAGCATTTGTTAGGCTCCTGGCTTTCAGTGGTAGCTTTAGGATGAGGCTTAAGTGATGGGGTCATGTGAGTTTACTCTCTGTCCTGATGCTACTATTGCAGTCAGGGGGCTGGGTTTACATCTCCAAAATTCTGTGAATTTTGGACTTGATTCAAGACTGAGCAAATTCAGTGGGGACTTTCCATTGTTTGCAATGGTCTTCAGAGCAGCTGTTATTGTTCTTCACCATCTCCTGGAACATTTGGTGTAGAGTTATTGTGGTCTCCTGAGGAAACTCTGAGAAAACTTTCAGAATGAAGAAGCCTTCACATATTGGCAAAGCAATTTTTGGGTTTGTTCCCAGTGCAATAGTCATAGTCTTTCCTTTTTGCTGTCGTCACAGCTTTCAGATGCACACAGACCGGCCGTGGGTGAACTCAGAATTCATCTTCACAGCTTCAACATTTTCCTTCTTACCCCGTGGTGGTTTATGTCCACTAGTTCTTGGAGAATCATGTTGAATTTCCACAGAAGAGTGAATTAAAATCAGAAACAAAGGTCTTTATTCTCAAAATGTTTTGGAAAAACACAGAAATGGATTACTGTTGCTTATTATCTCTATTTGTTGTTGCTTTCTTTTGCAAAGACTTCTCACACACAGCTCCATCTGTAGCCACTTCACTGCTGGTGTGTCTGGGCTTTGTCTCCCTCTCCATGTGGGAATGTTGGTGGCCACTGTCAGCTTTTTCCAAAGCTGTGGACTTAGAGATCCAGAAATCTACCAATTAGTTCATGTTTAATCTGCACGATCTGCAGAGCACTTCTGCAGTCTTGTGGATTTGTTCCAGCACAGACAAATTATGCTGATTAGATTGGTAAAAAGCCAAAAAATGAATAAATAGCAATTATTTTAAATAAATTCCAAGCACATAAAGACTGATTTTAGCCTCGGTTGTGGAAAAAAAATTCATGCAAATTGTGGTGTGTGTTTATTGCATTTTTTTTTCCTTCCAAACCAAGCCTAAGAGCTGAACTTCGAGCTGCTCCAGCTGCCTGGCAGAGGAATGGGGCTGCAGACACCTGCTCACAGCTGCACCCCACGTTGGTAAATGGGCTGAGAGCCACGGGCACACGGCAACCACATTTATCCCAGCTCTTCATTGTCAGCTGAACTCTGCCAGGAACAGGTTATTTTTGGGGTGAAGAAAGGAATTTCAACATAGAACTTAAGAGCCTGGCCCTTTGGTTCATCACAAACTCAGGAGTGGGGGCCACGAGGTTTGATCCCGCACTGCAGGTAGGAGGCTGCTCCCATCCTGGGATCACAGCATCGCTGCGTTGGCTAAACAGCAACAAGAAGACTAGGAGGGTAAACGTGGGTGAAGAAAACAAATCAGGAGTAATTTCAATGTTTATGGATGCAGCTGAGCAAGTCCTTTGCTTTTCAAAGGTTCTCCCATGTTTAGGAAACAAAGTTACAACAAACACCTCCCATCTCACAAGTGGGCAAATCGGAGTTTTGCAATATTAATCTCATCACTGAGGTTAAAAAATACAACTGGAATTGAATCTGACATGCACCCAGCAGCCTGCCCTGGCTGGGCAGGAGGCTCAGAGCAGCTCCCTGAGCAGGAAGGCGTTCAACCTGCCCTCTGAGACATAAGGGCTTACCCTGCTCCAGCCTGGAGCAGGTCCCAGTGCTGCTGAGTCCCCTTCTTCATCCTCCCCTATGCATTGCTGGCACCTATCTTTGTATTTCCAGATAGGGATGCTGCCCCTTCCCCTCACCTAAGCAGCACCTTCTGTTTACCTCTAGTGAATTTCAGCTGTGCTTCACTGCCCAATCAGTGGTAATAAGGACTCACCCATAAGGCTTTTCTGCACTTCATTATAACCTGTTCTGCCCTAAATAGCTCTGTGCCACCTTGGCCAGCTGCTCCCTCCTATCGTTTATATCCACTTTGAGCTACAGCCACAATGAATGTGGTGATGTCTGGTGCAACTTCTGCTCCCCCTCAGGATTTCTGCCCTCATCCCTTGAGGGCATCATTCAGCCTTACTCATCTTCAGCCTAATGGCTCCAAAAAGCACCTTAATTCTATTATATCCCCTCATTCCTGCAGGGTTGGCTCTGCAGCCATGCTCATGTTCTTTTAATATTATTTTGGGGTTTATAATTCAATCCAACACTGATATGTGCTCTGTAACAAAGCAGGGCAAGGAAGGAGGAAACCATGTTTGGAGTAATTAGCGGTCTATATGCTATTTTTGCTTCGTTAATCCTCACTTGAGGAAATCAAGTGCTGTCTGTTGCTGTATGGAAGTTCAACAGAATGTGACTGCCTACTGCTGGCAGCACTGCAGTGGGCATGGGTCACCAGAAACCTGTGCCACTTGGTCTGGCTGGGAAACAGCACAGGACCTACCCACAGTCACTGATACCCCTAATTCATGGGGAACTTCAGAGTGCTTTTCAGCTCTGATGAAAACAATGCAGCACGTAAGCCTCTTTGACTCATCCTCTCTGCTATAAGATCAGCCACAAACAGCTGATTTCTGCGAGGCAGACGTATTTATAGGCTTGGGACAGAATACAGATTTCAAAATGCCACTTTTCTGCTTCAAAGTGATTGACTTGAATCTTTAATCCATATGAAATAAATTCAGCTAGTAAATGAGAATGGTTACAAAGTGAAATGAATTAAAGTTTCAGAAAATCATTAAGATTGATGTGGCTGCATGATAAGATCCAGCAGTGGGTTGTGACCCGGTGAACGCTGTTATCTAACTGTACTTGCATCCAGGTGCTGTGAGGACTTGTGAGCTGTGACGTGTTGCCAGGCAAGGGCAGGAACAGCTTTGCTTCAGAGGAGCTTCTTGCACAGCATTAGCAGAGCAGTGCTATTTAGGAAGGAGCTGCAGCCTGTGTAGCAGCAGGGAGGATGTGGAACTTCAGGGCTCTGCTCTCTGTTTTGCCTCTGACTCGCACAATGCTCTCATGCATAAGCCACTGAGGGCTCGTAGTATGATGACTGTAGGGCTGTGTGATTCCCAAAGGCTGAAATGAATAAGGAAAGCCAATTGGTGCTGGGGCACAAAATGCCTTTGCCTTCTCCCTGCTGTGGATGCAATGAGAACAACTCATCGGGGGTTCAGTCCTGTTTACAATCTCCAAGAAAGAAACCTTAAAGAGCTCACTGTTGCCATCCCTGCTCTGACGTCTACGCAGGCAGATCATCAGCTTCAACCACGTGCACTTCTGATCTCCCACTGAAAAAGAGCACTTTTCTCTCTTTTTTTTTTTTTTTAAGCACTGCTGAGACCACCGAGAAAATGTTAAAAATGAATGATCCTCCTGTGAGCACTGGGTGGGGAAAACTCAAAGTCCATCTCCTCAGAGGCTCAGTGGCGATTCTGGGGTATATACTGTATGCGAGTTCTGCTGACTTTCTTAAATGCTTCCACTATATTTGACAGAGGACACAAAGCCACAGAGAACATGCAGGGATTATAACTGGTATCTAAATCCAATTTCTCAACCCAGGTAATCAAAACTCTTGTGCCATGCTCTTGCCCAGCAGTATACTAAAGTGGGTGATTCTTTTCTGTTATATATATAATTCTATTGTGTGCTCTGCTAAGATATGAGACCCCCGGTTAACTTAGCTTAACTAAGTTAACTTAACATGGCTTTGATAACAAGTGTGACACAGCGTACATGTAATCCAGCTGACTGACCTGAATGCAGACACTTTCAAAACCTCTTCTCGTCTCCCTCTCTCCTTTTCACTCCACCAGTTATAGAGCTCAGCAATGCCACTGCCTGTGCGCCCTGTTAAAACAGCCTGATTAAACTGCCCCGGTAAAATGCCAGATTACAAACATCCACACTAATGAGCATTTCTGATCCACGGCTTTTAAGGGGAACATCTGGAACCCTCTGGGAAATTGCCTCTTCATTGCACAGTCAACAGAAGGACAGGGAGCTCATGGGAGAGATATGCAGGTAAAAGCGAGGACCATTACTTCTATTTGACAATTTGATTCAAGGCCTGTTTGTTCTCTGCATTGATACCGGTGCAGATTCGTCCCAGTTCAGAAGCTGTCACGTAGGGAAAGAGGAAATAACGCAGTCTGGCTCGCTTCTTTTGGCATCTGATCAACAGTTCCTCAGAAGCACACGAGAGGCCAGCAGCATGTAAATGCTTTCCCTCATGGTGACACAGACAGAAACTTCTGGTAGTAGAGTAACCCCCTTCAGCTACTCACAGCTGCACGTACCTTTGGTGCAACATCATCATTGTGCAACACTGGTTCTCCCACTTTTCTCTCATCGTACCTCTCATACTTGTGCAAACAGAAGCTGAGATGAGGCCCTGCAAATGGTACCTGCGAGCCCAGCCCTCCTTTCCTGAGTGTACCCTGCTCCAACTGCATCAGAGGTGAGTTTGGGGCACTGGACACCACTGAACTGCAGCCCAGGAGGGCACAGTTGTCTCCAGTCTGTTCAGAAGGAACTGTGTGGTGCAAATACGTGCTGACAGTGTACTTGTGCACCTAACGATGCAGGCAGCTGGTAGATCTAGACTAGCTGCATCTCTGAGCCCCCCGCCTTCCCAAGTCACCACGACTTCCGCAATCACCCTGCTCACCAGCACTAATGGAGCGCAGATGTACTCTCAAGGGAGGGTGTGAACCAGAACCCTCATCTCTGAACACTTCCAAGGAAGAGCCATCTCCTCACCATCACGTAGCCTGAAGTAACTAAGGAGAACAGAGCAGGAAATTAGGAAAAAGAGGAAGTTTGTAGCACTTTTGCTACATGATCCCTTAAGTTTCTCAAGCGTGATTTATACTCACATCTTCAGAGGGAACGTTTTGTGCTAACAGGTAAGCAGGAAACCATAATGAGATACAGATCTGCCATGCTTTAATTAAAGCACAGCCAAACAGTGAACAACAGCTGGGCTCGCGAGTGTTTCACAAGCTTCACCTGAGTCATTACTGTTTGCCTTGTAGGTTGCAAGGTGTCTATGACTGCTGGCTTGGAGGGCATGGAGCACATGGGACAAGCTGAACCTGGCTGTGAGGCAGAGGCGTGTACTGGTGCTTGTCCAAAGTGAGGGATGCAAGTGCACAGCTAGCAGTGAAAAGGTGGCCTGGTAATGTGTGACTGAACTATGGCAGGGCAGGGAGAAGAGGTGACTCATCCCACGCTTCTGAGTAACCACGTTTGACAGCAAAGATTGCCAGAATATACAAGGTGGGTGGGCTCAAGCAGAACTATGTGGCAGTGCCTCTGGAGCACGGTGCTGTCCGTGCTGGGCAGTGAGGGGTTCTCCACACAGCCCTGCCAGCAAAGCACCAGCAGGAAGTGGTGTGGTGCTGCCCATGGCCTGCACTGGCAACAAAGACACAGACGCCTTTTTAATATTGCAAAGACAGAAATTAAATCCTTCTCCTGTGACGCAACGCTTGCCCTTCCTCAGCAGGGATCAAATCAATATGGGACGATGGAAAATCAATGGTTTATTTCAAGGGGTTTTGAATTGGGCTTTGTAGGCAAAAAAGCATGAGCCTTGTTCCAAACTCCATGAAGACACAACGGTATTTCCATTCCATGTCTATTTGTAGGACAGAAATGTGACTTTGTTCCTCTTTAATCCTGTTCAAATGCTACATTATTTGAAAAATAAGGTCTGTCAGAAAAAAAGGAATCCAAGTTTAAGGTTGGAGCTATCCCTGGTGAAGGCTGGGGATCCCACCTGTTAGAAAGTGAGCATCCCCTCCAGGTGACCAGTCTCGTGGCATTAACTTTGTATTTCCTCATGCCTTCTTCTGGTTTATGTGAGTCCTTCAGCACCACTTCCATGGTGGCAGTTCAAGCACACACAGACTCATGCATAAGCACTTCTATGCACACCATTATAATACAGCCACCAAACCGTACCAACAGTGTTAGATATTTATCACATACCTGTCTGGAGGAAGTTACCAGCAGCAGGAACAGAACTTCCACATAATTTCTGGAGAAAAGCTACAATGGTAGGCCTACTTACATAACTGATCTAGTGCTACAGAATTGCTTTCTGCCTTTAATCTGCTCAACAGTTTATCTTTGCTGTCGTGATCAGTTGAGCTTTCTTTAAACCATTATGGATTAGCATTCTGCCATAACACGTTAAAAGCTTAGCTTTGTTTATTTTTGTCAAGAATGGGGGAGGGATACCAGGTTCAATTGCTCAGGCACCAGGTTATGGATGGTCATTTTTCTTACAATCAATATACTAGGGTGCCAAATGCAAGGCACAGTTGAATATTTCCAGAGGCAGTACCAGTGGCTGGAATATCTGTGAAACTGTTACAAAAAATAATAATACATAAAATAAAAAGAAAGGAGGAACATTTTTCATAATTATTTTACTCTGTAAATAATAAAATGTAATCCAGCATTCAAAAAGTTCATCCTACCCACCAGCATTTATGGAATACTGAAGAGTAAATGGTCTAAAAACTTAATTAATAAGGCTGATTGATCATTTTACCATCGTGTTGCCATTTGGAGACAGCAGTCCTGCCAAAAGCAATCTTTCTGTCATTCAGCTGTAGGGCAATAATGCACCATTAAGCACATGAAACACCAAGCAAACTGCACCTCAGCCACACTGCTCACAGAGAAGTTCAGATAACATTCCCCATCCATTCAGTGCATTTTCACAGTGGATTCATAACACTGACAGCAAATTACCTATTAGAAGATTACAGTACAAACCCATGTCTGATTTTCTACTATCAATTGATTGCAACGCAGCATTTTAGACCAAATCCAACCATTAGCACACTTATTTCACCTCAGCATAATCCCAGTGATCTGCAGATGCCAGAATGGTGCAAGAAGCTGTGTTCCTGAGTGCTGCCAAGAACCCTCTGTGCAGCTCAACACTATTCCAAAGAAACACTAATACTGTGACCAGCTATGCAGGCAATATATATATACATATATATATACGGCCTTGCAACTTCCATATCCAAAAGGAAGCACTTCCACATTCCCAAAAGCAACACACACACAAGAGAAATATAAGAAAAGAAGTGTCTAGTGGTGCTGTGATAAAAACATAAAACTGGGGAAGTCATTCGGAGAAGAGGAGGAAAAAAACCCAGCTTGTCTGCGATTAGTGTGAGGTTTTACTTTCTTATCAGGAGGAATCTTTATCCCACACATTCCAGTGAACGGCCACTTGTTATTACTTTGTCTTTCTGACAGCAAGCGGAGCACCACTCCAGAGTTTCAACATTCCCTTGATGCTGCTCTGGTTAATGCTTGCGTGCTATTTAAACAAAGCATATTCCAACTAAATCTGACTATATATGGAATTCCCTGACAAGGAAACATTTGGATGCCCTACAGAAAGGAACCATGAAAACGGCAAGCACACACAAACACACAAAACACTCCAAAGTTCACAAAGTTGAAGTGTACTAGAAGAGGCTCTTAGTGGCAAAGGTCAGGTACCCTGTGTGACCCACCATCTCCCGCAGTGGCACGCCGCTTTTGAACTGCACTGTTCCTTGCTGAAGGTTCGTGCCTGGGCTACCTTGGTTTGATGGGTGGCTGCTGTCAAAGGCAGCACTAGAATTATCCTCAGCTGCTTTTCCAAGGTCAGGGATTTGCAAGCTAATTGTCCTTACATTGTACACTCGGAGCAGAATTTCCAAGGTGTTAATCTCTGTGAAACCATATTCTTCCATAGCTAGGCAGGTTCTCTGGACTTGTTCGATACAGGGGGAGAAAGAGCAGATGCGGCCACCTGTAAAGAAGACAGGTGGTAGATAAGAAGGCAAAAACACCAACAAAGCACTTTTTCTCTTTTTTCAAATTCTCCCTGCTGCAACTCCAATTAGGAGTTGGATTCTGTGATTCTTACAGGTCACTTCCAACTTGGAATACTCTAAGATTCTACGAAATACACAGAAGTAAAAACATTCTGAAAGAAAATCTTCACCAGGCGTCTGAGGGATCAAACTGTCAACATCAAGCATGATGACTTTACAAGATGCATCAGGCCCTTACAAAACAGCAGTGGTAAACTCACTCATCTTCCAAACCCAGCACAGCCCACCACATTTGTTCACAATAAAACTCTTAAAGTCAATTCCCTCAGAGCAGTGCCTCTTTTGGAGTCACTATCCACTGCTCTGGGACGAGGCAGTGCTCTGAAGCTGGCACCTACACAAAGCCAGAAGTCATTCTCCACACACTGTACAGAGCTGCCTTCATTAGAATCTAAGTGTGCGTGCACACACGCTCCGACAAAAGCGGCTGTGTTTATTTGGGAACGATGGTATGCGTGTACAGAATAAAGTAATCTCTCCAGGCCATAGATGGAGTGCTGTTATGACTTTACCCTTTTAGTCAAGCTGACTAGTATGTCTCTTGAGCATTAAAATTTACTGAATACCGCACTGGGCAGTTTTACAGCAAATGCTCCAAACCCCTAGGACAGGGCCCTCAGTGACAAACCCATACTCGCCTTTTCCTCCACACATGACTGTTTTGATTCCACATTCAGAGCACTAATAGGTTCCCTACAACTTTCTGTTGGCTACAATGTCACCTTAACAGCTGAGAATAGAATGATTCAGATTTACTCTGAAAAGCCACAGCCAAATCAGATCAAAGAATTATAAGGACACCGTCTGCCATAAAGCCAGGGCATGTGCTTTCACCCAGGACAGAGCGTCCCAAGAGGGATGCTGCCCTTCCTGAAAAGCTTTTGTGCTGGGGGAAGGAGCTGGACAGTGCAGCTTCAGCCACTGTTTCATTTCTTACAATTAGATGAAAATGTGTGCTGACCTGATTTGCATGTCTTCCCAGCCCTCTCCCAGGCTCATCCCGTTGAGCCTCCCAAACTCTGTTGTCTAAGCAGTTAAAAAACCCTGCAGCTGAGGGCAAAGCATCCTGCTAAAAATAGAGGCAATGCTGGGACTACACGAGGCCTGCTTTATCTCAAACTCGTTTTTTTTTTTTTCCCTTTCTTATTTCTAAAGTCACATCTCTAAAAAAAGAAAGCATCAGGTCTGAAAGTGTCACTGTAGTGCTGCAGTTACTGCCCAGCAATGATGTGCTGGGTACTGATTGGGGAAGAACACTTTCCATGACCATTAATCCACCACACACTAAGCAGGATTTAATTTTAGTCCCAGGATAAAGTCTCCACAGCCAGGAGCTCTTATCATGCATCTTCAGAACAAAGTACCCCAGACAAGTAATTCCCTGGAGCGACAATTAGAGAACAAATCTAATAACCACCTGCAAAATTAATGCTGGTATGTGTCACTATTAACCAACTCTGGGGATGCCAATTGAATTGTGCACCAGGTCTGCTAGTTCCCATGACATTAGATTTATAGGTTTATCAATGTGGCCAGCACTACCACAACTGTATCCATAGCTTCTGGCCATGCTGCCACTGTGGCTGTAGATACAAAAGAAAAGCTCGAGGAGAAATTTCTGTTACATAATTAGAAAGTTACTATAATGAGCATATGTTATAGAGAACGATGCCATGTTCTTATTGTGTAGGGAACTGAACAAACGTCTAAGTTAGCTAAATGTCAGTTCACAGTAACTCTTTGTCTGCAAAGAAAGAATCTGCAGTGAGATCAGAGACTTGTACTACAATTTCATTCAGGCTTTTCATTTTTTGCATTCGTACTGAAACAAAAGATGGCAACATATTTACATTTATGGCAAACCTGTTCTCCTTATTTACTCCAACTGCAAGGATTTCAAGGCACAAGCTGTGGATTTAGAGGAAAAGTAAGAAGCCTGCACAGAGCTGTGGCAACACAAGCTGCAGACCCGCCTACGGCTCATGTTAAGCCTTCAATTAAAGCCAGAGCAGCCTTCATTTTGCCTCAGGATGGTCGGCTGAGCACAGCATGGCAGCACCAAACTTGGTGTTGCTTTATCAGGCTGCCTCCTCTCAAAGCAGGCTGCTTGGGGAAGGAGGGCTACAGAAAATGGGCTTCTGAGCCACTAGGTAGAAGGCTCTTGTAACAGCTGACATCCAGATGGCATCTGTCGAACAGTCAAGAGGGTCTTCTTTGCTGTCTCCTGTTCACACCACCCTGCAGGCTGGGTTGGATTCCTGGGCTGGACTCGTTTCATTAAGTAGGTGTTAAGAAAAAGTTGGAAGGCTGCAATTAGCAGAAGGCTTGAAGGTAGAAATGAAATTGCAGCTCCAGACTTACAGAGACTGCTTAAAATAGATTTGGGATGCTTCAATTGCCACGGTGTTTTCAGCTGCAAAAAAAAGTGGACTCTGAGAGGGAGAAAAGCAGCACTGAGAAGGACGTGTTCTTCTGCTGAAGGAGCGGGACTTCTAGGTGCAAGCCACGTCCATGTTCTCTCAGAACTCTGCTTTTAGGAAAGCTACCGCTCCTGAATTCGTTTAATGAGACCTGTGTGTCATCATAAATGGATACAGTAATTATCTGAGATTAATCCTGTTCACATTGGGAAGCCGTGTGAGCTTTTTGATCTGAAGAGCTGTCTAAAAATGTGTTTATTCATGTATAATGCATCTGACAAGTGCTAAAGTTGAGAAGAAAATAATGAGTCTGTATTAAAGACTTAAATTTCTTTTTCCGCCTTCAATTTTACAGGGAGTGAGTTTGAAACATTTAATGGAGAGTTAAATCTGAATCTGTAGGCAGGAAAGTGCCCACACAGCCCTGGCAGTCGTAGTAACCAGTGGTGGGGTCAAGAGCCTATGAAAATTCAAATACGATTGGAACAATTAGAGGAGAGAGCTCAGGGGAAGAAAAGGAAATAAAAGAGAGGATCTGCATCTACAAAGCACTGTACATTTTTTTAAGCACAGAATAGAAAGTATCTAATTAATAAGCAAGAGACACACCTTGCTATCTTTACTAGAGATCATTGCCTAGGAAGTTGCTCCTCCTTCCAGCACAGTAATTGGTATGCTTCTGTGCAACTCCACCAAGCAACTGTGTTTCTGGTTTATCTGACCAAGAAGTAACACCTCTACCAGCTCTACTCAGCTAAAATCTGCATTAGGTATCCAGCATGGAAAACGTGGCAGCGCTACCCAACTGACACAAACTCAATGCATCCTCATGATATGAAAACAATGCGTCCAAGTTACTCACCCTCTCTTTTCCAGGTTGTTGTATGCGTCACAAGTGCTCTGCTAGGTTTGTTCATCATCCCAATATTACTCAGAGGATGTGAAAAGAACATATGTAGTGCAGCACCGTTAAGTTCCTGAGAAAAGGGCCCATAATTTTGGAAATGATGCTGTGACGCAGAAAATGCAGCACAGCATTTTTATTTCTGGTAAGGGAACACAGCTCTGGGTTTTGGGATTTCAGTGCATTGTGATAATTGGAAGATTATGTTACAAAGATCCCATGGCATGATCATTATGTAGGGGCGAGGCAGGAAAGTCACTGAGCAGCATCACTGTGGCATTCACTCTGTGCTAGTAGGACACTAAAAATATTGCAAAGGGGACAAAATGTCCTTTAAATGAGCGTGCTCGTGGGCGATTTGATGCAGCTTCCCTGACAAGTGAAATAAGAGGATATGGCTGTTGGAAGAAATTAAAGGATGTTTCTTGATTCAGAAAAGAAAAATTTTTCCCAATCACTTGCCAGCTCATTAATAGGAGCTCGATGCCATCTTCTGCAAATGTGACCTGCACCTCTATGTTTGTAAGAGCATCCTTCAGAAGCGATGCATTTCCACTGACTGCTATGGGGCTGGCAAAAGCATGCATCAAAAATGGAAAAAAGAAAAAAGTTGGCACCAGACTCGTGAAGAAAATCTAACAACTTCCTTTAAGATTCCCTTCATCCCCAGTTTCTTCCTACAAGCTGTGCAGAGACCAAATTTTGGCCAGTACTCCGCCGTACAGATTACAGTGCAGGAATCCTGCTTAGCTCATTACAGGTGAGAGAATCACTTCTGCTTAGGCTGCTGGGTCAGACCCAGTATGTGTACCTGAGCTAAAAATCCCCACAGCCTCAGCTAGGTTAATGCCCTCCAACGAGATACACCAACTGTGCTTAGCTCAGCAAGCAGTGCTCGGGAACCAGATGGAATGTGAGAGTTAGCACCTACTTCTGATCCTAGTGGGGCAGCTCTGTGCTAGACCAGATGGTCCCTCAGCACTGGGAGGTTATGGCTCAAACTATCATAGAATCATAGAATTGTTTGAGGTGGAAGAGAGAGACCTTTAAAGGCCATTTAGCCCAACACCCCTACAATGAACAGGGACACTTACAGGGAGATCAGGGTGCTCAGAGCCCTGTCCAGCCTGACCCTGATTATTAGCTCGTGGATCTTTAACTTCACCTTGAGCAAATTCTCCTTCGAACCAAAGCAGGTGGCACATTAATAAAGGCTGGTGATGATGTTTTACAGACACTTAGGGCTTCATTCATTTATTCCAAAACAACCTCCTATGGACACGAGAAGCATCGATACCATCTCGAGTACCACCTGCATGGGTGGAGGAAGAAAGTCGAGACAGCACACTAGACTGGCAGGCTCCACTTCTTGCCCTAACACATTCCCTGTGTGTTCCTGAGGCAGCCCATGCCCAACCAGCAGTAGCCTCATGTCGCTGCCCTCTCAGTGTGGTTCAGCCTGGGGTGCTCCCAACCCAGCTGCCAGGGAGGTGAGACTTGTGGCTGGAGATTTCAGCTGTTCCTCAAAGCTGCTGCTGAGTGGTTTGAAAATGGGACCATGAATAACCCCTAGGGCTCAAGAAAAACAGCCAGTGAGAATTTCAGCATGGAACTGGTATTGCCTGAAAGCAAAGGGGAGGAGGGAAGCAAACCCAAATGAAAGCTGAAGTAGCAAAGCCAGGTGATGCCTTACCTACACACCACAGGCTATTGGGAGGTTGAGGTGTAAATAACAGCCTACTCAGCAATTCGAAGAACCAAACCTGGCAGGTAAGGACAAAAATCAATGGCTATGCTAAAGGAAAAAATGCAAGCAAGGCTTGTTTTAAGTCCACTGTCAACAAGCAAAACAAACAAAAGACTTTGGAAATGAAAAATAACTACCTCTAAGAAGAGCAGAGTATTCCTGATGGGTTTCTGCAATGGTAGAAATACAGGGGCCCATCCAGGGAGGTGTCTGATGGGAACTTCTGCTGCAGAGCTTTTCGGGGAGACCTGACAGAACCCTGTCACCCGATTCAGGTGAGATCACACAGATTACAATTTGACAAACTCATAATTTAGGGGCTTTATGGAGAGAGGAGATGTAGACTGAACATAAGAAAGAAGTAAGGGTGGTGAGGCACTGGCACAGGTTGCTCAAAGATGTGGTGGATGACCCATCCCTGGAGACAGCCAAGTTCAGGCTGGGTGGGGCCCTGAGCACCTGATGGAGCTGTAGTTGTCCCTGTTCAGTGCAGGGGGTTGGACTGGACAGCCTTTAAAGGTTCCTTCCAACTCCAACAGCTGTATGTATGTAGGTATGAAATAGGCAATACTTATAGAGCAGAGTAGGTGGGTATAGAATTATAATCAAAGCACTACAGAATTCAGCTGGGAGATGACTGAGTCAAAAGTTTCAGGGTATTTAGGTACTGCAGAATGTGGAGGATATTTTTGTTACCTCACTTTTTTTTTTTTTTTTCAATCTGTTAAATTATTCTTCCTTTAAAATCTAGCCTGAAGGGGTTAATAGCAACTTTGCAAAAAAACACCAAGGTCAGATACTGCTGTGACTACAGGAAAGCATTTATCAGCAGATGCTGCAAAAGGAAAACAGTGCAGGTCTGGAAATGAAAGCAAGTTCTGCAGTGCAGCAGTGCCTGAAAGATATTACAAGCAGCGTTTCTGCTTGAAAGCGTGACTGGTGAAATGAGCACAGAAAGATGCAGCTGAGATGCAAGCCTGAGCATCAGCAGAGCATGTCACCAGAGAACAAGAACCTTCTAGTCAAAAACTCTCCGTGCATTTTTATCCTTTTAGCTCTTCACAAGTTGGCAGTGCATTAAAGGGGAGGCCAAGCTATCGTAAGCAGCATATTTACAGCCTACTGTTAGGCATAACGTGAGTGATAAATGTACTCTGTGAAGAGGATCATTAACACTCAGCCTACTAGGAGCTGCAAGACTCAGGATCTTGAGCATAAGTAGGAGAGAAAATACTGATTTGATAAGGATTTGTTAAGGTCAAGAACTCTCTCTTACACAGTCTCAGCTGAAAACTCAATAAGGAATACTCTGTTTTTAAAGAGGAGGTCAGCAGATGCTATTGAACTCATTTAGGCCTGTACCTTACAACCTCAGCGAATGAAAGACCACTACCTGGCAGCACACATGCAGTGTTCATATTGTGCACCACAGCAAAACCCGAATGTGATCCTGATGCATGAGAGAGGGCACAGAGGGAAAAGAGTGTAAGGGCTCCTTCTCTCTAGTGATGCCTTATCACAGAAATGGATGTGAGCAGCAGCAGTATGTGCACAAACTGCTCTTGCTGCAGAAGAGCTTCAACTATTTGAAAATGGTAGTAAGCAGCATCACCCTCTGACTGGTGAAACATGCATGATATCACTTTGCAGACTGAAAAAAAAAACATGCAGGGTGTTAAATATTTTTAATATTGGCTAAGCAGATGTAACCTTGTAGCACAGGAAAGTATAGCCAAAGAGTACTGCCAGTTTGGCACTACAGTACCTTTTTACAGTTTTTCAAATGCTGGAGTGAGACAGAGATTCAAACCTCAGAATTGCTCAGGCAGCCCTGCTCAGTATTCTAAACATGCACCACTTAAACAATTCAAATTGGGCTGCGCAATGCAGCGCCTTCTAAGCTGGGAAGTCAGCTGAGTGTTCTGCTTCCTAGATTAGATAATTTGAGCATGGGAAGGGCATTGTACAGTGCAGTGAAAATTCTTTTTTTTTCCCAGGACACACTGGAAAGCAGCTCCAAATTCAGCTGTTACCCTTGCAGGTACTGAGTGCTAATTAGTCTCTTTTTATTTATTTACTTTTTAAAGAATGTGTTGTATTGGAAAGCTTCCTTGCAAATTTTCCATAGTAGCAGAGGGAGCCTGCTGCCTGGGTTGGTCCTGACTCAAGCACATTCAGTGACCTTTAAGAACAAGCTGAAATCCTGTGGTTTAGACCTAGCAATTTACCTCAAGTCAGAACTCTGCTAAACTCACCGCCCAGCATGGGCACTATTCTGCACTCCATACTCTCTTAATCACAAAAGCCACTTCCGTAGCCTGGCAGAAGTTAGCTTGGATTCACACCAGCAGTTACACTGGTAGGACAGTAATCAAGGGAAAACTTATTTCAGGACAAAAGAAAGGTTTATTCCCTATTTTTCAATAGGGAAAAAATCCATTATAAACCAGACAAAACCCATCCAATCCTGCAATAGCAGTTGCCACTTGCTGTCACTATCCAGGAGTAGCTGGCACAAGCTGGAACAGCCCTTAGGTTCAATTCCTACTGCAGCCAATGTCATACTTCTCATTAGCTCCGACAGCAGAGATTTAAGGCAGAGATCAGCATGCATATTTAAGTATAACCACATTTTCTTTCACATTATTGATGTGGAGCACTGTTAAATCAGTTCAATCTGCAGTGATTGATGTGAAGTGTTTCTGAACACCTTTTATACAAACACCTTTCCACTGAAGTGTCAAAGAAATTTGCTTTCAGCATTTACTGTTACTGCTGCCTCCCACACACCCTCAGGTCTACAAGATGCACTAGACAAAGGTTCAAATGTTGTTTTCTTTTATAAACTGACCATTAATTGTAGCAGCTAGCACAGACCTGTAGGAAAAAGTTGTTCTGCTCCTTTCAAATCTTTCACTGCAAATTGAAGACCTCTTCTGAATGTTCTCCATCCTCTGAAATGCCTACAGACTTTGACATTTGAGAACAGTGATCACATAATGCAAAGGAGCAGATCTAGCACATAACTGAGAGGCAGAGACATGTGCAAGTGTGGCAGTTCCTACAAAGAGCTAAGTGCAGTTACCTTCAGCTTTTAACGCTGACTTTGCATGCCCAATGGCTTCCCATGGAGATGGAATATCCAGGAACACAGCATCTGCAATGTCTGAGACACCAAACCCATTCTTGCAGACATCCTGGTTGGTCACGGTGACCAGATGCTCTACTCCATGCTCCCGAAATTCCTCCTTGGCCTTCTCAGCCCTCTGTTGGTGGAACTCTACCGTGTACAGGTGCCCTGTGGGAGCCACTGTCCTGATGAGAGCATGGGAGAGGGAACCACTGCCTGTACCTAGAAAAGAAAAGCAGCTTGTGAAATGCCTTTTGACAGTGCTACACACTACTACAGTTATCTTCTTCAACAGTCCTCCTGCTTGGAATACTAACTGAAAAACAAAACGAACAGAAAGCATCGGTTAAATTTGCAAAAGAGAATGGTCCTTCCCTCCCAAGGCCAGATTGACCAAGTGACCTAGGAAACAGTTTTCAAGGTCCTCAAAATGTTAATTAAAAAACTGTGAGTAAAAAACAGTGCCAAGGGCCAGCAATATAGCTCTACAAAGGGCCAACTATAGCTCTACAAAGGGTCACAGGAGAACACGAGGAACCAAATGCAATGAGAAAATATCAAGAAAATTAACCATAGATTTTTCTCCAAGTGCAAGACTATTCTAGGGCAAAGTTTTAAGTATTTTCAAAACTTTACACTTTGTTACAACAAAAAAGAGATGTTGACAAGAGTCTGTGTTTGAAAACCCTACTGGTATCTACTCAGATAACCAACCTTCATGACATGGCACCTGCTTTGCCCAGGCCTCTCCTAAGACACACTGGCCATCCTTGGCGCACCATGAAATTGGGCAGAACAGAGGCCCCTCAGCTCCTGCACTCACACCAACCAGGTGAGCTGACTGCACATGTGGCTCACCTGTACAAGCCCACACTGTCTTAGTGAAGTCTAATGAGATGCACCACATACCAAAATTGTACGTAAGTATGACTACCACATACAGTCAGACTAACCATTAAGATACAGACGTTTTCTTGTTTTAGCTTGGTAATTTGGGAAACTTATTTTTAATGATCCATTGCCATGTTAAATACAGAATGACTAATAACCAACGTTTTCACCGAAGAAAACACCCATATACCAATTCCTATTGCAGATTACTCACTGAAGTGGCATTTAACAGAATAACCCACCAAACTCAAAGCCCCACAGCAACCCCAAATTATCTGTGTTTATTGATTTATAATTCTGTACTTGGAAGACATTTTTTCCTGTAGAAAGAAAATCTATTTCTAGCTATCTTTAGTGACTGTTAAGGCTAAATTTCAGCCTGAAGCAAGTTCTTTAACTAACACAAATCTTAAAAACTACTTCTGAAGGACAGAAGCTGAAGAACAGCAGTGGTAGAGAAAGCTCAGGAACCAGCAGAGAAGAAATTAATCAGGGGACACAGAGGCTCGTATGTTGCTTAATTGGAGCAATACCTTCCTGACTTGGATAGGAAGTCAGAGTTTACAGACAGACCCAAGGTCCTTGCCCTCTAGTCACATAAGGGGAGAAATATTGCTAAGGCACTGGATTTGAGCTGACAGCTCTGGGAAGGGAGCCGTTCAGAACACAAAGAACTCTGGGCCGGCGTTTGACATAAGACCAACCAAACACTCTGCAGAATGGGCACCACTTCCCTGCTTCCCCCTGGTAGGGCCCTGACCCCAGCAGGCACAGCAGCACTTCCCCCAGCTTTAATGGGAGGGAGGACCTCGGATTTCAGCACTGGCCCCAAAGAGGTCCAAGAGAAAAGAATTTAATAAAAATTCATGCATCCACACCAGTATTAAAATAAAGCAAGCAGAAGACAGAAGGCAGTTCTGTGCACACGTGACAAATTACCCACTTGCTGTACCTGCTGGATCAAAATGTCAATGTGAACTTTTAACTGGTCAGAACAGTTTATGATGTCACAGCAGCCACATGGCTGCAAAGACTCAATAATGTACATGCACAGCAAAGAAACAGCATTTCACTGGTTTTTTAATGACAAAAGCAGGGATGCCCACAAGACGCTAAAATGGCTGAAATCTGCCTTTATTTTCACACCAGAAAGCAGGGCTGCAAGCAGAGAACTTCTGCAATCCCACAGAATGTAATTATTTTACCTTCCTATTGGGTAGTGCTGCTGACTTTTTGCTTTGTTCTCCACTCATCTGTAAGAGTGAACGGGAGGTCTGCCAGCACAGCTGGGATGGACACAGAAGAGAGGCAGCTTGTGCATGTATCCAGTTCCCTCGTTCATATTCTTCTACATTTTTAATCACTTTCCTTTTGAATCTGTTTTTCAAAACACCAGAGAAGATCCTGTTTGCCTCCTTCCTACGAAATCCCATTAATTTGTTTTGATTTGTTTTCTGGTACTTTTTTTTTTTATTCACAAACACTCCAAGCCAAACCCAGCACCAAAAACAGGATGCTGGAAGTCATCACTTGCAGGCAGCTTACAGGCTGAGCTTTTGTCAAACAAGGTTGCCAGCAATTATTTGTTGTTGACTGGCTACAGCAAACATGAGAATAATACATATGCATCACATTTTACTCTATCAAATTCTCTCACACTGACATCACTAATGAGAGTATTTCTGAAGATGCTGCCTGCCTCCTCCATGACAACACCATCAAAACTGTAGGAAACAAAGAACAAGGTGGCTGTGAATCATCCACCATTGCAAAATTTCTTCTTTTCTTGAAGAGATCACAGATTCTGATCCCAACCCCGTGAATGACAACGACCCTTGGCTCTCATATGCCTGACAGTTAACACACTTGAAGCTCAAGAGGAATGCTCTCAATGGGGTCTGGCAGTTCAGCACAGTTCTGTACTCCAGCACAACTCCTAACGCTGTCTACAGAAGGCAGGTTCAAACCTTTATTTCTGTTATAGAAGGGGAAATTAATGTTTATTTTCACTTCCTCTACTGCAAATCTGCAATATTCAACATCTTAGCTTCATTACCACCTTCTCAACTCCTTTTCCATTTCTCTCTATCCATCTCTGACACCTCGAAGTTCAGGGGACTGCTTCCACCCTCTCCTAAGACAACAAAACCAGCACAGATTTATAGGGATTGGACACCTAGAAGAAACACTCTCGCTCAGTACCTGCTGACACCTCCTTCTGATTTACACACAGCAAAGTACTGACCACATGAACAACCCAACAATTCCCCTGGCCTCACAACCAAAGGTCTTTACTACCTTCTGCTGATTCAAGGGACAGGTTTTCCACAGAGAAGTCTCCACACACCTCAGCATCATGAGGCAGCGTCCACACTAAGATCATTCCTCACTGCGAAGCTGCAGCAGGCAACAGCTGACCCCTTCAGAAATAACACCTGCTACTTCAGTACTGCATAGATACACATCAGGAGAGCAGCTGAGACAAACACAGACATTCCAAGGGCATCAAATACAGCACTTGATGGAGAGCTGAAGGAGAGAGAACACGCTTGCACTGTTTTCTGTTTAGTCTGGTTTTCTAATTGTTCAGCCTCCTGGAATCCCACCCGTGCTGTAAACAACCTGATTTTGTGTTCCACTACGTTTTCTCAGTACAAGCTATTGCTTGGCTTGCCTACCCCCAGCATTTCCCTTTTCCCTTTCCCTTCTTAAGAAAGGAAGTAGAACTGTGATTTCAAACCCATAGATGTGTACAGCTGTGCTTACGCAAAATATGTGCCACGTTTATTATGGCAGGTTTGTAATCCAAACTAAAGCTGAGGAAGCTCTTAAGTGCACACATAGGTTAATATAACACAAAAACAGGAAAAGTGATGTTATTAATTACTGGATCGATACAATATCTAGTAACATTTAATACAACTGAAGTATCTGCTGCAATATTTGGCTACACAAGATAGTCTAAACTAGGCAAATACAAGAAAACAATCTGTTGCTGCATTAGTCTCCTAGCTACCACATTGAAACCTAGCAAATAATGAGACGGGTCATGGGTCAGCCATGAGAACGGATGGAGCCTCAAAACCAAAGGAGAATTAATCTTCAGGCACAGCTAAAAACTCCACAGCCAGGATCTGACAAGAAACACAGCTCAGGGGAAGACTGCTTGCCATACATGACAAGTTTATGCAACAGGAGAAACGTTAATCATTTTTAGTGAATATATGATGAGATCTTAAGCATCTGATAGGAACTAACTTAGAAGTCATCCTGTGAGGACCATCAGGGACACAAATCATGGTGGAAGAAGTGAGAAATTGTAAGACCAGAGACAGAGGGAGGAGGAGAGGGAGGGAGGCTGTTACATGGAAGTGTCAAGAGCAGATGGTGCATCAAGAAGTTCCCCTTACAGATGAGCTTTTTCTCACCTTTCTGACGTGGACATGCTGCCCAAGTGGGCATTGTAGGAAGCAGGCTAGAGGCCAAAGAAGGCCACTGTTGACTGAATTCAGGAGCTGGGGAAGGATGGAAGTTTCCAAGGCTGATACTGCCTACAAAAGGAATGGGAATGTGAAGACTGAAAAGAATGTGCTCTTAAGAGATTCAAGAGGCAGAGATCTTCAGGGAGGGATCTTCTGCAAAATGGAGGTGATACTGTGAAGTTCAGAGCTGCATGAGAAATGCACTTTGTGGGCAAACAAAAAGGTTAAGATGAAAGGAAGCCCAGAAAGCCTGGAAACAAGCACTTCAGGGTACAAACAGCACTCCTCAGCCACAGGGCTGCACACACCACAGCGATGCCTCATGTGGCCACAGTTCTGCTTTAGCTCTTTGGTATGTCAGGAGAATACTGTGTTCTCTGACATTGGTACAGATGAGGCTTTTCTTCTACTTCAAAAGGTGTTACAAAGAATCACATATTCGAGCTCTTCTCTCACTTATCTGCCAGTAGGCAGAGGTAGGAGACATTATAAAACTTAAGACTTAATTAATATGAATAAGTTCCAAAATCAAATTAATAGCTACAAAGTTTTGGTGTGTACACAAAAGATACAGCTGCAGAGTTTACACACGCTTACGCCGCAGAGATGGTGCAGACATGAGTAGTCAGAAGAGTCACAGCACTACAGCTGACTTGCTGGGACTCCACAATAATCTATTAATCATTTATTAAGTATCCATTAATCATTAAGCCCTCCTTAATTTTTTATGAGTATACTTCTAACAAAATCTACATTCAGACCATGAGTTTGAAAATTTCATAACTGTTTTGGAGGAGCTGTAGTGCAAGGCAGACTGGCCAGAGGCTCTTGTTACCCCTCCACAAAGAAGCCACGAGAACCCAGAGGACTGTTCTCAGTGCTCACAAATCCCATCTGTGGCTTTGGAACCCCATTGCTGTGTGGCAATGGGTTTAGCAACTTTTAATTTGGGACTTAGCTGAAGGGAAACAAAAAATCCAATTAACATTTTTGCTCATGTGAGTCTGATTTTGTCGAGGGCTGAAGGATCAGTGGGATACTGGTCAGAATACTTTTGACTAAATTACATTTTGTCTAAATACAATGCTCTGTTGAAACCCAAATATTTCTTAGATTTATCAGATTAAACGAGGTTTCACAGTGCTGCACTGCATTCCCTGAGTAATTCTGAGGGTAAGGACAGACACTTGTTTAGGTCTTACCAGGGAGAGAGGACAGTAAAATAGCCTAGATAAATTGGCACTGAAAAAAAAAAAAAAAGGTCTTTACTTATGTTCAGCAACAATATCAGAAAGGTTTCATATTCATTCCAAAGTGCTATAAAAATAAATTTCAAAACAAACAAAAAAAAATCAGTTGTCAAATGGAGTCGTTATCCAACAGGCAGCTGTAATCACTGAACTTAAGACAGTCTTGGCTTGGAAGATGACATCAAGTTAGTTTTGGAGTTTTGGAGAGTGGTGAAATGAAAAAGATTCAGTGTATTCCTTTATTGAAATGGTGACTGCACATGCAATGAGATCAGAGTTACCTGACATGAACAAAAGTTTCACACTACCTGCTGCAGGTATTGCAGCAGCTATCTCAGGTGTCCTTTACTTCTGGAAAGATCGGGCTGCCAAAAACTCTTTTCAAACTGGTGAATTCCTCAGAATGGGGACCAATACTTCCAAGAGATCTTAGCTGCACCAGCAGTTTTTGAATCTCAACTTTCATAAATTAGAAATAAGCAGGAGACAGAAAAAGGATCATATTCCTACGCCTCCATCACGAAACGTCAGGCAGCTGCTGAGTCTCCTTACAGCCTCAATAGAGTATGCTGGGATGATGTGAATTATGCATGTGCTGCTGACCAGCTTGCTCTTTATGTATTTATTAAAAATGATTAAAATCGGTAAAACTTAAATTAATCTGTTTGTATCAGTTACGACAGATCATTACGAATCAATTTAAACTGCACAACTCAAGTGATATAAAATTAATCCTTATTGATCTTTCCTAACTACGCACATAAGGTAATATTTACTGGTATTCACGGCATCAAAACATGATGCAGAGGGCATTTCATCCTACTTTATCCATCCTTCCTACACACACTTGTGCAGGCTGCTCCCCAGTTCTGCCTGCTTGCCCCAGGTAGGTGCAGGACACGTGCCACAGCCTAGCAGCAAGACAAGGAGAAGAGAATCTGGCTTGTTTATTGTGCCTGTTTTGCCCCTCCCCTCCTTCACCAGCAACTATGTGTATCAGTTCATGTTCAAATAAAAAAAAAGTCAAACTTCCATGCTAATTAATGCTCAAGATACATCTAAAGACAGCACTAACAGGAAGCAGACTCAAATGCCATTACTAGACCAGATTTCCTGCCTCGTTTCTGTTAATCACCATTGGCAAGCTCCTCCTAAGCCACACAAGGTTAAACAAGCACTAATGATTTTTGATTGCTGAACATGGCCTAATTCTGGATGGCACCAAAGTAGGTTACATCATCACACTGGAGGCTCCAGTAGTCAATATATGTAACATTTTTTCATTCAAATCTAGAATTCTGGTTAGTTGTAAGCAAACCTGCAGTAAGAACTCTTGCTGCAAGATGAACTCTTGCTTCAAGACACAATACTCCTTTCTTTGTGAACAATGAATCTTTCAGGGAATACAAGCACAACCTTAGTAGTAGAACTGTTTGCTTTCCCTAGAAAGCTGAAGTTAAAACACTAATTAGGACAGCACAGACACTAAAACAAAGCTGGGAACAGTTTTCCATTAACGGAAAGGATTGTTTGTAGCTACAACTTCTGACTCACAACACTTCTGGGAATCTGCATCAGTTAGTTCATCAAGCATTCCCATTTCTTAGCTATTCAGATAAATAAGCCTTCTAAGACTTTCATCTTTCACCATTACTGAGAACAGTTCTGTCCTTTAACATTCAGCTATCCCAAGAAAGGGGCCAGGGGCTTCTCTGCACGGCCTTGCCTGTTTCCAGCACACCCATTTGTTACTGGGTGTAACTGGATGCAGATAAGCAGCACTTCAGTTGCATGGGAAAGCAGCCACAATACTCCCTAAGCTGCCCAACATCATGCCTGGGTAGGAACAGGAAATGTTAAATGCAAGTTAACTCACAGCAGTACAGGCTTGTCACACTGATCCTTTGCTGTATCTGTGCTACAGAAGGAAGCATATGAACTGCTTCCTAAAAAGACTCAAAGTAAACAGACAGAAAAAATGAGGACAAACTACCTACAGTTCATATTTTTGCAAACTACAGAGATCAAATCAAATCAAGCAAGCCTCATACTGCCTGCAGCAATAAAACCATGAAAGCGTTATTATAAACTGTATCTAGCCATGAAAATATCCATCTACATGAAATGTAACTCCTCCTTACTTAAAAATTATGTAAAATTATGGAAATGGTAATAAATTGAACCCAGTTTAGAAACAATGCACAGCACTGTGATGAATGCATCATCTGTTCTATTATGCCACTGCTGTGAGCCCTGCATGAAGCTGAAGTGCTACAAGTGGATCACAGTTGGGAAGAGAACAACAAAATATGCATGCTTCCACGGTACCACATGATAGAAATACTGACACTTGACTTCCCATATTACTACGTCCAGTCCCTTGCCATCTTTCACTAACTCACTTCAGTGATGTTCTTGCAGCCTGCCGATCCAAGGTCTGAATTTTGATTCAAATCATGTTTCTTAAAAATATGTCTGAAGAACTTAACAGCTTTAGATAAGGGAAAGAAGACTGTTCACACGTTTAAGCTGAATTAATAGTGTACTCAAAGGCATGTGTACATAAGGCTTGCATACTGAAGCAATACTGCTTTTTGGAGAGGCAGTAGTTGATAGCACATGCAAATGAAAGAGAATTACTCCATGTGTGGGCTGGGAAAATTGCTTTCCACTGAAAGTGTTGGTGTTAGCTCTTAACAAAGGATCTCAAAGTATTCTTACCTGATTCACACACTATGGAGCCTGGCTTCAGTTCTAACATCATGGTGATCACAGAGATGTCAGTGGAATATAAGATCTGTGTCCTGTGTGGAAGATTCACGGTCCACAGTTCTGGAGTTGGATGAAGAATAAAAACCCATCCTCCCTTACTGCAGGTCACTTTGGAGCCATACTTCTTGCCTATGAGATCCATGGAATGCCGGATGACCCCATACTTAGTCTGAGTTACAGTGCCATGCTGGACTTTCACAGGAAACATGGAGTCGTGGCCCAAGAACACAATAGCTGTGTCACCATCCTTGATCGTATCTCCATACTCAACAAAACTCATGGCGACAGTCTTGTGGTTGGCTGGTGGTCGTCACCTAAAAGCAGACAAATGCCAAGACAGTTTTATGGTATCACGATGAAGCTATAAGTACAGTTCATTTTATTTCCCCAATATATATATTACAAAAAAAAGGACACAGTCCAAGTCAGATGTTATTGAGAAAACTCCATGCAGCCCGTGGACATCCCCTCGATGTACTTCTGACTCAATAAAAATCAGTGAAAAGATCTCACTGACCTGAATGTAAGCACTGTTTGCATCATTGTACAGTACATTTACAAACAAAAATTAGCAAATTTGTTATAATTTACTCAGCCTGCTCCAGTGCTACTGGGAAATGTGCAAGGCAGTATCAATTTCAGTAGCCTGTTTGGTTCTAGTTCACAAGCTCTCAGAGTACGCTGTTAAGCAATAAGTTTTATTTTTTTCTGCTGGCTTATCCATTGGTGATTTACAGCATATGGCAACTGCCACTTGCCTCAAGCATCGACTATTAGGACCACCAGCAAAAGTTCACTTGAAAGTTTTCAAAATGAAGCTTTAGAGATTAGATAAAGGTAGCATCCACATTAATTTAGCTATAAACTTGACTGAGTACAAAGAAAAAACATTGTGGCCTTTAATTTGCCATTGGGGGTGTAACGTGATTGTCTGGGAAGTGATCCATGCTGCAGCTGAATGTAAACAACCATTTGCAAGCTAGTGCAAACACATGGTATTGTTTTAGCCCTTGTTCTGAGAGCAACAAACTTAAATGCTGTCTTGGAGAAGAAAACCTCGAAATGATAAGGCAGCTTACAATAAAACCTGGAACTGCTTTTCAGATAAGGCAGCTAACAAGCTAAGCTGCAGGTTGACCTATTCATGGAAGGAATTGTGTAATGAGGTGATCCCAAAGTTAGGGATTAAAGTCTATGACAGAATGGTCTGGGAGTTTGATTTCTGATAGTTGGACAAGAAAATTAAAAGCAGCACTACTTAAAAAAACATAGAAATCCTTGAGTTGGAAGGGACCTTTAAAGGTGATCCAGTCCAACCCACAGTTCCATCAGGTGCTCAGAGCCCCGTCCAGCCTGACCTTGGCTGTCTGCAGGGACGGGGCATCCCCTGCCTCCCTGACCAACCTGATAATGATTTGATTGCAGTGCTTTTGGATGTGTAAAAGCTTTGTCCCAATTTACTCTTTTTGCTATAAACAAAAAAAAAAAATTAGCTCTGAAATTGTAGTCTGACCAACATTTGAGTTCAGTTTGCTGTTCAGCAGGCAGATTTACGTGTGCTGCTGTGCTGAGAATGAGAAGCAGACATGCTGGTAGGCCCCGATTCCAAAGCTTGTGCCATGTGGTATTAGGTACCTGTACAGCAAAGCACAACAGGCACGTCTGGACACGAATGCATCCCATGAGCTCAGAAACGCACACACACCGGACACTGTGAGATCATACCGTGATGCTTAATGAGCACACAGAGTGCACCACTGGATTACATCGATGTTCTTAACCCACCTGTAATACACGCTATTCACGAGTTGTCGTTTTCACCTCGTATTTATACAGTCACATCATTTGGAAGCAGCTCTGACTGCATCTCATCTACATGCCTTCCTCTGCACGTGGCAACGGACTCAACGTCCCCCTAGGTACGCCTCTCCCCCCACCCCTCCCCGTGTCGGGGTCCCCAACCAAACGCACGAGGTCCGCGTGCGCCGTGGGGAAACAAAAGCGTAACGGGCGCGGAGGGGCCGTGCCCGCAGCAGCTCACCCCGCCTCGCCCGGCTCCTCGCGGCCCCGCACGGCCTCACGCGGGGCCGTGGGCTCGCGGTTCTCCGGCAGCGCCGGCTCTCCCCGTTCCCACAGCCGTTACCTCCCTGGGCTGAGTCCCGCTAGCACGCCCGGCCCGGCTCTCCTCACACGCGGTGCCCGCCCCTCCCCCAAGCTGGTCGCAGGCTGCTGACGCTCCGTCGCCTCCGCCCCCGCCCGGGGCGGCCAGTCGTTGTCGGCCGTGCCCGGCAACGGTCCTTCGGTCCCCTTAACCGCCGTGCCTCGGCGGGGCCAGTGGCTCCTGCGTGGGGGACGAGGGCAGTGTCTGCCTACGGTGAAACGAGAGGTCCCTAGGGGCGGTGGATGCCGGGCAGCCCCTTCCCTGCAACAGCTTCTTGCCCCACGCGCGCAGTTAGCTATGAACCTGGAGGGGATCTCATGTTTGGCAAGCGTGGGTGATAGTCGGCTGGGTCCTACTAAGCCCCTTCCCTAAGGGCCGCCCGAGCCTCCGTGCAGGCGGCTTCCACAGTGTTGCAGCCGTTGCCCACGCTGAGCCTGGGGAAGGGCAGCTCGAGGCCAACCGACCTCCTCGTGCCGGTTTCTGGAGGCTGGAGGAGGAACCCACAGCGGAGTGTGGGCTCAGGAGAAGCGGAATCATTATCGAAACCCCAAATAGCACGGTTCTGACTCCTACTTGCATCTCGTGTTTAGGATTGAGGTGATGTGGGGTGCCCCGGCGGCGCGGGGATGGAGTTGGGAGATGCACAGGATGCTTTTTTTTGTTCATCTGCTGCTCCCAACAAGCCCAGGCCACCTGACATGGGAGGCCACAGCTCTGTGAGTCACCTCGGACACGCAGGTAACGTCCTGTCTAAATCAGATAATTCCCCGTTCGCTGTGGTGTTCACCAGTGGCTTGTGATGCACAGGAGTGGAGAAACAGTCACTGCTCCGCAATCAAGGACACCATCAATGCATGCCTAACAGAGCTGTGTAGGTGACCATTTGTGAGTTCTTTTACCAATGTGATTTCATCAGCTAGGAGGGAAAATTTGCCCATTATCTTCAGTGAGAACATTTTTATATTATGCTGTTGACCCGCCCGTATCATAATTGCAGAAGTCTTTGTTATTTAGTTATGAAACTCTCCTCCATCTGATCTAAACATAATGTATGCAGTTTCAGAGGTTTCTTAAACTGCAGACTCCTACTCAGCTGTTTTTCTGACTGGCAATCACGGCTCTGCTCTGCCTTTATATCTGCACCTACTTTGTTTTTTTTTTGTTTTTTGCTTTTTTTTGTGTGTGTGTGTGTGTGTGTGTGTCATTTTTCATGTAATTTGCCATAGTTTATATTCTTGTGTCCTTTCTTTCCCTTAAAAAAACTGCTGTTCAGATGACTGTGGGCCTGGCTGCATGCAAGACTAAGAACAGCTCTTCACAGCACTCAGCTTACTGGAAATGATCAGTAATTTTCAACAGGGCGCTCGACCAATGTGAAAAGGATAATAACTAGGCTGGTATACATAAAGCAATAAATTGGAAGAAAATTTGCATTTGGGAAGTTAAGGGGATGCAGCTATAACCAGTTCCTTTCATCTATTTATGCATGAGTGTTACGTTTTATTTTCAAGAGCTGTTTAGTCAGTAAGGCATCGGAAACAATGCAGTTATACGTAGTAAACTGTTTTCCTATTCCCTGATTTGGAAATAACCTTCTAAATTTTCAGGATGGTTACCCCCAGTTCTTCAGGTTCATCTTGCTATCACGTGAGTAATTTCAGAAGCTAACACTCATCTCCTTGCAGTTGTACACTGCACACCATTTATAATTAAGCCTCTTAGGAAGTGTTCACTGCACGGCCCATGATTAACTTCCCTTGATTCTTCATTGTTGAAGCTCAGCACAGAGATCTCTGGAGTAATCACCCCACCTTTCCAGCCTGAAATGCCAAACTGCATCATAGTTTACAAGTCAGTATGCACTACAATATCATCCCAGTGTAGAAAGTACATGCTGATGCCTTTATCACAGTCTAACAAGGCAAGTATTCTCTCAGCAGATGAGCTAGATAAAGCAGTTGATCAGAGGCTGTTGACACGCAGCACAGCATATGTAATTAAGCCACTGGGGAAGCAGGGATGGGACTCTGTAACGAAGGTTGCATCCAATTTGCACACAGCTTTCAGCAGATCTCACAATGCGAGCTGAGAGCCACTTCTGACTTAGTGTGTATGATAAATTTGTCACATAATGGTGAGATAAAAGCTGTAGAGGGTGCAGTGTTCATTAAACAAGTTCATTGGGTATATTTTGTGCTCCCACCACGGCTCTTCTCTTTTTGTGCCGACTTTCAGACAAGGGCTGTGTGAAGGAGAGGTGTCTGTGTTGGAAGTGCAGTAATGAATGGCACACTGAGGACACAACTGGATTGTAATAACTATAAAGACTGGTGCTCCCTGTTCTGCAGGATGGGGAGGGAGAGTGTCTCCAGCGCATAAAAGTGAGTCCTCCGGTTTTGGTTCCTGAGGTAACCTTGACTTCACCGATCTATAAAACAAGTAACAGTTGCTTCTTGTGTGTGTGGCAATAGATGATGGAAGGAGACAGGAGGAGCCTTCAGTACCTCTTCGGAATGCTTTGCTTTGGGTGAAAAAAAAACCACCAGAAACAAGCTTGTAATGTTACAGTATGTTCTTAGTATTACTTGTATTGTTCTACATTAAAAATAACTCTGATGTTTTACATTAAAACAAAAAACAAAACACAACTAGAATTTGGAGAAGTGTTGCAACTCAGATCATCCAGGAATATGACATGCATTTTTAGGACTCTGGGTATGATTTTACACTTGCGTTCATTGAGTCCTTGCCCAGGAGGGCTCTACCTGTAGCTTACACCGTCCTGAAGCATGAGCTTTGTGTGAATCTAGTGAAATGCAGGGGAAGATTTTCCGAGGTTAAAAAGGCAGAGGGGACTTAGAGAGGATTTGTTCTTTGATCCCGGAGATAAGAGACCAGACTTGGACAGACGCTGAGCCCCTGACTTCAGCAGATCCGTGTGCTCTCAGTCTACCTGGAACAGCAGGGGAACCTGGGCGGCAGCCAAGCACGGCGCGTTTTTATTTGAGGCAGCCTGCGTTTTTTAGCTTGTAATGGTTTCCTACGTATTTTTCTTCTTTTCCTAAAGCGGAACAGCTCCGTAAGCTTCATTAACGCCATCCCGGTGCCGCCATATTCACTCTGCCCCGGGACGGATGGACGCCCGCACGCACGCCCACGAGCTCAGCCCCGCGCCCCGCGCCCCGCGCCGCCCAACCGCCGCGCAAAATGGCGGCACGCCTTCACCGGCCAGAAGGGGCGGTTGGCTCCGCCCCTCGGCGGCTCGACCAACGGAATGAATGGGCTATAAATAGCAGCCAATGGAGCGGCGGGTCGCGCTCTATATAAAAGGGGCGCGGCGGCGGACTCGCGGCTCCACTCCGGCTTGGGCGGCGGGTGGGTGCGGAGCGGGAGCGGAGGTCCTTTCGTTGGCTGTGGAGCCCTCGGTAAGTCCCGGGGCAGCCGAGCCGCCTGCAGCTTAAAGAGAGGAAGCGAACGATTTAACTTTTATATACGTATTTTTAACGGTGTGGGTTGGAGCCGGTTCGTCGGAGGTGGGGG
>VXAB01001194.1:5475-21590 GCA_013399175.1 Odontophorus gujanensis
TCCCAGACTTCCAGGTCAGGGCAAAAAGTACCCTGAGGATAACTGCTCTGTCTATTAAAGACAGATGTGAAGAAGGCATTGAGAACCTCAGCCTTTTCCTTATCCTCCGTGGTTACATTCCCTGCCGCATCAAGTAAAGGAGAGAAATTCTCCTTAGTTCTTCTCTTGCTGTTAATATATTTGTAAAAGGATTTTCTCTTCTCCTTTACTTCAGTAGCCAGTCTAAGTTCGAGCTGGGCTTTTGCATTTCTAACTTCCTGCCTGCAAATCTTGGCAAGTTCTCTGTAGTCTCCCCAAGTAGCCTGTCCCATCTTCCAGAGGACATAGACTCTCTTTTTCTCCCGGAGTCTCAACAGAAGTTCCCAGTTCATCCACACTGGTCTTCTTCCCCTCCAGCTTGACTTACAGGACTCAGGGACAGCCTGCTCCTGTGCCTTTAAGATTTCCATCTTGAGGAGCATCCAGGCTTCCTGGAGCCCTTTCCCCTCGCTGATGGAAGCAGCTGCTGCCCAGGAAGCCCTCTGGGCTCCTTCCACATCTCCATACTTGGAGCGGTGACTCAAGAACTTCTCATCAGAATTGTCCTCCAACTTGGAAGAGTTTTGTCTGCATGCTTAGAGCATGAAATCCGGCCTGCAGGCCAGGCTCACTGTTCTGCAAGTTGAGGGAAGCACCATCTAACCCATTCAGAGTGACAGAGCCAGCACACATTTGGTACCACTATCTCATTTTCATACTTTTTATTATGCACTGAACTGGGATTGTTTCTGTCAGCCCGAATTGCCAAGATACAGATGCAGGCTGTTGTACACCTCACACAAATAACTGCCAAGGGCATTACATCGTTGACAGTTACAGGGTTTGTTCTGCCTGCAGTGCTGACCCACAGCTGACATCACCGCAGCCCTCAGCACAACGTCGCACCCACTTCACCTGCAACCTCCAGGGTTTGACTCTGCTTACTGGCCCAGCAGAATTTAATAACTGGTGAAAACAGTACAACTGCGTGTTCTCAGAATGGCTACAGGTGATTGAGGCAAACCAATAAAGTTGTTTTCTTACTTCAGAGTCCACTTGACTGAAACGCTTCAGTTCCTCGAGCTCTCCGTCACCTGTCAGAGACAACATGGCTTGCCAAACATGATTGGCATTAACATTCAAATCCAGGCAATATTAATCACTTCTCAGTACTCAGAAGAGTGAAAACCCGTTTCATTCGGCTAAAGGAGCTTTACTGATTTAGCCTCACAAAGTAAGGGAGAAAAAAAAGAGTAAAAATACGCAAGAGCACCACCTTTCAGAGCCCGAGGGGTACTGCTGCTGAGACGACATCGCGGCATTTGGGGGCCAGCCCTTACAAATTCAGGAGCAAGGATCTGGACCTGCTGGGAAGAGTGGGATGGAAAGGTCCCTGATTGGCCTTGAGGTGCATGTAGATCACTTTCTAACGAGGCCCACGTACTGTGGCTCCTGCAGAGCTGGGGATGAGACCGACATTCCAGAATGGAAACGGTCCCTTGGTGGAGAAAACCCTTCACAGAGCCACAGCGTGCTTGCTCCGTTCTCAAACAAATGTCCTGTTGTTTCTAGGCAAAGAGGCCAAACGTAAATGGAAGTTTCAGTGACCACGAGGTTAGCTATGATGTCCTGAATGCTTTCATAGACACAGCCTCAAAAATCTGATTAGGAAGTAGGAACTACCTGAAAGAAAAGCTTCCAAGCTGCTAACTCATAGCTGAACTCAACATTTCTGTGCATCAGAGAGGGGGAACTGCCCTTGCAGGGGAGGCACTAAATGCAGGAACTGTAAAACTTGGGGTGAGTAGCTGATGGGAATGAAGGTGGTGTAGTGGGGACTGCAGGCTCGATGGAGGAGCTCAGCTCACTATCCCCTCCTGAAGAGCCCAGTGAAGATACACGAGTACCACACTGAACACCATAAAATGGATCTGAAGCACTGAATGGTGCAGTTGGCCAAGCCTGCAGCAAGCTACACAAGAGCTCTGCTCTGGGAAAGGTCTGTTTCTGTTGATTGGATCTGACAACTGCCTACTAGCAAAAAGAGGAAGGGAGCAGTGGTAAGCATAACAAGTCTGAACTTATCCTTCAAGGTTTCCTTTGCTCAGCACAGTGGTAGAACCAGGAGTGACTCGGTGCTTTCCTAGGTGGAGGAGTGGTTGTTGCAGGATGCTTTTTATTTTTAATCCTCACTTACTTACAGGAAAACAAACAAATATTAAAGGCCATCTCCTGAGTGGTGTTCCAAAAAGCTGATGACCCTAATCTGTAGGCTTCCCCCTGGCTTCAAATGGGGAAGCAATTACATGCTCTACAATTAATTTGTGGCCAAAATAAAGCTGTAACATGATGTGTTTATTGCTGCATGCTTTCAAAAGGAACGAGTAGAATGTACTCTGTACTAAATCCAAACCCAACTGATCTGGCTGGGAAGCTGCAGCAGGCACTCAGCCAGCCAAGCACTGCCTCTGGAAACGCACTTCTTTAAACTCAACATCCAAAATGCATTTCCCAGCAGGACATCAGAAGTATAGACCAATCCAAATACCCAGTGGCTCTGCAGCCCCAGGCAATGCAGATAAAAGAGGTATTCCCCAGCTACTGCAAAGGCTACTCTCCCTTTTCAGATTCTTTTAACTCGCCACTGCTGAGCTGCCAGGGAGAGGGGTTTGGCTGAAGAAGGGGCTGGTGGAGTTTGGGGACAAGGACAGGGCCGTGCAGAGAGCGGTATCTGCGTGCTGAGCTCAGGAAGTAGGAGGGCTGGGACTGGATGTTCCTTCAAGCTGCTGCTACTCTTCAAACAGCAAACCTGTTAACAACACGTGAACACAAAACCAACGTGAGGTCACACGGACTGGAAATCTGCTGGAGATGTTGCTGGCCCTGCAGGGAGCACACAGCAGAGCAAACAGAAACCTCAAACAAAGTGTCAGTGCTCTGCAGAGCAAGAACTGTGGCTGTTTCCAAAATGAAGTGGAAGGTGAAAAAGTTACAGGCCTTGGAAACAAAAATACAGTCCAAAATGAAACTCATTGGGCTGCTCCCATTTCTAACCATCTCTCCAATGAGAAACCACACTGATATTAATACAAACGTACTCTTCTCTTTGAAGAGCTTAACACAGTCACAGATCTGAAGAAGGATGACAGCAGAGAGGAGAAAAGCCCAGGAAGCCAAAAGGCAGAGTAATTGAGGGAACGTTTTGCAATTAAAAATTATGTTGAACTTAAAGAAGCCTCACGTGCAATTTAGACCATTGAATTTCAAGAAATCTCCAAATTAAACTAAATTAATATTTGATGTATACTTTTAAGTGTCACAAAGCAGATGGCAATATAGGGCTTTTCGTTCTGCTTTATAAGCTGGGGACCATTTTTAGAGCAAGACAGACACATCTGAGCTACTCTTTCCCACTCGAGCAAGTTAAAAGCTGTACCAAATGCATTGCTGATTTCATATCAACGTTCCGAAGCGGTAATGAACTATTAACATTTGAGAATTTTTGATGATTCACACAATCATAAACTCATTGGACATGATTCTGAAGTGTCAAGAACTAAAATGGTATTGGTTTCCACATCACTAAAGCCCAACACCTCTATCAGCATCAAAGTTCCTCCACTTGGAGGAAGTATCTCCTCCAACAACGAACACAGGGCTTGGAGGCATGGACTGCAGCTGGACCACAGCACTAACTTGGTGGATCCCAGCTGACTTGTTTATTCCCTTTTGGAACGAGTATTTCAAACCTGGATGTAATTGCCTGCATTTCCTTTCTGGAGATATTTCTGTTCAGTGGAAAAATGATGAATCACCCATCATCCATCCCATGCTCACCCCTGTGGATCCCAGCTGACTTGTTTATTCCCTTTTGGAACGAGTATTTCAAACCTGGATGTAATTGCCTGCATTTCCTTTCTGGAGATATTTCTGTTCAGTGGAAAAATGATGAATCACCCATCATCCATCCCATGCTCACCCCTGTCCCACAGTCTCCTGTTTCCACACGAGTTTCTTGTTATTTATTCCTCAGGTTCAGACTCAGTGCTCACCCTTACATGCATCTTCACTCAGAATTTACTACTTGAAAAGTTGGCTTTCAAGAAAAAGAAGTGTCCTTTTTCTCTGTATTCTCCTCAAAAATCAGTATACACAAACAACGTGCTACCAATGCTGAACAACCGAGGATCAGAAATCAAACTCCAGCAGCTGTTGGTATGGTTCCAGCAAGCAACCCAGGCCCAAAGGAGGGAAGGAAACAAATTGAGGGCATGTCTACGTGATCTTGGAGGAAATTCCTTTCCAACTTCCATGCTCAGATTTGCTGGGACAGCAGAGCTCAAGTAGAACATTACTCATCTTTGCTGTCTTGCAAGACTCTCTAAAGGATTTTAGATTAAAACCATCCAAAACACAGGGGAGTGGGAGGAGATTCTCTCCAGCCTTAAGACACAAGTGTCTCAGTGCACGGCCTCAGGCATTACGAGTTCAGGTGCTGCTCTCCCCATTTTGTCCATTAAGAGAAGAGCCACACGAACCTGCATCAGGAGATAAGAGGCAAACCCAATTCTTAAGAGTGGAAAGCAGCTGATGGGTATGGAAGGTGGCACAGCCAAGTGGAAGTGTGTTAATGGTTCTCCTGAACACTCTGCAGCTTTTGGCACCTCACTGCTCAAGGACCTTTGGAGGCAGAAGTTGCATCTTTGTCCCAAATAGCTTTCCATGTATTTCTCAACTTCTCCAGTCAACTTGTGAGACCTTTCATCCTCTACAACAGCCAATAACAAGGAATTCTATGGTTTGTTCTATGCAAAAAAAGTATGAACAGAGGAATTTGGGTCAGACTTCAATACTTTTCCAGTTCTGTTCTACTCAGAGAGGAAAAAAGCACATCCTACAGCTGAGTGTTATGTGGTTCTGTACCAGAGAGCGAGAGGCAGCTAAAAGCTGCTGCTGCAAATTCAGTGCCAGCTGAAATTATCTTCAAACTTCCACTGACCTCTAAACAATCCTTCCTGGGGAGCTTCAGCCCAAAGTCACAGGTGATGCAAGTAAAGCCCCTCAGTACCACCACACTTACGGGCTGGTTAGGAATTGCTGATGTGATACCTCAGATATTTGGTGAGCAATGCTCAGGAGTCCTTGGGTGATCTTCTGACACGAAGAGAATACCTGAGTTCCTCCTCCCCCTTCAGGAAGGGACAGCTACTCCAGCAGTGATTTCAACTGAAGCAACTGCAGCCCTGGTGCTACACTCAAACAGCTCAGGGGCAAAATTCATGGGGCTGCTCTGCTCTGGGCCCCTCATCCACCATCTACCAAGTGACACTGACCCTCAAACTTCCTGAAAATAAACAACCAGAAAACCAAATGGACATTTGTAAGCAGGGAAATCACTTTGTAAGCAGTGAAAGGGGTTTGCAGTTTCAGGAGTAGAACAGTCAAAGCAACTTACAGTCCAAGGCTGATTTCCATTCCTCCTCAATCTCTACATGCTCTCCTATGTTTTCTGCTGGGGATATCTGCAAGAACTGCCTTGTAACTTTGCCAGATTGACTCCTGTGACAGTTTCCTGTAACAGACATTGGTTTGGACGTACAGATCTGGTGGACAATTTCAGCACAATTTGTTCTCTTGTTGCTGACGTTGGAGTACTCAGCACTCCCTGCACCAAGCAGTGTTTTCCCTGTGGCACAGGCTTGGTGGCCATGCAAATTCATAGCCAGTAAGTTTTCCTGCAGAATCACTTCTTAGTGTCTGAAAATAAAGCAACAAGGCCTGAAACTCTTTCTTTTTTCTTTTTTTAATTTAAGTAATGTCTATTTACTCCACCTGGAAGAAGCAAGACGAGGAATAATGCAAAGCCACAAAGGTTTTCAAAAGCAAAAGGTGAAGCAAGTACAGCTGTCACACACCAAATGCAGATTACTGGTTGACTGATATTGGTTGACACATTATCATTTGATAAAACGATGGTCAGCAAAATGATAAAGAAACAGTACACTATGATCAAACTATTTGATGTGATTATATTATAAGCCTGTTTCTGTAAATCATACTGCTGTTGATGTAAGCTTTTGTGTAATGATAAACATTTCCTTTCCCATCTATCCTGCACAGTTAAGTGCCTCACAGAATCACTAAGGTCAGAAGAGACCTCTGTGATCCCCAACCCCCCCATGCCCACGTCCCTCAGTGCCACATCCCTGCAGCTCTGGAACACCCTGGGTTGGTGACCCCGTCCCTGTGCAGCTCTGCCAGTGCTGACCACTCTCTGGAGGAGGAATTGTTCTTGATATCCAACCCGCACCTCCCCTGGGTTACTGATTTGATCCCTGACCTGCTTGCTCACACCTTACAGAGGTGTACAAGAGGAAGAGCAGCTCCTGCAGGGTGCTCTGGGAGAGGAGGAAGGTGGGAGCTGCGGGTTCATTGCAGAGGTCTCAACGGCACAGCACCCAGTGGGCCCTGATGCTTCCTGACATCTCCACACTGCCAGCCACCACCAAGGACTGCTGGGCCCTGGAGACAACAAGTGACATTGAATTTCACTTACAGAAGCCACAACACAGCACATCATTTCTTAAGAATGCTCTAATAGGGAAGCAAACAATGAGGAGCTGTATTTCTAGGGCAACTTTATAAATTCAGAAGGTAACAGTGGTCTCTCTAGACCAGGGAAAGCCAATATCAATCCAATTTTTTGTCACAGAACAGTTGCCCACAGCCATGGAGCAATAAGTCGCTGCTTTCAGGGTCCTCCAGCTGTGCTGTCAGGTACAGGCAGGTGTAACTGAGACTGACAAAAAGAAAATGGCAGCACAGCAATGCCCTCAGTGCATTATCACCACGGACCAGCAGACACTGGTGACTATCATTCTAGATTATTCTAAGCTTAGACCACTTAGAATAGTGTGGCAATAATTAATGAGTACTGCCCAGGAGATGATGATTGCCATGATTAAAGCTATTACTCTTCTTCCTTATTTTTTATGAGGGAGCAGAGCTGGCCACTCTGCAGGTCCTGGTTTGTACTGCTCTGGTCACACATCCTTTCATCCTCAGCAGTGTGTGCTGTGAGACCCAAATCCATTTCTCCTGTCAGTCTTCAACACGTTCACCACTCATATCAGCACAATATGTCCTTGGTGGAAGAGATCAGTAGGAAGGAGCTGGAGGGTCAGCACTCCTTAAGGGGAAAATGAAAGGCTGCTCGTGGTGTAGCCTAGAATGTGTAGCACCTGAGGTATAATTATGCACACAGTTGTAAATGGAAGAAAATATTACACAGAACAAGCAACTTCATGCATTTGCCTTCATGTCTGTATAAACACCATAACTGCCTGAGAAAACTGTCTGCTTTACAGTGAATTAAAGGTAATCGTAAGCTAATTTGGTTAAATACTGCAGTACAGTTAAGACAAGTTCTAGTTACTTAGATACAAAGCACGTGACAAGTTACTATCCTCCTGTGCTTTGCTGTGTTGCATAAGACATTGTGCTCTGAAAGTCCATGGCTCTTCAGAACCATTATCTTCCAGAAGATCAAAACAGAGCCCAAGAGCTCCACCTGTAAGACTGGAGTTGATGCAGCCCACGTCTCTGCTTCGAGCGGGTCCTCCTACAGCAGTTGCTCAGGAGCCCCTTCCTTCCACAGCTGCCTGTGCTGGAAGCAAAGCAAAGCTGTGACCATGAGCTGAGGAGCACCTTGGCAGTATGGTCTCTCACAGGACTGACATAAAGGTGGAGGAGCTCAGACATGATTTGTTCGTCTGACTGACCCTCTCATTGACAGTCCCAGCGATGAAGGTCTTCTGCGTGTGAGATCTCATAGGGTCAGCTGCAAAAGTGTAGGGGAGTAAAGTACAGCAGCACTGCTCCTTCATTAGGATGGACACGCTCTGAACACTGATGTGCATTATACCCCGGGGGAACTGTGGTGTCCCTACCAACACAATTCCATCATCTGCCAGAAGAGCAATCCAACATTCCTGACTTACAAAAGCTGATGCAAAGGATGAGTGCATTTATCCAGGGACGGTATGTTTGCAATGAGGACAGGAACTTCCAACTGTTTTTTTCTCCCAGAGAAATGGAAAGAGGAAGAAAACGACTCAAGGCAACTAAAAACCCCTCACGTTCTGCCAAGTCTATGGAAATGAGCACTGCAGTTTGCACTGTAAGGCAAACATTCAAATTGTTTCAAAACCAAACACAAGGTTCAAACATTTAGAAACCCCTTGAAAGGAGCAACTCAAGTGCTTCCAGAGAATCCTGCAGCAAAAATAAAAATAAAGAAAAATAAATCAGGAAATCTAACCATATAGGAGCAAACGTGCTGTCTGAGAAACGAGCACTCACCCAACCCATTTTCTACCACAATGCGTCTCAAAGTGAAGCTTCAAAAAGTGGCTGCCTAAAAGAAGAGCATAAAAGCTGCGTGCACAACATACAGAGATTTACCAACCCGTGTGATCTATGAATCTATGAATCTATGTGTGCTTTAAGCACACCCTCTCCTGCAGATGTCGAGGCCTGAAACCCTCATGGCACCACAAGTTCCTCTGCTGGCACTCTGCTGCTGTGCTGCATTGGAAACTGAGCCCTGCGAGGAGCAGCAGCCTGTGAGAAGGAAGGGGACAGACTCTGTAACAGGGTGTGTGTGATAGGACAAGGGGAAATGGTTGCAATCTAAAAGAGCAGAGATGTAGACTGGATATGAGGAAGAAGTTCCTACACTGAGGGAGGTGAGGTGCTTGTAGGGTGAATAACCCAAAAGAATAGTACCCACAAAAAAAAATGAAGGTGGATGGTATATGTTGTGTGGCTTATCCAGATGGTATAAAGACAGCCAGTAAATAAGGAAAGGCTCACCCAGAACTCCACAGGAGAGAAATTGCCAACAAGAGATCCTTTCCCAGTGGTGGTCAGCCTTTAAATGGGGTCTGGGAGAGCTGGATCAGGCTCCACCCCTTCTGGTCACACAGGTGCATTGCCTTCACCTGTGCTCCCATGGTTCAGTGCTCACCTCAGCTGATCCATCAGTGGCTCAGGCCGTGATTCAACAGTTCCCATACAATGCTGCACAGGTTGCAGTGAGAGGTGGTGGTGCCCCATCCCTGCAGACACCCACGGTCAGGGGATGGGCTCTGAGCACTGATGGAGCTGTGGGTGTCCCTGTGCATTGCACAGAGTGGGACCATATCCCACGAATTGTGCTAAAGTAATAGTCAGTAGCATGCAGAGACATTCCAGATCATAAAGCAGAAATCTGAAGCCTTGACAGCATGAAGGGTGAGTGGTGATGGCCACAAATTGTGCCAAGGGAGGCTCAGGTTGGATATTAGGGAAAAGTAATTCTCAGAAAAGGCAGTGAGGTGTTGGAATGGGCTGCCCAGGGAGTGGGGGGGTCACCATCCCAGGAGATGAACCATCCAGAACCACGGAGGTGTGGCACTTGGGGACATGGTTGCTGGGCACAGGGGGGCTGAGCGGGGTTGGCCATGGGGACCTCAGAAGGCTTCTCCAACTGTAGTGACTCTACAGTTCTCTCACTATGCTGGCAATCACAAAGCAGAACAGGAGTGCAGTTCTCTGGAGCAAAGCAGAAATGTCTTCTTCCCTCTGCAAATTCAGGAAAAAAAGACATCACAGCCTTAACAACAGCTCTGAGCATCCCTGCTCTGAGCAACACCTTCACCCTACAGTCAGAAGGAGCACTGATGCACTGCAGGATGGCTGTTGGCTGTTTGCTCCTCACAAGCACCCAATATTCAGCATTTGATCTGAAATGACAGCGATTAAAAGCAAGCATTCAAGTAATCTTCCTATCACAGGTAAAATACAGCTACAAGAAGTACTTCAAATGCTTTACAGTTAGAAAAACAGAGTCACAACAACAGCACTCTTTGCAAGCAGAGATCTGCAGAAGCTCTCGTGTACACTTCTGCCATCAGCGATTGTTTGTGAACTTCACAACCTCTCAGTGCAGGCAGGAACCTGCCTGGAAAGGAATGAGGATGGAAGAGACATTTTCAAGTTGAATCTTCTGTTCTGAGTTCAAGACCGCTTATTTCCCAGGTCGGTGTAATTCGGCTTAAACCTCTGCTGCTCAAACAGTGATTTCTCTCACAGGAGCACAGGACCTATTCCACATCAGTGGAAGAACAAAGAGCAGCTCAGAACTGGGGCTGAAACCACACTGGGGAAATGCTTAGAGCTCCCTTTGCAGCAGATGGAGACTCTGCTTTTGTGTGGGATCAGACGCGGCCGCGGGATAAGAATTCTGATTTTAATAAACACATCACAGAGTTATCTAGGGGAAGAAGTCCAACAGGAGATGAATCCATCCCATCTCTCAGGCAGAGAGAAGCTCTGTTTTTTTTCTGGCTGAGAACTTCTAGGAACAACAACCAGGAGCCAACACGTGAGCAGAGCCTGCTCAGTCAGGGCCCGGGCACACAGTGCAGCTTCAAAGACTGTTTCCAGCTTCCAAAGCCTGAAACCTATTTTATTGCAGGTGTTTCCTTTTCATTTACATATTATTATCACCACACACACTTCCAAAGACCGGGATCTTTTTTTTCCCTCCTTTTCCAAGCACACTGCAATGAGTGTGTCTTGTTTCCAAACACTGGAGCATCAGTGCTCACAATTTTCAGTCATGGCAGAATACAGCCTAGAGATGAAGATCTCTGGGAACGTGCTAAAATCTGAGTGTCACGGGATTCATCTGGATATACCCTTTCTTTCTCCTGGATAAATCTGAGTTATGGATAAGCCTGATCTGGTGGTTGGCAGCCTGCCCATGGCAGTGACATCATCTTCAAGGCGCCCTCCAACACAACTGCTCTTTGGTTCTCTGATTCTGTGATAAAGAAAAAGCACCGCTCAAAAGCAGTGAAAAAGCTGAAAATAGCCATGCTAAGGTAAAAGTGTCAAAAATTAAATGAAAAAAATACGAGTTTTCAGGCTCTAAGTCTCCACTCAGAACTGGAGAACCTCCAGGACTCCTAACACTGCTCTCATTGAACAGAACTGTAGAACGTGACAAGAGGGCCCATGGGAGATGGACATGTCCTAAAAGTTATCCTGAGAGCAGTTCTGCATCAGATGAAGATAAAAGGCAAACTGAAAGCTTCCAGCAAACTCCTCCTTAACCCTAGCAATCCATAAGCCATGGAATCACAGAAGTGTTAAGGTTGGAAAAGCCCTCTGAGATCCCTCAGTCCAACCCCAGCCCACCCCCACCGTGCCCACTGCCCATGTCCCCAAGTGCCACATATGCACAGCTCTGGAACAACGTGTGGGGATACCAAGTAACGTAAGGACCTGCAATATCAGCTGCAGTAGTCCATGCCTACACAGTTCTTGGCTGTTTAGGGCAAGTGTCAGTCATACCAGGCTGCCTGCTGGGCTCCCTGTGTAAGCCATACAACAAGGCAGGGTACCAGTTACGCAAAGCCAGCAGAACTATCTTTGCCAAACCAGTAAGCCAAAAGCAGCACTTAAGAATCCACAGTACTCGCATTTGGCCATGCACAATCTCTCCCAGAGGTTTACTTTGCAGCACAGCTGCAGCTGAAGGGATGCCATCCTTGCTGCTCAAATATTTTCAGGCCAGTGCTGCTCAGAAGAAAATTGTACCATCTCTAACAAACATTGGAGCACAAAGAGGTGCTGAAAAATGGCAAAAGTGGAAAAAAAGAGGAGGAAAAGGAATATTTAAGAAGGCAAAGAAGAGGAAAATGCACTCTTTCCCCCAAAAAGTCCTTAAAAAGCCAGTCCACTTCCAAGGCATTACAACTGTCTAATCCTGACGTGTAATTGGGAATGGGTTATAAAGTTACTTCATGCAGTAAGATAAAATGGAATATCTTACGGCTGTTTCTCCTCAAGGCCCAGGGAGGAGATGCACGCATTTTTTCCATGACCAGCACAGAACTCAGCCCATGAAGTGTTTCTACTCCCAGAAGTACACAAATCCCATCGTGTCTCATCATGAGAGCCATTAAAGGAGATTAGAAATGAAAGCATGCGGGTTCGCATTAAACGAGACATGCTGTATTACTCACTGACAATCCAGTCTAACAGGTTCCAGTAGAGACACCTTTACATTTCTTTGTCAGCTTGGTTGCACAAGTTTCTCTCACAATTCTTAGACTCGGTTTACAAAGCAGTTTGCCATCTGATCCAGTAGCTCCATTTCTGATACATGATCCAGATTACCAGAAACTTTAAAAGGGACAGCAGAGAACGTGAGCATCCTCCTCCACACAAAATGACCCTTGTTTGTTCCATTCCTTACAGTGGATGTGTGAGCCCACACAGATTCTCTGTTTTAGCAGAGGTGGGGATTTGGTTTTAGAATTCAGCATTTTTAAACCACTTTTGGTTTGGTCTTAATAGCTGTAGTGATTGGTTCTTCAATGCCTGCCTCAGAAGTTGAGTTTCCCTTATCCACCACTTGTCAGCTCATGTTCATTGGCTCCAGTAGCACCCATCCTTCCCTATTAGGAGACAGTTCAGCTCTTCAGGAATGCTCCGTTCAGACAGATGGGATCACTTGCTCCTCTGCCTCATCTCCAGGCAGTTACACCCACTTCTTTCTCACTAGTTTCTTTAGGCTGCATTCAATGAATCTGTGCTTCTGCTGAGTTACAATAGTTTGCCTTCAAGATTCCACATCACTGCAGCAGCTGTGGCAGCATCCCAGAGAGAAAAGAAAGTTTCCTGACCTCATAGTAACAGTGATGAGCTCAAAAACTGCATTAATGATAACCAAGCTTCCAAGTAGATACCCACAGCAACCTTCCAAATTAGCCCTCACAGCCTTTCCATAAACAGAAAGCAAGGAGCTTCAACACAATGCAAACAGGCTGTAAAGGTGTCAGATCTTAAAAGATCCAAAATACCAACACTTGGTACTCATTTATTTCACTGAATGGGATCTGTGGTGTCTGGGCTGTAACAGAAGGCTGTACAGGAAAGCAAACGATGTACATGTTTTACCAGAAATACAGCAAGACTTCATCGCCTGCATTTCTTGAAAGTCATTTGTCCAACTCAGAAAACATCATCTGTTTGTTAGTTTGGAGGCAGTGATTTCATTATTCGGAGCTTCGTTTGCAGGAGAGAGGTGGCTGTTCCCACTGCAGGACGGGCAGCGGGGCTGTCCTTGGTCCCGACGGAACACTGTCCCTGTGATGCTGCTAACCTGGCACCTCCTCGGCTGCCTTCCAAACCCACTCACTGGTTTCACATCAACTCAACAGAAGCATTAAAATAATGATTATAATAATAATAAAAACAAAGCTACCATTTTGGTGTGGAGAAGGAGTAAAACCAGCCTCTTCCCAGCTTCACTCGAGCAGCCTGGTTGCACGGATCGATGTGCCATAGGCAAGAGGCCGCCTTCAGCTGGCTCTGCTGGACAGGGGTTTTGCAGTTCCTTCAGAACAAAGCCAGCTGATTAGGTAAACGAAGCTTGTTGTGAAAATGAAAACCAAAGTCGGAAATCAGATCATCACCCGTGGTTTTCTGTTCATTTTACAGTTACAGGAAGCATCAAACTGCATGTAGAGCTTGCCTAAAGTCAGTCTCTGCCACATCTCTAAAGTTGCATGGAAAGAAGAGTATAAAGTATTACCAGTAAAAATGTTATAATCAGTAGAATCGTAGAACCATGGCACCATAAAGGATGGAAAAGACCACTCAGATCACTGAGTCCAACCCCACCCCATCCCCCCATGCCCTCTGACCACGTCCCTCAAGGGAAGCAAGCAGAAGCAAGGCTGTAATTAAACAACCACACTTTAGATGGCATGGCATATTCTCTACAAAGCCATTGTAGGAAGCAGCTTTCCATCCTAAGCCTCCAGAAAGCCATTGCTTTACTGAAGGTTATTCACAGAGTGACTCATGGATGGTGATGCATGCTTTAAAGTTAAGCCTGTCATAATGGCATCGGTTCCTCCACTCATCTCAGCACCTTCTCTCACTGCCCTGATCAGTAAACACTGCACAGGGATGAGGATTGCCCACTGCCCCTCCTGCCTTCAGTCTGTAAATATGACTGGACTTCACGTTGCAGCTTCTGGGGAAAAGTGAAGTGCTGGAGCTCTCTCAGCCTCTGTGGTCACCTCCTCCATCCCATCCCACACGTTCTCAGATCCTGGTCCCCTCACCTTCCAGTTCTGTGAGAGGTAAATTCTGAGGAAATGCCACTTTCCCCTTTAGGTATTTCCCTTTCCACCACATTTTGCCCTGTGTGCAGGTGACACAATGACAGCAGTGCCCTGCAGCCTACAGTAAGAAATCAGAAGTTCAGTGAGCTTCAATCATCCCATGCACATCAACTTTTCACTCATTCCATGCTTCTGTGAATGACTTCAAATGTAATTTCAGTACCACAAAACAAAACATTCCTTGGGATTGGTACTCGAGCAAGTTCACTGTGCTGGTAAACTTTGCAGAAATAAGGCAATGAGTGACTGTGAATTGTTCAGCTCGGCGCTGCCTGAGGTGCGAGGATGGGGTCCTGCACTGCCATGTCCCACACAGATGGGTGTTGTGGTGGTGGTGTTCGGTTCGTGTTGTTCGGTGTCTGGGTGTCCTGAGAGCACGAGCTGACTCACAGAATCACAGAACTGTAGGGGTTGGAAAGGACCTCCGGAGATCATTGAGTCCAAGCCCCTGTCAAAGCAGCTCCCAGCCCAGGTTGCTGGTTCCCTCTGAGTCTTCTTTTCTCAAGGCTGAACAGCCCCAGCTCTCTCAGTCTTTCCTCATAAGGGAGGTGTTCTATGCCCTTTATCATCTCTGTGCCCTCTGCTGGACTCTTTCCAGGAGATCCCTGTCTGTTTTATACTGGGGAGCCCAGAACTGGACACAGTGCTCCAGTTGAGACCTCACCAGGGCAGAGTAGAGGGGGAAGGATCACCCCCCTCGACCTGCTGGCCACGCTCTTTTTAATGCACCCCAGGATCCCACTGTTCTTCTTGGCCACCAGGGCACAGTGCTCATGGCCAACCTGTCACCCACCAGGACACCCAGGTCCCTCTCCTCAGAGCTCCTCTCCATCAGGACTCAGGACTCAGTGACCCCAGAGGTCCCTTCCAGCCTTAATGTCTCTGTGTTTCCATTCAGGGACATGGTTGCTGGGCACAGCGGGGCTGGGCGGGGTTGGCCACGGGGACCGCAGGGGGCTTCTGCAACTCTAGTGACTGCGAGTCTCTCACTATGCTGGTATTCACAAAGCAGCATGGGAGCACAGTTCTCCGGTGCAAAGCAGAAATGTCTTCTTCCGTTTGTGATCTGAAATGACAGCGATTAAAAGCACGCATTGAAATAATCACAGAACCATGGGATGTTTGCGTTGGTCTGTGAGCACGGCTGTCCTCCAGCAGGAGCCACCAGTCCTCCTCTCATGTCCCCACCGGCGGAGGTTGCCAGAACCTCTCTGTACCATTTCACAGCGGTCTGCTCATCTCAGTGGTCCTTTCGGGCCTCAGTGACACCGTGAGCTCCATCACTGCACGCTGGCCAGTAAATAAATAAACAAAAGCCAAGCGAATGAGCTGTTCCGTACAAAGACGTAAAGACTGAAGGGTAAACATCTCGAGCTGTTCTGTACTGTTCGCTACAGACTGTAGGATAAACGTCTTGAGTTTGGCGCTGAACCGGACTTAGGACCATTTTCCCGCAGGCCCCGCAGGCCGCAGCCGTTGCCATGGAGACCGCCCCGCGCCGCCGCGCTCTGGCGCCCCCCGGCGGTGAAGGGGCGGCATGGGAGGCGGGTGCGGGCGGGGGGAGCGNCGGCCCCGGCGCGGAGCGGTGATGGGCGCCGTGCCGCCCTCGGTTTCTCCGCTCGGCGCGGCTGTGCTCCCCCGCCCTCCCCCGGCCCGGTCCGGGGCTCCGAGCGGGACCGTTTTCCACCGTCTGAGCGGATGTCCCCACGGACGCGCAGCGGCCGGGCCGCCCCCGCGCTTCGCCGCTCCTCGGAGCCGCGTGATGGGGAGCGGGGGGAGCGTGCGGGGACACAGCGCTGCGCACCGGGAACGGGCGGGCACCGGCGGGGGGGCGGCAAGCGCGGGGGGGCG
>VXAB01001194.1:29949-42272 GCA_013399175.1 Odontophorus gujanensis
CGGCGGGCGGCGGGGCCTTCGTGCGGCCCTTTGTTGGGCCGGGCCGAGCGTCTCAAGGTCGCGCGGAGGGGCCGGGCCGGGGCAGCCCCGCGGGGAGGGCAGAGCCGTGCGGTGCCGGGGCCGTTCGCGGTCGGCGTTGGCGTGAGGCTGCGCGCCCCGGCCTGCGGGCCTCCCCCGTGCCCGTCTGGTTGGTTATGCGTTAAACGTTTTTCACTTCTCTTTTGTAATGATTATTTTTTCCTCCGTGTTCTGGACTTCCTTCTCCCCACCCATCCCGGCGTCTATTTGTTGTTTCTTTTCAGTTTTCTTTCTGGAGTTTGGGTAGTGCTGTGTGCAGCCGGGAGTTGGGTTCGGTGGTTCTTGTGGACCCCTTCCAGTGTGTGATGCTTTCCTGTGCAGCCTGCACTAGGGAACCTGCGTTAGTGGGGAGGGGTTGGACTGGGACACCTCCACAGAGGTCCTTCCTACCCCCGTGACTCTGAGATTCTGTGATTTTGAGTTCTTTGGGTTCAGTGTTCCACTTTTAGAAGCTTTGTAGAGCTTTACCTTGGAGGTTTTGTCAGCTCCAGTAGTTTTAGTTANACAGCGGGTCTGCGGGTGGAAATGGGTCCGGGGCGAACCATCGGCACCACACGGCGGTAGGAGGCAGCAGCGCAGCCCCTCGGCAGCCGCTATTTTTTTTTTTTTTTTCCCCTTTATTCCCTTTTTTTTCCCCCCTTTTTTTCTCCTTTCCCTCCGTTTCTCGGTCCTCCACGCCGAGTCCTCCTCTCCCGCTCTCCGCCGGGGGGCGCTGTAGCCGGAAGGCGGCGCCCTATCCCTCCTCCTCCCAGCGCCGCCACCGCCGCCTGCTGCCGGCACCGGGCGGCCTCAAGATGGCGTCGCTGGGACTGCTGCTGCAGGCGGCGGCCGCGTGCGGCTCGGCCGGACCGCTACGCCTCGGCCGCTGCTACCGCGGGGCACGGGGACTCTGCACCCGCTTAGCGGAGCCCGACGGCCTGGAGGAGGCCCGGCAGGAGGACGAGGAGGAGCAGCCGCCTCCTCCGGGCGCTGAGAAGCGGAGCAGCGCCATGGTGAAGGGTGAGGAGAGGCCCCGAACGCAGCGGAAGGGAGGAGCGAGCCCGCTGCCCGGGGCCTGGAGGGGGAGGGCGTGGGGGGGNTATTTTTTCCTCCGTGTTCTGGACTTCCTTCTCCCCACCCATCCCGGCGTCTATTTATTGTTTCTTTTCAGTTTTCTTTCTGGAGTTTGGGTAGTGCTGTGTGCAGCTGGGAGTTGGGTTCGGTGGTTCTTGTGGACCCCTTCCAGTGTGTGATGCTTTCCTGTGCAGCCTGCACTAGGGAACCTGCGTTAGTGGGGAGGGGTTGGACTGGGACACCTCCACAGAGGTCCTTCCTACCCCCGTGACTCTGAGATTCTGTGATTTTGAGTTCTTTGGGTTCAGTGTTCCACTTTTAGAAGCTTTGTAGAGCTTTACCTTGGAGGTTTTGTCAGCTCCAGTAGTTTTAGTTAGAAGCCATGTCTCCATGTCCTGTTGCTGTCAGTCCAAGTAAGAAGTCGCCCTCCCTCCTGTTTGTAAGTACCAAAAGGCTGTGGGGAGGGCTCCCTGGTCCGAACACCCCCATCCCTCAGCCATGTCCCATAGCAGAGGTGCTCCATCCCATGAGCATCTGTGTGGCCCTCCTCCATCAGACATCAGTTTGTGTCAGATAAGTGGACAGAACATCCCCGAGGGTCTTGCTGTGGGTCTGCCCTACCTGCACAGCTGCAGCTTGAACATGCAGGGACTTTAAGAGAGTAAGAGCTATGCCAGCAACAAGTTGATGCTTTGTTAGCTCTCCACACTTGACTGCTTTTGTTAATAGCCTTGGATACCATTGCCTATATGGAAAAATAAACTGCTATCTGAGGCCAGCTTTAAAACTGGCAAAGCTATATATTGGACTAACACCTAATGCTTCACTTGATTGGGCTGAGCAGTGGGATTTTGAAGCAGGGTCTGTGCTGAGGACAGCTCCTCTGCCTGCTCAACCAGTCTTGTGGCTCCCACTGAGAGGTGTGTGGTCTTGACCCCGCTGTTTGCTCTGACAAGGAATCCTTCTCTGCATCTAGTTCCATTTGCCAGAGTTTGGAGTACCAGAGACCAGAGGCTGCCCATCAGTCCTGCAGTTCCCCTCTGTGGTTATTGTGTGTTTAGCCATTCTTGTTGTTTAGGCGAGACTGCATTTGATCCCTATTGCCATGTACTTGGAAGGAGCCTTGCCTGCAGTCGCTACAAGAAAAGGTAACACTGTTGTGGTGTGCTCTGAGCAAACTGCCAGATGAAACTCTCCATCTCTCCCAGGGAAGACGTGCCTGGGCCGCTTCCTTGTGAGGTGCTATCCCGGAGCTGCAGAGCATTCTCCTCGTGGACTGTTGATGCATTGGGAGCATTCTTTGCTGACATGAATGTGCTGGCGTGGGGCCACGTCCTGATGGGTGCTGTGTTTAACAGCTTTCCTTGCTGCTCGTTCCTTCAGGGAAGAGAATTTGGGGGGAGGTTAAAACTGCTGAAATGGATTTAATGCTCCTCTGTCTTCCCCAGGGATGGCTGTGGGGCGTTTTGTTTGTGCTCTTGCTGTACCTGGTGGTGTCTTTGTGTGTCAACTCTGTTGAGGTTAACGGAAGGCTCAACCACTGCCCACTGGAGTTGTTTGCTTTTTTCTCCTTTTGGTGTTACTTGGAATGGTCATTGATTTCCACAATCGAGTTAAGCTTCAGTGCTTTCTGACTTAGAGGAACAGAAATTAGTTAATTGGCTTCTTTCAATAAGCCCATGCTCATTTGTCTGTTATCCAAGGCAGGCTTTTCATATTCATTGCCTTGGAGCTGAGGTTGTAGGCATCATGTATGCTTCTAGCTTGGAGCTGGGCGTGAAGATCAGCTCTGTTTCATTCTGGGAGTATCAGGCTACTCTCCTTTTAACTACCCCTGCCCAAATATCTGTTCTCAGCAAGTCAGAGGATTCATGTGCTCTTTAGATGAAGGTGCCAAGAAATCCAATCTGTCAGGGGCGGAAACATCCTGCAAATCCAGTGCTGCAGTTTGGGAATTGTTTCTTTAAAAGCTGTGAGCGAGGCACAGCTTCATGCAAAGAAAGGTCCTTTCAGCTTCTGATCTCAGGATAAGAACAGGCCGAGGGCAATCCATCAAGCCTCTGAGCTGCTGCTGGTGCGTCAGATGGTACTGCTGAATATGGCTTTGTCAGCTGGGGAGAAGACACTGTGTCTCAGTTGGCAATTCAGAGTCGGATCTGCAAGCCAGAAGTGGGCTTTGTTGGTTAGAGATCCTTGCTGAGAAGTCAACTCAGGATCTGAGGGATCGGTTCGGTCCTGAAGTAAACGTGTTTGGGTTTTTTTCTGACATACATCTTACCTCCATCTGTTCTGTATCACAAAACTCCTCAGAGTATCGTTCTTGAGAGGGGAAGCAACGAGAGGCCAAATAATACAGGCTGCTGCTGGAGGTTAATATTTATTTCTCACTTATTAAGTGAATTTAAGAGCGCATCTGGGAACTGTGCCACTTCTCCCCCCCTTTGTGTGTTCCAGTGATGGAAATCAGAACTGACACGAAGAAGGCTGTGCTTTTGGTCGCTCTTCCTCTTTTCCTCAGCAGGTGACAGTGTGGGTGCAGCAGTGCACTTCCCCACGTGGTGCTTGCTTTGTGAGCAGGGAGATGCCTCGTCAAACAGCACTGATGAGATAGTTTCATTAGGAACTCTCGTTCACAGAGCGCATGTGCTGCGCTCAGATGTGTGAAATACAGCAGCCTCAGGGCTCTCCTGTTCCTCTGTACAGCAGTGATGCTGTGGCTGACTGTCACCCCCATCCAAGAGCAGTGGGAGTGCATTGAGAGCTGCGTGGTGTTGAATGGGTGAGGAGAGCAGGTGGCAGTCCTGCTGTGTTCATTTAACGCTGTCCTCTGATAGCAGGCTGAAATATCACCAACCTGAACCAGCACGGGGTCCCTGTGTGTGCCAAGGAGTCCGAGTCCCTGCAGGGTCTGCTCCTCTTGGCTTCTGGAAACGATTTCTCTGCGATTCAGCTGGCTCTTGTGTGCTTTGGAGGAGGAACTTTCAAACCTGACAGCACTAACGTTTCTTTTAACCCCTGGATCAGCACATTCTGTTGTTGTTGGGGAGGGTGATGTGATGAGCACTGTGTTTTTGTTCTGCCCGAGCACCAGTGTGGCACAGCTGGCCTTTGCTACACTCTGCACGCTGCCTGCATTGCTCTGCTTCCTGGTCAGTGCTCATGCTGCACAGATCCCTGCAGTATTCTTGTGCTGTGCAGCTGCTCTGAGGATGACGAAGCCGTTCAGTACTTGCTGGAAGCAGTCCCTATCTCTTTGTTACAGTGACTGCAGTCACTGTTGTCAGGAGGACGTGCTGGCAGCTCTGAGAGACATGGGTGGGGGGTTCCTCCTGCCCAGGTTGGGTGCTCCGCCCGCAGTTCTGGGCTCTAGCAGCAGGGATGGTTGTGTAGTGCTGACTTCTCACTCATTGCTGTAACTCAGATACCTCTAGAGAACTGGAAGCTGCCGGAAAAGCAGTTCCTGCACCTCGAGTTGGTCTGCAGGAAGCCAGCTGATGGAGCTCTGCCTGCCAGGGGAGCACTTACTGCTGAAGTTGACTCTGTGTGCTGGCTCTCGCTATGTTTCTGCTGCCAGACCCCCTCTCCTGTTCCCTGGCTCTGCCACCGGGGCTCTGTGGGTCCGTGCAGCAGGCAGCTTTACTTCTGAACCCAGCAAAAACTGTGTGCTCTGTTTTTCTGGTTGAGCTTTCTGTCAGATCCCAGCTGCAGCGTAACCATCGACGCATGGAACTGAACCTGCTCTCACCAGCCCTGCTGCTCTGAGCAGCGTGGTACAGAACCACATTTCCATCCTCCAAGTGAGAGCTTCAAGCAGGAAGGACACGAGCTGAAGCATGAAGTCCCAGAGTGTTATTTTCCATTTGTGATGTCAGGATCTAACCCGTGTGGTTGAGACCTCAGGTTTAACCCCGAGGCGACGCGTGCACTTGAGGAGGCGGATGCAAATATCAGAGTCTGTTCCAGTTACTGCTCAGTTGGGTTTGGTATCAAAGGATGACACAGAGCATCTTCTGCCTTCGTAGTGAGGAAGCAGCACTGGCTCCTTGCATTAAGCTGGGCTTTGAATTCTCTGCAGGGATATTTGCATTCAGGTTCATCTGGGTGTATTGAGTCTGTTGCTTTCTCTGTTGGCACTGTGCTTTCAGGGGATGGGGGACGATCCCATAGCAGTTTGGAGTTGCTTTAGCATCTCTGAACTGTGGAGTTAGGCTCTGTTAGGGCTGCAGAGAGTAGTAGTAGGGGAGGGAGAAAAAACCTCTGCATTTGAGGAGAAGTATCAGAGGTAAAAAATATTGTTGGGTGTTCTGGATGTGCAATGTTGTCTTGTGCTCAGCACTCAGGAGGCATTGCCCTGCTGAGCACCATTTTGCTGAGGCCTGGAGATGTTGGAGGTGAACTGCTTCCTACCTGTACCTGCTTGTTGATCTGTAACCTTCGTTACAACACGTCTTTGAGCAGGACTGCACAAGAACTGCGAGACACTGAGATCTTCTGTTGTTTTCTGTTTTTCCCTCCAGATTCCAGAGACCTGTTAAAGGAATTTCCACAGCCTAAAAACTTGCTCAACAGCGTGATTGGACGGGCCCTGGGCATTTCCCATGCGAGGGACAAACTGGTGTACATCCATACCAATGGGCCTAGAAAAAAGGTAATTCTGTAGTGCTGGAGGTGGAGGTGTGGTGCATGGGAGGGAGAGTGAACCAGGAGCACTGCTGTACCTGGAAGTAACCCTTTAACAGAGAATATTGTCTCTGTTTTAATTCCACAGAGTAGTTGGAGGATAGTCTTTCAGACAGAAGGTTTTCTCCCTTCCTGTTCTTCATTTTCACATGCTTTAACAGCACACAGATGTGAATCCTGTCCCTCTGTGTTTGAACCTGGAAGGGTGAATTCTCGCTGTGTCTTTTCTCAGCAGGAAGGGACACAGTCTGCCCTTAGATGTGTGGGGCTGCATAACCCACTGCCTTAGAAACGGAAAGCAAAGGGCTGTCTCTTAGACCTTAGCAGGGCTAGACTTTGTTGTTTCTACGTTCTCATAAAATAAACACCCAAAAAAGCCTAAAATGTTTAATTGCAATCAGAAAAGGGGAATTTGTTTGAAATGAAGGAGGACTATCAGTACTATGTAAGGGCACGGTGAAATCCAGGCTTTGTTGCTAAATGAACAAGAGAAATTCCAGGCAAACATTTCCCAAAGAGTTTGAGCCCTTCTTGGATCCAGGATTCAAATCCCATCGTGTGCTGGGGTTCATGCCAGTGTCCTGAGCTGGTGGGCACGCAGAGCTGAAGGGGTCCCCTCAGCCCTCTCACTCCAACTCACAGAGCCCTTTCCAGCTGAAGTTGAACTGTAACATCCATTCCAGGATTTCAGTTCTGATGGGTTAACGTTTTCCAATAACGTTTTGGCTTAAAATGTCCCAGATGCTTTTCATGACCTCATCCTTTCTGAGCATCTCTGTTTTAGGCAGTGCATCCAAACAGGTAACTCAGAGTTGCTTTATTATTTGAGGATGTGTTGCCTGCTCTCCTTCAAGCTGTAGTGCAGTTTTCTATTGTCTGTTGTGGAATGCCATAGCCAGTGCATAATCAGATCAAATTCTTGTTAGCACTTAATGTAGGTTGGTGCTGACTGTAACTTCAGATTGCTTGAGAAAAAATAAATCCCCAAAAGAAAAGAAGGGGAAACAAGCAAGACACTGCTCTAGAAGGAAATGAGGGTTAGGGAGTAAATTAACAAAGCAGAAAAAAGTGTAGGGACAGCAGGACAGTTGGGACAAGCCTTGACTGGAAAAGGAGAAGACTTTTTATTGTGAGTGCTGATACGTTGGCCTTCATGAGCCAACTCTTCTCTCAGCAGGTCTGCCTTTTCATGCAGGGCCCCTGGGCAAAGTATGCAGCAGTTTCCTAGGGAAAGATGAGATTCAGATGGCAGGCAGGCAGCCAGATAGAGGCTGTTGAGGAGTCACAACCTTTCCTCTAGCCTTATAGGTGGGGTTTTCCCAGCAGACCTGAACACCACCTTTCATCTTTGCTGCAGCAACAGGAGAGAATTCCTTAGGCATTCCTCTTTGAGCCTTGGAGAAACTCAGCTACGGTGTCTGCTGGGCTGGGAGTGGGATGAGTTCTGGATTTGGAATGGATTTTCCAAAAGGGCAGAGCTCAGCTCTTGGTGTTTTTTGCCTCTGTGGGTTTTTCAGCTACTTTGAACCAGCTGTGCTGGTGTAAGAGGAGCTGTTGCTTCTCTTAATAGCTCATGTTGGGCAGGATGAAGCGAAGGCTGGGTTCTCATTTGCCTCATGTGTGTGGTACCTGCCTGTGTGACTGGTGCACTGTGCTGCTGATTGGTTATGGTGAGGTAACAAGGAAGATTTGCTTGACATTACAACTGGAAAAGTGTTGAGATGGTGCGTGCTGCTTCTCAGGCATGGCCTAGCTACTTATCACACATCAGAATGGTCACTCTGAAACTGAATTGCTCTGCTAACAAGCTCTTGATGCTTGATTCCTTTTTGCTGACACTGCAGTCTGTGAAGCTTGACTCAGATTTGTTTGAGAATTTCATTTGTAGTTCTCTTCTTTACCTTAAGTTCAGAGGTGTTTGAAGTGAGTGCTGCTGGTGAAGGAGAGGTGTTGCTCTGTCTCATTTTACTGGCTATCTTTGCTTTTCAGAAAGTCACTTTGCACATAAAGTGGCCTAAGAACGTGGAAGTAGAAGGCTATGGGACCAAGAAGATTGATGCTGAGAGACAGGCAGCAGCTGCTGCATGCCAGCTCTTCAAGGTGAGCTTTTCTTCTTCCTCTGTAGCTTGGTGAAACAAGGCTTTGAGTGTGCGGGTCTTGCCTGTTCTGCTGGCACCCCTTCTTCACTTAAACCAGAGTGTGGCAGTTGTGTGTTCTGCTGCACTGTTTTTTTGAAGTTACACTGCTGTGCCTGTTACACATGGCTGGCAGTGGTCAGTGTGTGTGCAGCCAGCATCAAACAGGGACAGGAAGGTTGTGAAGGTCACCTTTTATGATTTGCTGTTGTTACATAGCAGCTGGCTGAGAATAAGATGCAGTTCTGTGCCCAGCTCTGCCATGAATTCTGTCTGTAACCCCAGGCAGGTGAGTTTGCTTTTGGAATTTCCCTTTCATCTGTGGAGTAGGAACAGTGCTGCCCACTGAGGAGCCTGGAGGAGATGCTGCAGGTGCTCCGACAATAGCAGAACTTATTAATTTGCTTGTAGATCAAGAAAGCTACGTTTAGAAGTGACTACTTGCTTTTCAGGCTAAGCCTTCAGAAGTTAAGGATTGCAACCTTGAAGCTAGCAGTTTCTTCAGCTGCTTTCTTTAATCCTGTGATTAGCAGAACTCGTTCTGCTGGCTGTACCTGAAGCATGGTTGGTGCTCATTCAGTTAATGTTCACTGGACACACGTTTCTGTTTTATCCTCACTCCTCAGCATCCAGTGAAAGCATTGTTTCTGGCTTTCCAATGTGGCACTGTTAATTGGGGCAGAGACCATCTGAATGTGACTTTGAGTAGAGCAGCAAAGTGAACTCTTGCTGTCCCAGGCACTCCTACAGGGCAAAATAATACAACCTTCTCTAATACAGGACCTCTGAGAGAGCTCAAGATGTAATTAATTTATTGCAGGTCTTCTTTTTGGTAAGACCTTGCCAAAAAGATGTATTTTGTGCTCTACACAGTGGTGAGTAGAGTTAAAGCCTTGTAAAGCACCAATAGATCCTGGCCTGGCCTTTCTAAGGAGATACAGAACTCCAAGCAGCTGTGCTTTGGGAAGGGAAGGCTGGTGTACAAATTCCTTTCCTTAAAGTGCTGGCTGGAGGAAAACTTTGAGTTCCTGGACGTGCTATTTCTGCGTAACCTAAAGGAGCTGCTCCATCCTTTCTGTCCTTCACTACGTGCGTCTGATGAGTTCCCTGCACTTACCCATTTCTGCCTCCTCACTGCCTCTGTCTAACTTTGGTTTCTCTCCTGTAGGGCTGGGGTTTGCTGGGGCCCAGGAATGAGCTGTTTGATGCTGCCAAGTACCGGCTTCTGGCTGACCAGCTCGGCTGCCCCGATGAGAGGTGGTGCTCCGAGGGCAAGTGGCGCTCCAAGTCCGGCCCTTCCCTCGCCGACCTGTCGACCTGCTGGAGGCGGATGGAGCCGGACGACCCCATCCAGCCCATGGAACAGGGCCGGATGCCCAAAGCCATGAGGAGAGAAGAGCTGGAGGAAGGGGAGCTAGAGGAAGGGGAGCTGGAGGAGGGAGAGCTGGAAGAAGAAGCAATCGATGTTTCCGATTATTTACCCATGGCACATCAGGATGCTCGAACCCCGGGCAGAGATGCAAGGTAAGTCTGTCCTGATAGCTGCTCATGCAGGGCAGTGAAGAGGAGAGATTTTTTCCTTTGTCACTGATGGACCCCATAGCTCCTCAGAACTCAGCTGCAGCTTCCCATGTTGCTGGTGTGAGCTGTAGGTGGACCCAGCACTGCCTGTTGAGCCGTTTTGTATGGGAGAAGTAGTGGGGCAACCTGGTCTTGTACCTGGCTGTTTTCACATTGCTCAAGCACTGTCTTTGAAGCCTTGTCCTTTGGGTAGAGCATTCTGGGCTGAAAGATTTCTGTTTCCAGAAGTAGTGCAGGTAGGAGTCCTTTTCTGATCCCCTAAATGCTGGGGGTGATACCAAGTCTGCTCCTTTTCTTTGCTGTGCTTGCTTGACTTCATGAGCACAAGTCTGACATTTTTCTCCTGTTGACTACTTGATATCAGTAGGGACCTGGGGCTGGTGGTTGCTTTTAGGGATGCTGTTTGGATACAGAAATAACCCTGTGTTGTTTGATTTTTGTTTGTTTAAATCAGTTAAAAGCTGTCTCTGCTGTCTGGTTTGTAATACTACTGTAAAGTTCTCGTTGCTTTATAGTAGGTGATGCTGCTGCTCAGGGCAGTCATTCTGTAATTGACAGATTGTAGCAGTAAGAGCAGCGTGACTGATGGGTGACTGAGGTCACCTGTACCTTTACTCAGTTGCAGTCCTCAGTAGCAGAGCTGAAGTGAGATGGGTCTGAGGATAGAGTGGATATCTGTGTATCAAACTGTTCTCTTCCATCTAGCCGAGGAGGGAGTTCCATTGAAATGACAGATGACAACACTGCCATCCGTGCTCTGACACAGTTCCCGCTTCCCAAAAATCTCCTGGCCCAAGTGATTCAGATTGCAACCTCTTCCTCCACAGTCAAGGTAAGGTGCTGTTTGTTCCCTGCCCTGGGACCTGCAGTGAGGAAGCTCAGAAGCTTCAGTTGGAATCTCTTTGGATGCTGCTTTGAGCAGCTGGGAACTGGGGAGAGAAGGGAGGTTAACTGTGCCAGCAGAAATCAGCCTCAAGAGAGGAAGTCTTAGTGGTGGGAGTTAAGGAAATGTCTTAAAAGAAGCACCAGGAATATGGTTACTTGAGGTCCAGGCAGTAGAGGAGCTGTTGTTTGAATGAAGGAGGCAGTTCTCCAAGACAAGTTGGCATTTCCCCTAATGTCTGCAGCAAATACACGTTTGTGTTACTCAGAAATGTGTCATTTCTGCCCTAGTGGAATCTTTCCACGCTTCCATTCTTCCATCAGTGTCCTCTGGCTCTGCTCCTTGGTGTGTGTCACCCACCCCTTTTCCAGACCCTGTGTGCTTAGCAGACACCAGCTGTGCTCCACCCCCTGTGCTGTCAGTTGTGTTCCCCTCCACAGGGAGCGGCCGTCTCCTTTCCCTTCTGCCTCTGCTTATGGGTTCGGGGTGGAATTGAGTGCAGTAAATGCTCTGCTTAGAAATGTTGGGGTGTATTTTCAAGTCTGCCTGTGTAGGGCTCTTACCCACCTCTCCCAACGCTTCAGGAGTACATGCAGTTCCGTACAGTCGGTACCAAGACCAAGATCTGCAAGCTCACGCTCCGCTGGCCCTGTCCCATGACTTTTGCAGCCAAGGGCCGGCGCAAAGTGGAGGCAGAAAACAAAGCAGCAGCACTGGCCTGCCAGAAGCTTAAGGTAAGCACCCACAGCTCCCATATCCCACCCGTCACACGTAGGTAGATGCACCTGACTCACCAGATCTGAACCTAATGCGATGGCACGCGAGACTTTCTCATCTCTGATTTCAGAATTGGTCTCAGTTGCTGTTGTACCCTTCTGGTATCGATGCTGTGATGACCCCTTGTGCTTGTTTTGAGCCCTCAACAAAGTGATGTGTAGGATTACTTTTGAAGTGGTGTTCCCTTGGACACCTCAGTGATTGCCTTCCTGTTCTCATAGATGAGCTCTTTGACTGCATGGCTGTGTTAGGTTTCTCTGCAGACTCTACAGCCATCAGAGGCAGTCCAAGAAAATAGTGTGGGACTTAGTCCTGAGTTGTCACAACATACCAGGGCCGTAGCAAGAGAGTTAATGACCCCATGCCAGGAGGGTTTTGTCATGTGCCATTGTGGCTGTGGTTTCTTTGACAGCTCTTACTGAGGCCTCCTTGTGAACACTGTGCTGAGTGCTTCTGGCCTTTTGCTTCCATGTGTCCGTTCCTGTGACAGGAATACGTTTCTTGCCATGGCAAAAGCAGGAAGTGAAGGGTTGGGGCTGTGGGGTGGGGAGTTAGGCCATCAGAACCTGCAGGACCTACCTCTGCCAGCGTGTCGTGTGCAGCAGTCTTGTCTGATCTTCTTTGCTTCTGTCCTTTGCAGAGCCTTGGATTAGTGGACAAGAACAACAACCCACTCAGCCATGCTATGTATAATATGACTTCCCTGCGAGAGCTTGGTGAGAACCAGAGGAAGCCCTGCCACATCAAAGTCCCTGAAGCAACCCTGCGCAAAATTGAGAACTATCTGAACCATGTAAGGCTGCTTGGGTGTCTGAGAACCACCTTTGGTTCATCACCCTCATCTTTAGAAATCGTACCCTGGCTGGGAACTTCATGTCAGAGTGTTGGGGGACTTCATGGCTCAGTGTTTTACCACAAAACTCATCCATCTTTGTTGACCCTTAGGGAAAGGAGACCCTTTATGTGCAGTGGGTCTTCTCTGGACGCATTTGTCATGAACAGATTTTGCTTCCCTTAAAACTGGTTGTGCCTTGTTCCTTTACAAGGGCCAGGTGCTGGGAGATTTGCGCATCTCCTTTGGCAGTGTCTCTCCCAGCATATGTAATTCAGTGATGGATGCAGACCCCCCCCCCCCG
>VXAB01001194.1:42292-54581 GCA_013399175.1 Odontophorus gujanensis
GCACCTGCCCCCACTCAGCCAGGAGATCCCTGTCCCTGGCGTGAGGCTGACACCCGCGGGAGCTGAAGCAGTGTTCCCTGGGGGCAGGACAGGGTTCCTTGGGAGCATTCACTGTCAAAGCAGGAGTTAGAGCTGAGGTTAGATGAGGATGAGTGTACCACAGGTAGAAATGTCTGCAGCTCACTGAAGTCACTGGAAATAGTGCCCGTGTTTGGAAGATGACAAGGAGTCACTGTGCTGCACTGGTGCACTCTTGGAGCTGAGCGTTGTAGATCTCTGGGGACATTTACAGTATTTTGCAGGTACTGTGAATTAAAGGAAGCAGTAGTGAGCATCCTAGGAAGTGAGGCTGTGCCTGAGGCAGCAGCTGTTTCTCAATGAGCTGTTCTAAGGACCAGAGAAGTTAGAAAAACAGCAGCATCTTGAAGGTGCTTGGTCTGCCTCTGTATATGTGTGGCTGTGTTACAGTGCATGGAAGGCTTGCTTTGTGACTCTGAAGAAACCTGAATTCAAAACTACTGATCTGCAGCTGGATTTTGATCCTCTAAACACCTGAGCCAATGGTTTGGTTTGTGTTCCTTCCAATTCCTGACCCACTGTTGCTCCTTTTCATTTTTCCTGTGGGATATTGGGCTTATATATATATATATTTAATTTAACCAGAACTGAATATTTCTGACCAAACTAAACACTCAAGTTTTGTGCAGGTTACGTGTCTGGACCTTGTGAAGGTGAGGAGAGTGGTGGTACAATGTGACGGTATCAAAAGTTTGGCTTCTGGGGTGTTGGCATCACTTGCATACGGTGTAGCACTTACTGGAGAGCATGAGGTACTGCCCTGTGCCTGTCAGTTCCCATACTGATGCTGGTATTTCTGTCAGGACAGATCCTGAACTTCAGAAGATAAGCAGGATGCAGGGAGCTGCTCAAGTTGCATTCTGAGTTGAGGTTATGTACAGTGAGGATTAGGAGGCTGAGTTACCTGCAGTCTGAAGACACTTGAATACAGCTTTTTGGTCACTGCAAAACCCTTGTGACAAAGTCCATCTGGGGCACTTCTTTTTTTTTTTCCTTCTGAAGATTGTTACCAAACTTCCCGTCCCTCACAACTTCCTCTGTCTCTCCCAGTACCCAGTGGACATCAGGGAATCCAGGCCCCGGATTGCTGATGACATGATGAACCTGAGCAAGGAGTCCGGCGCCATAAGCGATGCCATCACAGGGAAGACGTACATCCCCATGCTGGAAGCGGAGGAAGTGCGTCTCAGCCAGAACCTCCTGGCCCTCTGGAAAAGGAGAGGATCCTCATGGCAGGAGAGTCACCCGCTGCCCGTGGATCCTCACAAGGACACCATCCTTTCAGCCATCGAGCAGAACCCCGTGGTCGTAATAGCAGGAGACACAGGCTGTGGGAAAACCACGAGGATCCCTCAGCTCCTGCTGGAACACTACATCCTGGAGGGGCGCGGTGCGCGCTGCAACGTCGTGATCACTCAGCCGAGGAGGATCAGCGCCATCTCGGTCGCCCAACGCGTGGCACAAGAGTTGGGTCCCAACATGAGGAAGAACGTGGGCTACCAGGTGCGACTGGAGAGCAAGCCCCCTGCCCGGGGAGGAGCCCTGCTCTTCTGTACCGTGGGCATCCTGCTGCGGAAGCTGCAGGGAAACCCCAGTCTGGAGGGTGTCAGCCACGTCGTGGTCGATGAGGTCCACGAACGCGATGTCAACACGGATTTCCTGCTCATCCTGCTCAAAGGCATCCAGAAGCTCAACCCCGACCTGCGCCTGGTCTTGATGAGCGCCACAGGAGACAATCAGCGTTTCTCACATTACTTTGGGGATTGCCCTGTGGTCAAGGTGCCGGGTTTCATGTACCCAGTGAAGGAGTACTATCTCGAGGAGATCCTGGCCAAGCTGGGTAGGCACCGACACCGGCACTATGAGATAAAGGTGGGTATGCAGCGTGGTGTTTTAAGCTGTTCCCCTCAGACAGGGGATTGGCTTCTGGCATATCAGCATGGGGAGAGTTTGGGCCTGGAACTGCTCCTTCTTTCCTGTTGTTCGTTAGCAGTGTTTGCTTAGCTTTCATTCCAAGCCAACACTCAGGAGTTAAATTTGGCTCAGCAGTATCCCTTGTGTTTTAATGAAGTTACAGGTGAAGACAACTTCATATTTGGGTTTAAGTTGCTTATGTTTGGTAAGACATTCCTTGCAAAAAAGACCTTGCTAGACTACACTTCAGCATAAAGTGTATTTATATGTAAGTAAGCCAGCAGCTCAGTTTGCTTGTGTATATGCATCATGCATGTCTAGTGCAGGGTTGAGATGGTTGTGCCTTGGAGCATTCTTGTTGCCCAAGCACTCGTTGTCTTGCATGACTCGATTCCTTCATGGCTGCTTTTTTGCAGTTAGTCTTACTGCTCCATGTTGTTCTTCTGGAAAGTGCCTCCAGATGTGTACTGTGGGTAATCTTCACTGGCAGGTCATGGAATCACACAGTAGTTGAGGTTGGAAGGCCTGCAGTTCATCTGGGCTAGCCCCCCTGCTCAGAGCACAATCAGGCTGCTCAGGAAGAGGTTTTGAATATCTCCAAGGATAGGGACTTGGCAGCCTCTCCAGTGTTTGATCTCTCCCTGAGTAAAGATATTTTTTCCTGTGCTTAAATAGAATTTTCTGCATCTTACTTGTGCCTGTTGCCTCTTGCCCTGTCCCTGGGCACAGCCACGAAGAGCCTGGCTTCCTCTTGTTCGTTCCTTCCCATTGGATAATGACACAGGTTAAGCTGCCTCTTCTCCAGGCTGTCTTTCCTCCCAGGAGACATGCTCCAGGCCCTTCGTCATCTTCACAGCCCCTCCCTGAACTCGCTCTGGCAGCTCCGTGGGGGAACCCAGACCTGGATGAGCTCACCAGAGTTGGGTGGAGGGGTAGGATCACCTCTCTCAACCTGCTGGCAGTGTTTGGTGCAGCTTAGGAAGCTGGAGCTCTTTGCTGCAAGAAGCACATTGCTGGCTTGGTGCTCAGATTGGTGGCCATCAAGACTCCAAGCAGCTTTCCAGCTGGCCAGCCCTCAGCCTGTCCTGGCACACGGGAAGCTTTCCCCAGAGGCTGGAGACTTTGCCCTTTTTCTTTCTGAACCATCCAAGGTTTCTATCAGCCTGTGGAAGTTCCTCTCTGTGTCTCAGCAACCATCTGCTGGATCAGCCACATCTCCTGGCTTTGTATCGTCAGCAAATTTGCTGAGGGTGTCCCATTGCTTTCAGGGCCACCTTCCTGTTTCTGCTGTGGCTGAGTTTCTTACACTGCTCCTTTTTGGCTGGCCTGACACATTTGTTCCAAATTACTGAGATGTGAAAGCTGTTGCCCTCTGTGCCTGGTAGATTTGAAGGCCACGAGTACACATGGCACAGTTCTGTACCCCAGAATTTCATTTAAGTTTTGGTGCTTCTTAGGTGCTATCTGGTAGAGGTACACAAGTGTCAGCTGTCTNCAGCTCCGTGGGCGACCCCCGACTTGGATGAGCTCCACAGACGTGGGTGGAGGGGTAGGATCACCTCTCTCAACCTGCTGGCAGTGTTTGGTGCAGCTTAGGAAGCTGGAGCTCTTTGCTGCAAGAAGCACATTGCTGGCTTGGTGCTCAGATTGGTGGCCATCAAGACTCCAAGCAGCTTTCCAGCTGGCCAGCCCTCAGCCTGTCCTGGCACACGGGAAGCTTTCCCCAGAGGCTGGAGACTTTGCCCTTTTTCTTTCTGAACCATCCAAGGTTTCTATCAGCCTGTGGAAGTTCCTCTCTGTGTCTCAGCAACCATCTGCTGGATCAGCCACATCTCCTGGCTTTGTATCGTCAGCAAATTTGCTGAGGGTGTCCCATTGCTTTCAGGGCCACCTTCCTGTTTCTGCTGTGGCTGAGTTTCTTACACTGCTCCTTTTAGGCTGGCCTGACACATTTGTTCCAAATTACTGAGATGTGAAAGCTGTTGCCCTCTGTGCCTGGTAGATTTGAAGGCCACGAGTACACATGGCACAGTTCTGTACCCCAGAATTTCATTTAAGTTTTGGTGCTTCTTAGGTGCTATCTGGTAGAGGTACACAAGTGTCAGCTGTCTTCTAAGTCTGGAGAACAGGAAAGAGTCTGTGAATTTGTAGCACAGCAGCTGCTGTGACTGCAGCAAGTGCTAGATGGAAGCAGACCAGGCTGCTGAGGTTCCTGGTCCTGGGGAGGCCTTCCAGCTGACAGACACTTCTTCTCTCCAGAAGACACTTCGGGATTCTGTGCTCCTTTCTGTTAGATCACTGCTTATTCCTCTGCATGTGTCCTTCTAGAATCACAGAGTATCCTAAGTTAGAAGAACCCATGTTGATCATTCAGTCCAAATGCTGTCTCCGTGCTGGGCAACCTAAGAGTAGAACCTGTGTATCTGAGAGTGTTGTCTGAATGTTTCTTGAACACCCAGCAAACCTGGGGCTGTGACTGCCTCCCTGGGCAGCATGTTGCAGTGCCTGGCCACCTTCCCAGTGAAGAATTTTTTCCTCATATCCACCCTGAACCTTGCTTGACATGGTTCTGAGCCATTCCCTTGCATCCTGCTACCAAAGGATCAGCACCTCCTTCTCTGCTTCCCATCATGATGAAGCTGCAGGCAGCAGTGAGGACAGCCCTCAGTCTCTAAGTTGAGCAAACCAAGCACCTTCAGCTGCTCCTCGTGAACTGTGCCCTCTAACCCTTGCACTCTGTTGCCTTGCTTTGCACATGTTCTGGTATTTTTATATCCTTTATATTGTGGATTCCAAAGCACTGCACACAGTACTTGAGGAGAGGCCACAGCAGCACTGACTACAGTGTGGCTGTCACTTCTTTCCTCCAGTGAGCTGAACTTGCTTGGCCCTTTGGGCAGCTCGGGCATGTTGTTGACTCCTGTTGAGCTTACTGTTAACCAGAACCCCTAGATCCCTTCTGGGGGGCTGTGCTCCAGCCACTTGTCCCCAGCCTCTGCATACATCCACCATTACACCACGTTGCAGAATTTGTCACTTGCTCTTAGTAAACTTCATGTGGCTGATGGTAGAGTGCTGGGCAACCAAGACTACTCTGCATGGCCTCTGTACCCTCCAGGGAATAGGTGGCTCTTCCCAGTTTGCTGCTGTCCAGAAACTTACTCTGTGCACTCAACTGTCATGTTCAGGTCGTTGACTAAAGAGCTGGCCCTACAATGGAGCCCTGCTCACCTTGGCTGCTGGCTAGCCACGAGCCTCATGTTGCTGTGTGTACTAGAACCCTTTGAGCCTTGGCCATCAGCCAGTCACCACCTGTCACACTGTGTGTGTGTGTCTGGCTGTATGCTGGACATTTTGTCCAGATCGATGCCGTGAGAATCTCAAAAGCTTTGCCAAAATCCCCACACCATGTACCTGCCTAGAGGGTGAAAAGAAGGCAGTGGAACCTTGTCATAAATGGGTATCAAGCTAGTAAGGCATGCCTTATCCATTGTGAACCTGTGCTGGTCTTGACTGGTGGTGTCTTACAAGTATTTTTTCAGCATCTCCTAGAAAAATCTTCTTCAGAAGTTTACTAGGTCCTAATTAATTACCAGGATCATCTTTCTTGCCCTTCTTGAAGATCAGAATAACGTGAGCAAGCTTCCAGTGGACCAGAACTGAGCAGATTCTTAAGGCTGCTAACAGAGAACTGAGTGAGGTCTTTCAGTACCCTGAGATGAATCCCATTGGAACCCACAGACCTGTGTGCATTCAGTTGCAGCAGTTAATGAAGTCAGCTGAGAGCTCATCACTCCCAGGTTGTGGTGCTCCAACCCATGCTTGGTGTTAAAGGCAGAGGTGAAGAAACCATTAAGTGCTTTATTTTCATCCCTGTTTGGAAATGGCCAACTTCATCAAGTAATGGAGCAGTGTTTTCTTTGATCTCCCTTTTGCTCTTAGTGTACTTAAAAACCAACCAAACAAAAAGTTCACCACCTGGTTTTATTATCCATCACAACATGCCAGCTTCAGTTCTGAGCTTTACACATGTGAGTTTCTCCCTGTGATGGCTGAGGACATCTCTCTATTCCTCCTTTGTAGCCTGACCTTACTTCCAAGCCCACACGCTTTGCTTTTGTGCCTGAGTTCTAGGAGGTCTCCATTCAGCTGGGCTGCCTGCTTGGCTTCCAACACGTTGGGTTTGCCTGCTCCTACACTCTTAAAAGATGGCTCTTCAGATGTTCCTACTGATGGTAGACCCCAGTACCCATTACTGAGTAGTTCCTCGAGCAGCCTGCAGTCTGCTCTGCTCTGCAGGATCCAGGGTCGTAGCTCTGATGTCAGTCTTTCCCATACCACCAAAGATTTTTCAACTCAACCATTGCAGGATGGCTGTGCCTGAGACAGCCACCACTTCACCCATGAAACCCAGCTCTGTTCACAAACAGCAGAACTAGGAGGGCACTCTTCCTAGTTGGCTCCCTTAGTACCTGTGTCAAAACATTACCTTGCTGTGCTTACTGTTTTATCTAGCAATCAGATGATGAATGTGTCCTTGATCTTGATCTGATCACCGACCTTGTACTCCAGATTGACGCCCACGGAGAGCCAGGTAGGTTCTGCTTTCCCCCTTTACTTTTTCTGGGGGGGGGAGGGGAAAGTGGTGTTCACAGAGCCCAGACCCTTTGCAGAGAAAATACTGCACTGAGTTCTGCGAGGCCACCTTGAATTCCTGCTGAAGTAAGAGGTGTCGAGCAGTGTGATGCCACTTCATTCTGAGTCCTCGTGCCTCAGCCACAGGAAGCAAACAGTGCTCCGAGCAGTTACTCAGACTTCATTTCTGGAGTCCAAAAGGACACGTGGGATCTGGGTTGGATGCTGGTTCCTGTGTTGGTGTGTCTCAGTCACAGTGTCCTGAGATATGGCAGTTCTGGGCTGAAGTGCTGAACTCGTCTGCACTGTTTGGTGGACTCCTGTACTGGAGGACCACTGCCACTAAGTGCCTCTCCCAGGAGGTGATGGTTTTGTGGGGAAGGCAATGTTCTGAGATGACTTCTAAGAGCTTTCAGTGTTTCAAAGCTGATAGAAGGCACTCCCTGCTAGAATGCAGCTAGCCTTGTTTCTTTTTGGTTTTAAACTCTGCCCTAACGAGCTCGCAGAAGTGGATGCAGCATAGCAGGTATGTGTTGTGCCCAGGAATGTTTCCCTGGGAGGACTTCCCATAACGCTGTATCTGTCCTTTGTTCAGAAGTGTGATGCTGGTTTCCTGGTGATCAGCTCGCAGCCCTGGGCCCTGCTTTGCTTTGAGTTTCTTGTACTTGAAGGGTGGCAGAAGCAGTTTCTGTGGCTAGCTGGGAAAGAATGCTTGGATTCCTGTGCCATGTGCTCCTGCTCTGTTTCAGGTGGGATCCTCTGCTTCCTGCCCGGGTGGCAGGAAATCAAAGGGGTGCAGCAGCGCCTGCTGGAGATGCTGGGCTCTCAGAACAGCCGGTACCTCGTCTTACCAGGTGAGATGGGCTGTCCTTCTCCCCAGCAGTCAGGAGGAGGGGCCAGCTGCTTTGTGTGGTTGCTGGAAACTTCTCTACATCACTGATTTGTAGCATGGAAAATAGGATGTAAAAATGTTACAGGCCCTGTCAGTAAGTATTTCTGATGAAGTTAAACCAGGCAGCAGTGAGGATAGCTGAGTCTCCTGCCCTGTAGGCCCTTTTGAAAAGGGGGAGCTGAAGAACTGCACTGGAGAAGGGGATGGGACACAGTAACATTCTGGTGGTGCTTTTCACCTCTGTGGGATGGGATGTGACCAGAGATGATGTGTGATTTGTGTTTGTTTTCCCCTGGGGTCTGGCTGGCAGGAAACTGCTGACAGTGTCAGCAGTACAAGCAGTGTCCCATCCTGTTCCCCACCCCTGCAGGTGGGAGGTGACTGTACCAGGACTGCTGCAGCTCTCAGCTCACCTTGTCCTTGTGCAGCAGAGCAGCTCAGCAGGACGGGGCTGACTCTGTTTTTCTCTGCCAGTGCACTCCAACATCCCCATGATGGACCAACAGAACATCTTCCAGCGGCCTCCACCTGGTGTCAGGAAGATTGTCCTGGCCACCAACATCGCAGAGACCTCCATCACCATCAACGACATCGTCCACGTGGTGGACAGTGGCACGCACAAGGAGGAGCGCTACGATCTGAAGACCAAGGTACTGACATCTTCCTTTCTCTGCTCAGCACGTCTGGGACGTGGTGGAGCACGTGGATGTCTCAGAGCAATGCCTGAGAAGGCTAAGAGCCTGAAGGTGGCTGTGCTGCTGTCCCTCCTGGAAGAAGGGATCCTGACTGTGTCCTGCTGCCCCTCCCTGTGTGAGAGCACGGACCAGGCAGGTGTCCAGCAGGTGGCATCCCAGTGCCATCTGTGTGCTGAGTGCCTCAGACCTCTGCACTGCTGCTCACTGGAGACAGGCAGTGTAAGGGTGTGGGAGGATGGCAAAGCTTCTCCTGCCCTTCAGCAGATGGTTGGTCGGTCACGAGGAGTTTCCAAGGTCTGCAGACCAGGTGGAAGGCTCTGTTTGTGATGGACAGCCAGCTGCAGGAGCATTCCTGCCTGATCCTTCTTCTTCCAGGTGTCCTGCCTGGAAACAGTGTGGGTGTCCAAATCGAACGTCGTGCAGCGACGAGGCCGCGCTGGCCGCTGCCAGTCAGGATTTGCCTATCACCTCTTCCCTCGCAGCCGTCTGGACAAGATGCCAACCTACCAGGTTCCTGAGATCCTGCGCACCCCACTGGAGAACCTGGTGGTTCAGGCCAAGATCCACATGCCAGAGAAAACAGTAAGCACAGCGCGTGCCCGCAGGACTGATCTGACTGAAGCAGGATGCAGTGCCCCTGGGGCCCATTCCAGAGGGGGAGTCTTACCACAGACATGAGTTGGAAAAATCCAGGATGCACATGGCTCTAGTTCTTGCTTCCCTAAATGCACTGCTGTCTAGAGAAGCTGAGACCAGGAAATACAGAGATTAGACCTAGACTTTGTGCATGAGTGGAGAGGACTGCACTCACGTTCCTGTAGGGAAGCCAGGAGGGGAACTTGTGGCTCTGGGACAGAGCAGTGGGCTCATGGAGGCTCTCCCACGTGCTGGTTAGGGAAACATGCCTTTTATTTTTCCTGTGTGCATTGCAGGCAGTTGAATTTCTGTCCAAGGCTCTGGACAGCCCTGACATCAAAGCTGTGGATGAAGCAGTGATCTTACTGCAGGAAATCGGTGAGCTAATGTGGCCTGGTGTGGGTGTGATGAGAACGTGTTTGCTGTCTGAATGTGGGAAGTGAGAGTTGGCACAGGATCCCGTGGGACAGACTGGGCAGGATTGTCCCTGGATAGGGATGGTGGTTGACAGGGACTTCTCATACTGCACACATTGTAGTGCTGGTTCATTTCCTGCGCTGCTTTGCTTCAACAGCAGGGAGATCTTTACTCAGAAGTTGGTGGGGTGTTGGCACTGCCCTGAGCTGGGGTGCCCGAGGCTGTGATGGGCCCTGGGCAGCCTGAGCTGGGGGGGATCCCACGGTGCTCCCCTACACTGGGGGGTTGGGGTTGGGGGTCCTTTGGGGCCCTTTCCAACCCCAACCATTCTGGGATTCCATGACCCCTGTGCTGTGAGATTCTCCTGGCAGATCCCAAGAGCAGCTGGCTGCCCCCTGGCCCCTGCCTGGAGCTGCTGCTTACACCCTCGTGGTTGGCTCTGTTGCAGGGGTGCTGGACCAACGAGAAGCCCTCACCACTTTGGGCAAACGCCTTGCCCAGATCTCCACAGACCCTCGGCTGGCAAAGGCCATCGTCCTGGCATCCATCTACCGCTGCCTCCACCCTCTGCTCGTCATCGTTTCCTGCCTCACCCGGGACCCCTTCAGCAGCAGCCTGCAAAACCGTGCGGAGGTGGACAAGGTGAGGAGACGTCCTGGAGGAGGGTGGGAAGAGGGCAGGAGCTGCGGGCTGACGTTGTGTCCCTCTGCCAGGCCAAGGCTGTTCTGAGCCGGGAGAGCGGGAGCGATCACCTCGCGTTTGTCAGAGCTGTGGCAGGATGGGAGGAGGTGCTGCGACGCAGAGACAGCCGTGCCAGGGATAACTACCTGCAGGACTACTACCTGTACGGCCCCAGCCTTCGCTTCATCAACGGTGAGCGACACAGGGCTGCTTCTCCTCCTGTCCCCTGAAGAGGCTGAAGCACTGCTCCTGTTCAATAACTCAGTGCTGTGCTCAGTTCTGGACTGCCAGAAAGGCATGTGGGCTCAGGAGTGTGTCCAGAGAGGGGCAGCAGAGCTGTGGGGGTCTGGAGCACGGCGCTGTGGGGAGCGGCTGAGGGAGTGGGATGGGGCATGGGAGGCTCAGGGGAGACCTCATTGCTTCCTACACTCCTTGGAGTGAGATGGGGTTGGCCTCCGCTCCCAGGAGCGACAGTATGAGAGGTGACAGCCTCAGGTTGCACCAGGGGATGTTTAGATCGGATCTCAGGAACAATTCCTATTCCCAAAGAGCAGTCGGGTGCTGGCAGAGGTTCCCAGGGGATGGGGGTTCACCGTTCCTGGGGGTGTTCAGAACTGTGGAGATGTGGTACTTGGGGACATGGTCAGTGGGTATGATGGGGGGTGGGCTTGGGGATCTCAGAGGTCGTTTCCAGCCTGAATGTTTGTATGAAAAGCACTGTGCAGTAACGGGATAGACTTGCAGACGAATCTTGGCTTTGGAGTTCAGGAGTGCAGAGGCCACAGGCAGGGAAGGTCTGTCCTAGTGCTGAGGCTGAGCCTCCCAGTCAGGATGAAGCTGGAGCTGCCCTGCTGGGGTTGTCTCATTGCTGGTGGGAGAAAAGGGGGGGGTGATTCAGTGGAGCCATCTGTCCCCACAGGCCTTGTCAAGCAGTTCTCAGAGAACCTCTACGAAGCCTTCCTGGTGTCCTCCCCATCTGACTGCACCATGCCCTCGTCTGTATGTAACCAGTACAGCGAAGAGGAGGAACTGGTCAAGGGGGTCCTCATGGCCGGGCTGTACCCCAACCTCATCCAGGTACTGGCTCCCCACTCTGTGGTCACTGTGAGGAGCAGATGATGCCGGTCCGTGCTCGGTTCTGCTATGTTAGCTGGGAACCATCTGGGTGGGGTCATCCTCCAGGAGCCAGCCGTGGGGGGGGCTGCTTGTGGGTGCTGCCTGACGTGGTGTTCTCCTTCCAGGTGAGACAAGGCAAAGTGACCCGCCAAGGGAAATTCAAACCCAACAGCTACGCGTACCGGACGAAGGCCGGCACCGTTCTGCTTCACAAATCAACCATCAACAGGTGAGCACCCCACGTGTGGCAGTGAGAGCCAAAAGCTGCACCTCGGGCCCCCGCCGCCGCGGCTCTGCGGCTCACGGGGCTCCCCCGTGCAGGGAGGCCTCCAAGCTGTACAGCCGCTGGCTGACGTACTTCATGGCCGTGAAGTCCAACGGAGGGGTGTTCGTGCGGGACTCCTCCCAGGTGCACCCCCTGGCTGTGCTGCTCATGACCGACACAGACATCCACGTGCGAGGTGAGTGTGAGCCCCGGGGCAGCGGGGAGCTGGGCAGGGCTTCGCCCGCAGCTCCGCACCGTGCTCTCTTCTCACCCCTTCTCTTCTCCCCCCACCCTCCCAAGACGACGGCTGGCGAGCGACCGTCTCCCTGACGGACAGCGATCTCCTGGTGCTGGAGGGAGACTCGTACACCATCCGTCTGCTGCGTGACTTCCGCGTCTCGCTCTCCAAGATGGTGGAGACGTGTCTGTGCTACGAGATGGCGGCCATCCCCGGCGACCTGCACCACCAGCACAGCCAGCTGCTCGACATCCTGGTGGATCTGCTCAAAGGCCCCCCCGGCAGCTTCGGCGCTTGAGGTGGAGCCGGAGGATTTGTGTGGGGACTTGTAATTTGTATAAAGATGTTCACAAATGTTTATTTAAATAAAAGTTCTATTTATCCCTTGTGAAGTCATCTCTCTCCATCCTAGAAGATTAATGTTGTCTGATCTCCTGCTGTCGGCTCCGTGCATGGGCACCGCGAGGAAGAACAGCGCAGCACCGCCCGACGAGGACTGGAACCGCACCACGAGGACACGGCTGTGCCACCCCCTGCCCATCCCCACGGGGCCGGGATGGAGCAGCACTGGGGCAGAGCTTCTCCAGCTCCAGAGGACGGACGGACATCGTGCTGGGAGCCCCGGGGACACTGCTCCGCGTGGGACCGGCGGCGCCGTGCGAGACGTGGACTCGTCGCTCCCGATGCGCTGGGACTTTTTGTGTCTTTCATTGTTCCTCTTT
>VXAB01001194.1:55482-107528 GCA_013399175.1 Odontophorus gujanensis
CCCAAACCTGCCCCCCGAGAGGGGGGGTGGGCGGGGGGGGGGGTGTCTGGGGGCAGCGGAGCGCACTACATTCAGTCCACGACCCCGTCCCATTCCAGCCCACGCCAGGCTGCTGTCACAGGAGAAAAAGGCCCACGGGAACCACAATGGCACACAGCAGCCCACGGGGGCTGGGGGGGGCCCCTTGGCCACTCCGAGTTTCCCCCCTTCCTTGTGCTCCCACAGCACAGCACTGCAGAGCACATCCCCCACCGAAGCCCCCCCAGCTGTGCGCCGTGCCATTGCTGTGCCCCACGCTCAGCACCACGCGCCGGGGCCGCGTACATTCACACTGCATCAAAGTCGAACGGCGACTTACCGAAAAAAAAACGAACAGATGATCGGTTTTGTTTTGCTTTTTGCCCCCCAACCCCTCCTTAAAATAAAAACCGATTTTGCCACCTGGAGCCCTCCGTCGGCCCCAGGCGCCGCTCCCTGCACTGCTCAGCCCCCAGCACATCCTCCACGCACGGCCAAACCCAATGGCACTGCACACAGCCACTGCCTCCCGACGGCACCAACGCTGCCCCGAGCAGCACCGCAGCAATGCCCGCACAGACCCACAGCTTGGGATGGGGGACACAACACGAAGATAAAGCGCAGTGTTGCCATCTCTCTCCTATGGCAGTGCCTCTTTGGGGACCCCCAGAGCAGCAGCAGACCCACACACACAGCCCAAAACGGCTCCGGGAGGAGAAGCCCCCTCCTTCCAACCTCCCTGTTCCAAAAGTGCTGGAAAACTAAAACAAAAAAGAACCAAGATAAAACAATATCGACAGATCGCAGAGATGGAGCTCTGGCGTTCAGAATTAAGTAATGGAAAGAAGGAAACAGCAGCGGAGGGGCAGTGATATATACGGGGGATGTGCAGGTTGGGGAGAGGGGGAGTGGCAGGGGAGCTCTGCAGAGCTGGGGTGGCATGGGGAGGGGGGGAGGAGGAGAAGAGGAGGAGGAGGAAGAGGAAGAGGAAGGCAGCGAGGCTGTGGGTATATATAACGGCCCCACTCAGGTGCAAATCTGCATTTCTTGTTTCAATCTGTATCCAGAGAAAAAAAAAAACAACAACAAAAAAATAAAGAAAAAAAAATAGCACTTAGGAAACTAGCAGACGACTTGGATGCAAACTAGTACATTTTAATGCCATTTTATTAGAAACCATGCAAACTTTAATATAAAAAATACAAGTGCAATAAGAATCTTTGTGTGTAAATACAGATTCCGGGTTATCGTGTCGTTGTCGGCTTCCCCCAGGACCATTCCCACAAGGATGAGAAGCTGCTGCTTCCCTCCGCCCCTCCTCGCGCAGCCCCGGCACGCGCCTGCTCCCATGGACTTTGATCCCAGTGTTTCATTATTCTGCTTTATTTTCTTTCTTTCTTTTTTTTCCTTTTTTTTTTTTAATTTCCCTTTAAATTACTTTGACGACCCAAGAACGCTTTTCCGGCTTTCTTTTTTTTTTTCTTTTTTTTTTTCTTTTTTTTATTTTATTTACATTTCATCATTTTTAGTGTCATTTGCAAACACGGAACGAGGAGCTCAGGCCTCACTCAACACAGCTCATCTCCCCGGCTCCGCACCCGCACACCCTCTGCACATCCTGGCCCCACTCCGAGCCCTGCGCACCACGGGGCTGCCCTGAACCCATGGGGCTGCCCCAAAGCCACGGATCTGCCCAGGAACCCACAGAGCTGCACAGCCCCTGCTGAGCCTCCAGCCAGAACGAGCTCAGGTTGGGCTGTATCAGCCAACAACCAACCAACAGCCAACCAAGAGCCAGCCAACAGCCAACCAACAACCAACCAACAGCCAGCCAACAACCAACCAACAGCTGGCCAAAAGCCTACCAAAACTTACCAACCAACCAACAGCCAACCAACAGCCAGCCAACAATCAACCAACAACCAGCCAACAGCCGGCCAACAGCCAGCCAACAACCAACCAACAGCCAACCAAGAGCCAGCCAACAGCCAGCCAAAAGCCATCAACCAGCCAACCAACAACCAACCAACAGCCGGCCGACAGCCAGCCAACAATCAACCAACAACCAGCCAACAGCTGACCAACAGCCAGCCAACAACCAACCAACAGCCGGCTGACAGCCAGCCAAAAGCCAGCCAACAATCAACCAACAGCCAACCAGAAGCCAACCAAGAGCCAGCCAACAGCCAACCCAACGTCGCCGCGCACCGGGGCCGGCGCCAACGTGACGCGTCCAGCTGTGCCCGACACAGCTTCATCTGAACTGCTCAGCAGAAGCTTTTCCTTCAACACATTCCTGCGCCTTTCGCTTTCAGACATGGCTTAATCCCATGAATTTGCTCCATCGTTTTTAAAATATTAAAAAAAAAACAAAACAAAAAAAAAAAAACAACCCAAAATGAAACAAAACAACCAACAACAAAAGTTACGACTGCTGGATATGTCAGTAAGAAGCAGCACTGCAGCAGCGGTTAATGTCCCTACTCTGCTACGTTAAGGAAAGAGAAAAGGAACCTCAGTGTGGGTTTGTAGCACGATAAATCATCAACACGTCGTCACGAAGAATAAAAGGTAAAAGTCAACAGTTAAAACAGCCCTAATGTGTGTGGTAACAGCATCAATGGGGTCAGGGAATGAAGCAGCGAGGAGGAGNATTTTCCGAGTTAAAACAACAGCAGGAACCCTACGGACGTCGCTACAAACAGTTCCACGCTTGGACAACAGCGGGGTGCGACCGGTGCTCGCCCACCCCCCGGCAGCGTGCGTGCAGAGAAGCCCGGGCACTTACTTGTTTCTTGTATCTGAGTCTCGAAGCTCTGAATTTCCCTTTGGTCACCACCGCTCAGGGCAGTGGGCACCGCCGGCCCTACGCCATTCTCCCGCAGGGCGCTGCCCGCCTGCGCCGCTCGCACCTCTCCGTTCTGAGGGGCTGGCGGGAGCTGGCCTGGCTCCACACTGCCCTCAGCCTACAAGGAGACAACAACGGGGTGGGGAGGACGACAGCAGCGGTCAATAGGAGATGGGGCGCTGGGGGGGGGGGGACGTNAAAAAGAAAGAAATCACAGCTTATCCCTATTAACTCGGCCCGGCTTCGCCCACCACCGCGCTCCCCCCGGCGCCCCTGGGGCAGCGTGGCACTGACCCCAAACCCCCACAAAGCCGAAGGGATGGGGCCGCTGGGTGCCACCCCCGTCCCGCGTGAAGCCGGGGGCCGGGTGAAGAGAGCCAAGCTGCGTTCCGGGGCGTGGGGCCGGGGGGGTCACAAGCCTTGCTGCGGGAGCGCTGCGGGGGGAGCCGGCGGTGGCGGCGGTGCCGGGGAGGCCGGGCTGTCGCTGGCAGAGGTGCTGCTGGGGAGGGTGGGGGGTTTGGAGGCGACGACGATGTCCGCTCCGTGGTCGGTGCGCGCCTTCGCCTTCTCACGGAACGTCAGCTTGTNCCCCTCCGCCCTCCCCTGCGGGTGCATGTGGGGATGTGCAGGTTTGTGCCACGTCTGTGCTACGTCTGTGCCAGATCTGTGCCAGGTCCGCACCGGGTCTGTGCCACATCTGTGCCACGTCTGTGCCAGGTCTGCAGCTCAATGCCCCCTGGAGCCGGGGACGGAGGGCAGAGCACTGTGCCTGAGTGCAGCTCCACGGGGCCAACACCTCCCATGGACTCAGAGGATCACAGCATGCTTTGAGTTGGAAGGGACCTCGGAGGTGATCCAGCCCAACGCCCTGCGACACACAGGGACACCCACAGCTCCACCGGGTGCTCAGAGCACGGCCTCAGACCGTGGGTGTCTGCAGTGAAGGGGCTTCCACCAGCTCGCCTGGATGCATTCATACACCACACCTAAAGGATTCGCAGTGGATCCCCAACCTGGATGGCCAAGCTCGCACGGGGATGCTGGGCTGTGTGCACTGGGTCAAGGAAGGCCGCTTTTAGAGAAGCCCCCGTCCTGCTCTGCCCCAAATCCTACCTGCAGTCACTGCTTCTGCTGGCGTCCAGGCCACAGCAGCTCTGCTCTTCCCCTGCACCCCTGCCCTATAAGGCCCCATCCATGGGGAACAGGGACCACTGCTGTACTTACTCAACCAAAGCACGGCCACAACCTTCTGCATCACAGAACCATGGGATAGTTGGGCTGGAAGGGTCCTTGAAGACGGCAGAGCCATGGAATCACAGCATGGCCATTTGTAGGGACCCCCTGGCTCCACCCCATGGAGCGCTGCAGATGGGAGAGTCCCAGCGCACGCTCTGCAGTCGCCTCTCACCATGTTCTCATGGGGCTCAATGCAGTACTGTTCCCTGCCTGCTCCGTTATCCAGGGTAGCATCAGCTCTTGGAGCAGCGTGCTCCACCACAGCCCAACGTGGCAGCACTCGAGCAGCTCCACCACCCACCAGTGCTCCACGGAGCGATGCTGGGACGAGTGCGGGGCTCAGCGGTCCCAGGGCCTCTCCCCTCCTACTGGGGGCACAGCGAGGTCCTAGTTTCGTAACAACAGTGCCAGACCATAGCATTCCCTTCTTTTTTTCTGCTTCCAGCACTGCAGCTGTTCAGAAGCAGCCTTAGAGCAGCACAAGTGGATGTATGAGGGCACAGTCACCAGCACGGCTCCGTGATGGGGAAGGCCACGCACCCACCATAGCTCCCTGCAGTGGGGCCTTCCCCCCCCCAGGGAACGGACGTCAATTCAGGATGGGGGAAGCTCCAGTTCTGCTGTCGTGGGGAGATGCTATGAATCACAGCAGCACTGCACAAATCCTCCCTTGTCCTCAAAGGGCCCTTGGGCTGAGCTGTGGGATGGGCTGCTGGGGCCGTTTCCCAGCAATAGCAGCTGGGGTCTCACCAGCTTCACTGGGGAGCAAAAGGAGAAGGGGAGGAGGTCCCACACAGCTCCCCTGATGTCCCACAGCTCAGAGCGTGCCCTGTTCTCAGGGTCCTGGGGGAGGGATGCAATGGGGCAGCGTGAGCCCTGCACGTAACAAGCGACGGGGACCCGCTCGTGCTGCCAGCGTGTTCACAGCTCTTCTTTGTGAGTCATACTGCTGGGGCTCATAGCAGACTACAGAAAGAGGTGGCTATAAAAGGCTGGGGTGGAGAGGCCGGGCTGCACTGACAGCAGGAGAAGGAGAAGAACCAAATGTCAACCCTACGCCGATGTACCAGAGCTCACCGCACCCACCTTCACTGTTCCTCCTGCTGGCAAGTGTCCCACGTTGTCCAGAGATCCCACTTTGGCTTGGGCCTTCTCCTTGAAGTTCAGCTTCTGGTTCTCAATTTTGACATCTCCTCCTCCTGGGACAAGATTGAAGAGGAATGAATTAATGGGGGGCTCCAAATGCTCCCACCTGAGAGTGTCCCCTCCCGGAGGAACCCCCGGTATCCCATCGTGCCAACACGAAGTTCAGCTGTCAAATATGGGCAACGGACATGGATGGGCACTGAAGGTCAGGAAACAAACACAGCTCTTTAGCAACATGGACTGCAGTTCTCCCATGGGCACCAGTGGGGGTTGGCGTGGCCAATGGTGGGAGCCAACTGATGGGCTCCAACAAAACCAGTGAGAACATCTGACAGATCTGGACAGACCACTGTGCTCTCAGCAGCCCGGGACAAGGGCAGCATTGTTGCTCAGAGCTCATCATGAGATGGCTGAATAAGCAGAGGTCACGTTGGTGGCACCACGTTCTCAACGTGGGAGCACTGAACCTTGGATGTAAGGCTGAACTGCGTTCAACCCAACGGGCTGGCAGAGAGGGGCAGGAAATGCCAGGAACAAACAGAGGCAAGCGTGATAATGACCTCCAGCTCTGGTCAGAGAGCTCTGTCCTTCACACACAGACATGCCATGGTGACTGTGCAAGCACTTCAGTGCTCACCTCCAAGGGGAAGCACCTCTAATCCCTCTGCCCACGAAACCACTACGAACCCACACAGCCCTTCTGAAATAAGCAACAAAGCCCCTGAACTCCTTCAGTCACAATCGAGGGCAATTCATAAGCAACTTCACTTTCTGCAGGCCAACGATGAGGAAATGGTAAAATCCCTACCTGGCTTATGTTTGATATTGGCTTTCGAGCCGCACTTGGAGGACACTTTGGAAAGGTCAACTTTCTTGTTCTGGATCTGCACCTGAAGAGACAGAAAAGAAAGAACTGAACACAAAGAACCATCCCTGGGCATCTGGAGGCCAACGTGCCATCCCTCCATCAGGTCACACCTCCTGAATCCACACCCCTTTCCACTGCATTAGCTGTCTATCACTGACCTCCCAGCCACTGAATGCCAAACATTCTGGCATCACCTGAAGGCCTGTGCCAGCCCGGAGCAGTTAATGTGAGCAGAGAGAAACTGAGGCCAGGTAAAAGCTAATGCATGGACAATAACCATCAATGCTGAGTCTTGAGCTCCTGGCACATCCGTGGCACGGGGACCAAGTGGAGGTGTTTTCATTGCCACATTCCCCAGACTCTGTGCTGAGTGCTTTCTCTGCCTCCCAGGAGGTGGGGATGGGGGATCTCAGAGGACTTCTCCAACTGAAATGGTTCTGTGGTTCGACGACGGTGCCCAGATGGAACAGTTGGTGAGAACACGATGCCCCCACTGAAAAGCGCTGAGTGGGAGGCTGCTTCCCACTGCTATTTAACCTCATCCTACCAGTGGTTTGATGCTAGCAGAGCAAAGCTCTCACGCATACAAATCTAGGGTGATGCAACCCTAAGATCGTGAGATATTCACGCTCAGTAAACCATCTTCAAAGTCAAAGTCCTGAGCCCAATGTTCCAGCACAGAGCTTAGAGACATCGGATTGAGTTTGGGGAGAGATGTCTTCTCCAGGGTAGGACAACAGTGCAGGTGAGGAGTCATCGATTTTGTGTCTTTCTGCTCTAAAAACATTGACTCTCTGACCCTGGGTTCAGCACTTTGTGTGGAGCGCAGTTTCTGAGTCCTTAATGCTCCTCTGGAGGCTCCAGGAGGGTGAAAGATCCCTCCATCCCAGAATCAACCCCTGCATCTCTCCCTCCATGCAGTCATCAGAGATATAAATTGGAAGGAACTTGGTAGCTGCCACTGACATTACGAAACTGCACTCTTTGTTTGCTTGGAAGTGGACTGAAGCAAACCTTTATTGCACACGCATACTTCCTAAAACAAACGCATCACCAGCAAGGGCAGACACAGCCAGCAATGCCTCCTCCTGATTCCTCCTGGGCATCCAAACCATTACACCTAAATGGAAGTGTACCAACTCTAAGGTGAGTTGTCGTGTTCAGTTTGCAATGGGAGACGAGTGGGGCTGCACTCATAGAGCCAAACCCTCACTGCCAAGTGAAGGTTGGACTCCAGCGCTCCGTGCAGAGCTTCTGTTGGAAGTGTGACCCTCACCTCTCGGTACATCCTGCATCAATGAGCATCTCCTAATCCATCTCAGGAGGTAAAGCCAAAGGGTAGAGAAACCACCTGTGAATTCCAAATCACCTCATTAAATCTTCAACAACACCCACTCTACCTGCAGTGTGGAAGATCTGCGTCTTTACTGTTGCTTTCTTTAAAAGGAGGGGGGGAAACACTAAAGCAGAAGAAAATCCATTCTTGTGTTGCATTATTTCTATCAAATGTGACAGAAATAGGAAGGACATCTACTGGTTTGGAACATGTCGTCTTGGGCAACTTCTTGCCTCCAAGACACCTCCAAGGTACCCCAGAGACCCCCAACCCCCTCCCTGGGCAGCTCTGATGAGGCCAGGGGAACCTGGGGGGCCCAGGGCTGCCTCCACCCTCTGCCAGGGAGCGATTCTGTACCGAAGGAAGAGTGCGTTCCCATACTGAGAGTACCACATGGGAACGACTGCGCTCAGGCACTGTGAGCCACTGCCATCAGAGCCACCCACCGCTGAATCCCAACATGCTCTTGGCCTCAGGATTTAGGACATTCCCATCAGCGAAGGATTAAATGCCAGGACATCATCTAGCAGAACTGGTTGTAACTCTCAGAACAAGAGAACACCTCGGATGCTTTCGGATGTAAAAAGGGACGGCAGGAAACGCTCCCCCAGGAAGGAGCGGTGCCCTCCCGTCCCGTTGGCACTGCAGGCACAGCAGCTCACCCCAGCAGCTGCCCCACGGCACGCAGCCAGAGCAGCATCTGCTGCAGAACGTGGGTTACAAACAGGGGCTGTGCCAAATTCAGGCAACAAACCCACACCAATGGCAAACCCTGCCCCACAGCACGCCAGCACAGACCTGTGTCTGCCAGGCACTGTAGCATCTGTGTAGTGACCTTGTCTTTTTTTGCCAGATGCCTTCAGGATATAACACAGCAAACCAAGCACACAGACACCACGAGCTCAGCCTTGCATTCACCGAGCTCAGCTCCAGCAGCCTTTACATTCAGAAGCTAATTGCAGCTCCGAGGCTTCTCCTCCTCCTTCGTTGGAGTTTCCCTTCTCGTGAGGCACAAAGGGAAATGCATCTGACTCAGCACACCTCGTTTCATCTGCTATCAGACAGCAGAAGCAGGTCAGGGACCGATGAGCCTCTGCTGACTGCAGAGGGAATGAATTCACAGTGCACTAACTCCTGGGGTCAGCAGTGTGCACATCTACATGAACTCAATTAATACCATGTAAACGATGCGAGAAATAGTTCAGGAGCATTAGAGCTCCCAGAGAACCAACCTATGGGGAACATGGTTCTCCTGCCTACGCTGTTTGCAGAAGCCCTGAAATTCTGCCACACCCTTCCATAGGAACACAGCGTTCATGGACTGACATATAAAAACATAGCACATGAGAAGGAGTTAGTAGAAAGACAGCTTGCCCAGAGTCCATACTTACATTCCCACCTCCAGGGACATGCTTAATATTGTCCTTGGAACCACACTTGGACTGAACATGGCTGTAGTTCGCTTTTTTGGAGACTATCTGGACCTGGAATGTTACAGAATGGAAAACAACACAAGGGAGAGGACCGGTTAGCGTCGTCGTACGGCAGGCTGCAGAGGATGCTCTGACAAACACGGGGCCGTGTTAAACTCACACCAACTCGAGCAGCGGGGGTGAAAGCAACGGAGAGGAAAAGGGAGAGAAAAGTGAACGAGTGAATGGAACAAGAGCGGCACACACAGTGTTAGTGCGGGAGCGTTGGCGCTGCAGGAGGAGGTGTGGGTTGGTCGGGGCCTTGAAGGTCACCCAGGAGAGCTGTGGGCTGCCACGTCCAGCAGAGCCAGGCTGGGGCTGGTTGCAGGGCTGGGGAATGCCTTCCAGCAGCTGTGGGCAGTAAAGCCCGGGCTGAGACACACTGCCTCCCACTGAAGGCTGCCCAACCTCCCCTTCCATTCATCAGATGAGTCTTAGGTTCATTAAATAGATGCACTGTTGCTCTTTTTAACTACCAAATCCAAAAGCAGTGCGCTGACTTTTGATTCACAGGGGTTAACTGACTGAGTCAGAGTGACAGATCCACGTGTACATTGGGTTAGTGACAACGAGCGTTCAGTGGGAGCTACTGAGCAGCACACACCGTGGCAGAAGCTGCACCCTACAGCACTTGCTGGAAAGAGGTGATGAACCCAAAGCACAAAAGGAACCACCGGAACGTTCTCACTTGAAGGTTTCCACATGCTGCTCGTCCCATCCCACTCAGAAAGACTGGATTCAGTGCAACACTTTCTGAAAAATGTACTTTTGCCACTGAGTTTCTGTAGGTTTACCAACTTCAACGGAGCACAAAATCCACTCATTACAGGCTCTCTATCTGAGCTGTGGTTGCTGCCCAACACACCGACCTGCATCCCGAGGCAGCCAGGATGGGAATATTGCAGGGAAGAGTCCTTAAAGCTCTGCAATGCTGGTGGTTCCCACCCTAGTTCCAAACGAGCATTGGTCGTAAGGGCAAAGTGCTCCTAAGGGTCTCCCAACTCAAAATTAAGCCGAAGAGTGCAAATGGAGAACTCTGAAAATGCTCCCAGAAGGCACTGAGCCATCATTACCATCGCGATCTCAGCGTGTTTAACCGAGAACAGCCTAGGAAAGAACTGGAGAAGTGTTGTGCAAGGGACAGTGACACTGACAGGAGAAAGCAGGAGAGTTGAAGAGAAGGGAAAGTGACTCAAAATGGAAATGCTGTCTTCCATCTCCCACAGATAAAAGTCTGAAAGGAACTCACTTTCCCATTGGGCTGTTTTGGGACACCCTCTTTTGTTACGGTTGTTTTAGTTGGAGCCATTTTAGAGACCGCATTGGGTTCAGACTTTCGGGCAGCAGCAGCTGATTCTGGCTTTTTCTCTACTTTCCCCTAGATGGAGACAAATGGATGGTTTCAACCAGCGACAGCAAAGGCAAGGGCAGGAAAGCATGGGAATCCCAGCTCCCCCATACACACAGCAGAGCTGCCAACCCCAGAGACCTTCTGAGCACCACAGCTGTGGCCCAGTACAACCCGCGTCCAACAGCACCACGGACAGGGCTCCAAGTGAACACATCATCACTGCACCCAACCTTGGATTGACCCAACTGCACCACAGGACCACCTCCTTCCCACGGAGGGCACAGCACAGATCTGGGGGGATGCACAGCACTGCACACCTGCTTTGCTTGGAGCTCTGAGCTCTGCTGCGCTGTGCTGTGCTCCCATTGGGGTTTCTCACCTCCACACTGCTTGGACTCAGGCTTGGAGATTTAAGAGCTGACTTCATTTGGCAGCTAACCCAATGCAGGTAGATTCCGTTCAACAGAAAATCGAATAAAAATGTACTATTTTCAAAAAATTCACCAACCACCTGAGAATATCCACTCTTCTGCTGATCTGGATCCAGGCAAGAAGAGCCTGTGCCTGCGGGGAGTCAGCAGGGATCTGACATCCCCAACCCACCAGGAAGCAAAGCCTCAGCCCTCAGCACTGAGGTATTCTTGTGCTCTGAAAGCATCCCAGAATAAAGAAGACTACAAAAAGGACAGCTGTCCTCAAAGGTCGGATTTACCACTGCTATGAAAATGGCAAGAAAATAAAGGGCAGCAAAATGCAACGTAAAAACACTTGAACCAGCACAACCAACCCTGCAAGCTATAGAGCACTGCAACCCTCCCAACCCTACCATGGTTTAAAACCATAGAAGAGTCATATGTGCTCTTTCTGAGCAGGTACTGGAAGGATTTCTGAACACCAGTTTCATTTCAGTTTGCAGTGTACTGGGAAGGCTCCCTGCCCTGCTCTCCTCAAAGTTCTTCAGTTCTTACTGTCACCTCCAGAAACTGTTTCGTGGAGTGAACGTTTATCTTGCAGACGTCTCTCCAAGCTCCAGGGACCACACTGTGATCACACACAGCTCAGCTACTCTTAACTCTGCAGAGTAATTCCATGCACGTATCAATGCTGCCTGTGACACACAACCCCACAAAAGAATGCCCTGACTTTCATGTGCCAAAGAAGAGACGAAGGCTCCCAGCACCAACTGTGCTCTCTCAGCATCAGGTGAAAGTCAGAGGCTGGGTTATTCGTTCCAGCAGACCTGCAGCAAAAGTAAGCGGGTAAATTCGTTCTACTCAGTGGAATGGGAAGTCCTCTGACTATGGGCAAGTTGCTAACTTGTCTGTTGGGCAAAGATGGGTGTATCTGCTAGACAATGTCCAATAAAGATTTCATGATGATATGTATCCACACAGTGATTAAAGCCCTCAGAAGAAGGCTACAGGCATATCCCCAAATCTGTCCCATTTGCATGCAATTTAAGCCCCTTGCTGATGGAGGGCATCGAGTTTTATCTGTGCACATACTTCTCCCTACAGCTTATCCAAAGCCTCTTTCCTCGTGGCCACCAGAATTCATCCAAAGGGCAGATGTGGCACCTGGGGACACGGCCTAGTGGGCACGGTGGGGATGGGTTGATGGCTTGGGCCTGGTGGTCTTTTCCAACCTTAATGACTCTGTGACTGTGAGAGCAATAGATGCAGACAGTTTAATTTCAACTTTAGGTCTGACACGTTGACCAGAGTCCCTGCTCCTGGAAAGGGAAAAGGTTCAGTGGAATTTGCTCCTGAATCCAGATTTCCTGCGTCACAGTGCGTTATTACACCTCTGTACCATTCAGCAGACTCAAATCCTCTTTTCAAAGGCAAAGTTTTGGAACATAGACAAGGTTGGGGCTTCCAATACCAACTACTTTCTATGTCAGGATGTACAGCAAACACAGAACCACAGCACTGTGAATTCCTGTACGTGTGCCAGGAAGGCTTTCCTGGTGGATTCCTTCTGCACACCACTACCACTGCTTTGTTAATGCCTTGTGCATAAACCAAGAACCCAAAGAGGAGCTCTGCAGGGCATAAACACGAGAAGAGCAGCGAGGATACGGCCACCAACACCAGCAAAGAGCACCCACAACGCTTCAGAGCTACGCTTTCAGAGAGCACACTGTGATCAAGTTGGAAGAAACGTACCTTTCCTCCACCAGGCTGATGCTTGATGTTATCCGTCGATCCGATTTTGGAACGTACATTTTTCAGATCCGGAGCAGACACGCTGCTGGCCGGGCGCGGCGGCTTGGAGGCAGCGCTGGGTTTGGTTGCAGCCTTTGCAGGAGGTTTCTTCGCATCCACAGCAGCAGTGGAGGTGGTGGTGGTGGGTTTGGCTGCAGTAGGTTTGGGTTTGGGGCGGCTGGCGGCTGCCCCCGGTGCGGCAGCGGTGCTCGTGGTGGTGGTGGTGGGAGTGGTGGCACTGCTCTTCACCACGCCGCCAGCAGCACTCTTAGGGCGGGCCAAGTCCGCTGCAATTAGCACAGTGACAGTGGAAGGATGGGGGGAAAGGAGGGCAGGTCAGATGGCACGGCCACCAACTGCCCCACGGCCCTGACGTGGCCGCAAACACAGAGGATGTGAATAGATGGAAACAGCAGAATTACCTGATGGAGACTTGGCAGTCGTCTTCTTGGCGTCCGCAGGCTTTGCATCGGTCTTGATAGCTGCCCAATGCAGAATGTGTGATTAGTACTTCAGAGGGGGAAAGCCCATCAGTGTGGGTGGGAAGCACAGCCTCCCCCCGAGGTCATCACATTGCTGCTTTCTTTCCTAAAACGACTTCCAGAATCCGACAGCGCTCCAACATTATGTTCATCTGCCCCACCTGCACTGCTTTCAAAAGCCTCTCTTTAGCAAATAGCAAAAACAAACCCGTGTTTGTCTACCCATCACTTTTTGTGGGCAGATCAGTTTAAACCAGTGCCCAGGTTATTGCACAGTTTGGTCCCTGTTATAATCGTATAAAAATAAAATCAATCACTGAAGTGACAGTGTGCCTTTGGGCAAACCCCAGCCATCGTGACCTGATTCCATCCCACGCAGGCAGAGGTCAGTAAACCAGGAACAAAAAGCAGAACAAAACCATGGACCAGTAAAAATCATGCACTGAAATACATAAACAGAACCTTATTTGAATGAGTTGTTGATGATAATACTTAATTTCCATTAACAGTCCTCGATTTTTTGGTACACTGCAGGGGCTGGCGGGGGATTTCATGGCATGGCAGCACAGAAAAAAGCAAAAGGGGCACATAACCATAGGTCAGGTCATTCTGGATCGTTCCATCCAGACCTTGCTAAAAGCACTCAATTAAACACCATGGATAAGACACGAGCTAATGAGATGAAACACACTGGAATAATTTAATAAGGCCTTAAGGACAGATACATAATTAAAGCCAATCACGTAACAAGGCCCACTCAAACCAACTGGGTCTCCCTCCCTGAGACCCCAGGACTGGGAGAGCTGACAGAGGGGCACAGCATTGTTTGGTATGAGGGCGTGAGGAGCAAACACTGGCTCATAAAGAGCTGTGATTATTTCTGCTTGTGTCAGCAGGGACCAGGCACCAGAACCCCACGCATGTTAGCAGCACGTGATGTTGAAGACCTGGTAAAGCTACTGGGAAAACAGACTATAATGATGGGTGAAGACCTTGGAAAGATAGAGAGGTGGTCTTACACAAACAGAAATCATTTTCACGCTGAGGGAAAACCTAAATATAGATAATAATTAAGGCAAGCTCTGAACATGTCTCATCTGTCTCCACTGGCAGACTGACAGCCAACACCTGAAGAAGGGAAGTCATGCAACTTCCACAGAAGCCACTATCCACAGGTTCACATAGAGAGAATGATAAAATATTTGAGCAAGCCACAGGGAAGTGGCAGGTTCTGGCTTTTGAGGTGTGAAAATCAGGAGCAGACGTCCTTCTGAAATGCCACCTTCAGCCAGAAAGTTATTATCTGTCTTAACGTGCCACTCTAAGAGTCCACGCTGTGATCGAAGAGACTCAGCTCTCCATGCTCTCCATCACAGCATCCTGTTGGAGCTGCATCTGCTCTGCCTGACCTGCAGCCACTCATGGCTCCACAAAACCATTCACCCTCCCTTACACCATCGCTTTGACCCCTTCCAAAAGAGGCCTCCCCTCTTTGGTAGGGTTTCAGAGTGGTTGGGTTGGGAGGGACCACCCACTTCCAACCCCTCGCTGCAGGCAGGGTTGCCAACCCCTGCATCAAGCACCAGAGGAGGTGTGTAGGGCCCGGATCCATCACGGATCTAGGACTGCTTCAGTTCCTGGCAGAGCTCCTCCAGCTGTCCTCAAGTCTCCATCACCTGTCCCAGATTCCCCTCTGTACACTGGCCATGTCTCACACCCTCCGTAGCACAGGAGCCCCTTCCCCTGCACATCTTGTCACTTGGAACAACTTCCCCGTGTCTCTGCATCAGTGACTCCATCTCCTTTCAGACACCATCGGAGGTCACTTCTCCTTTGTCCTCGTCTCAGTTTTGGAAGGAGAAATTAACTCAGCTGAACTCATTAAAACGTGTCAAGCATTCTGTGCTGGAGTTTGCATAAAAGAGCAAACAAAACAAATTCCAACAGAACGTCCACGGGATGGGTTACGATGCACTGCAAAGTGCAAAGTGCAACGCTTCCTCTGCACAAGATTAATTATGTTTCCCCCCCCGAGCAAGAAAGTGTGGGATGTGCATCTGGTGGAATACACATGACCACAGCTACACCACCATTATTCTTTAAGGAAATACAGGTTATGAATTCACGCTCTGGGACTCACAGAGCAAAGCAACTGATGTGCAGTAGTAAAAGTTCATCGGGAACTTTAAGGGTTGGAACCAACCCAAGCTGTTCTATGACTCCAGGACACTCTGATAAGTGATGACAAGGTCCAACCACTTGAAAAGGCTTGAAAATATTTAACTATGTTTTCATCTGAACTTAAATCATTAAGATGGGTGAAAATAATGTTTTCAAGAGGGTAACACGCTGCTGTGTTGGTTGTGTTGAACCCATTGGAGTTCCCTCTTGGCAGCAGTGCCCTGGATGGATACAGGTTTTGGGTGAAGCTGATGTGATTTCCAAGCTCTCCAGCCACCAGGTGAGAGGAAAGCCACCAGACTTTGGCTGGAGACAGACTTCTGCCAGGAGAGCAGCTGAGTGCCAGGAGAGAGCTGAGTCCTTACTCATAAATCACACGTGCTCAGTAGCTGCATTAACCCCTACTCACACAGAGCTGATCCACGCTGGCCTCCAAGGTCATCCAGATTTATTTCTGGAAAAGGAAGCTCAGGAGAGAAAAAATTCTAACCAACTGCCTGCGTGCCTTGGCACAGGATCTGACCTTACACTCTGCGAGGAGGGCTGCTATCTCCACCTGCACTGAGCCTCCCATCACCCGGCCACGGTCTGACTGACAGCTGCTTACACTGCTGAAGGGATTCAGGTTCACAGCAGCCACAGCTTTGCACAAGGAGCTGCACTTTAAGGTTTTATTTTCCTGTGGGCTTCTTTTTTTGAAACTGAAGATATCAAGCTTGCTTACTAAGAGACAAACTTCTTTAATAAACTGGAGGTCACGGTGGCAACACGATGACTGTGGAACACAGCAAAAAGCTGCACTCAGCTGCGTGATGGACACGTCCCTTTGCATGAACCACCAGTGCTACTCAACCAAAAACCAGCAGATGCTTAGGAACAGACCTGCTGGAAACAAAGGAGGGCATGCTTACATGTTGGCCTCTTGGGTGGGGAGGCAGTGGTACTCTTCGCCCCAGCAGCTGCAGTCACGGGGGACGTGGCTGTTGTCCGAGGAGTGGCAGTGGTGCTCCTGGCAGTAGCTCGAGGAGCAGCAGATGATGGAGGCTTTGAGAGCGAGGTCCTCTTTTCTGGGCTCTTTGCATCTGTGACCTGGAAATGAACGGGTCCTGTTAAAGCCAGCAGCTCGCTGACGGCCTCTTGGAAGTGTTTGCCAACAGAAAGCGTGAAATAAATTGGTTTATCTTTCTCATAAAGAAGGTGTTCTTAAGACTAGAAGGTAAATCCTGGAACACAAATAAGACACAGATGAGACCTTGGCCAAATAAATGTGTACTGAGCAGAGATAAGAAGAGGTGGAGGTTTCATCTGTCACTAGATTCACTAGATCTTAAAATTCACTTTAATATCAGCAGGATTTCAGGCAAAAGTTGATTCCAATCCTACTTGGATTGAATGGGAAGAGCTGGGGAGGGATGCTCCACGTGTCCATGTCTGTTAGCTCCGGGTCTGCACCATGCAGAAAGGCCACAGAAGTCAGCACAGGGAAACTCCAAGGGACATTCCCTGATGTTAACGCTGGGCGTGGATGCCTTAACTGAGCCTTCAGATGAAACACTTTAAGAAGTGTCCACAGATGTTCTCTCCAGCCTTTGCTAAGCCCATAAATGCATTATTTATCTTTAGATATTTTTATAATGGCCATAGAATCATAGAAGGGCATAGGTTGGAAGGGACCTTAAAGATCACCCAGTTCCATCCCCTTATACAGAAACAATCAGTGGGAAATATTGAAGTGCTTAAACTGTTTTTCCTCCTTTAATATTAATACCAAAGCTCCCCACTCAGTTTTCCCTTGCTTTTGTCTGGATTTCACAGTTATTCTGGGTTTGCAGTGTATCTGTATTTCAAAATGACACGAAATAAATACAGAAATAGAGAAATATCCTGTGTACTTAGTGACAGTTCACAAGGAAAATCATGAGAATGTAGTTGATTTTCATGTTTGCCTCTGTGAGAACTAAATGCCTGGGACCTGATGCCCTATGTGAGTTAATGGAAACTGATACCAAAAATCACAGAAACATAGAATTGTTGGGTTGGAAGGGACTTTAAAGACCAACAGCCATGGGATGGGTTGGATTGGAACAGACCTTAGAGATCATTGACCCATAGAATGGTGGATTTGGAAGGGACCTTAAAGATCACAGAACCACAGGATGGTTGGGTTGGAAGAGGCCTTAGAGATCACAGAACCACAGGATGGTTGGGTTAAAAGGGATCTTAGAGATTATAGACCCATGGAATGGTGGGGTTGGAGAGACCTCAAATATCACAGAACACAGAATGGTTGGGTTAGGATGGAAAGGTCCTTTAAGACCATAGAACCACAGAATGGTTGGGTTAGGTTGGAAGGGTCCTTTAAGACCACAGAACCAGAGAATCCCAGAATGGTTGGGTTAGAAGGATCCTGAAAGCCACTTCCAGCCCCAACCCCTGCCATGGGCTGGCTGCCCCCCAACTCAGGCAGCCCAGGACTCCCCCACATCCTTGGGCACCTCCAGGGATAGGCACTCATAGCTCTGGGCAGTGCCAGCGCCTCACTGCCCAACAACTGCACACCTCCCTAACACAGCAAATCACGTTTGCTGCCACATCCTTCCACGATCAGCACCAGTTCTCACTTCTGGGCAGAGGAGAGGGCACACAAAGACATCCCGGAGCTCTGAGAGCTCCTCACAGCAGCACGCCGGTGCTTACCTTTGGCTTAGTCTCTTTTGGAGTGAGGGTGGAGGGCCGCGTGGTGCTGCTGGCCGGGCGCTTGGGAGTGGTGGTGGCAGGAGGGCCCGCAGTGGGGCTGGTGGGCTTTTTGTGGGGGCCAGGCGTGGCAGAGGCCGGCCGCTTGGGGCTGGTGGCGGCCGTGGGCCTGGCTTTCGTTGCCGCGGGTTTTGCTGATGGTGTGGATGCTGCAGGCTTTATGGGTTTTCGAAAAGCAAAATCCGGGATCAAAAAGGAAACGAAAACGAAACACAACAACAACAGAATAGCGCATGGTAAACCGAAACGTCAAGCTGCCAGAACGTAAAAAAGAATGATAATTAAAATGAAAGGAAAAGAATCAAGCTTTCTATTTTCTGAGCGTGACGGAGATGGCAACGGAGCAGCTCCGACGCCGTCAGAGCCCCGTGGAGTTTCACCACTCAGTTTGCAGTGAGCAGGATTTACTCCAGCGACATCCAAAGCGACAGAAGGGAGCGCTGGTAAAGCTGGGATTAGTGATGGCTGCTCCTGGCATCCAGTCCTGCGTGCAGGAAGCACGATGCTGCTTTCCAAATTACACATGGCAAGCTGTATACCTGATACCAGCTCCAGCAGCCAAGTGCTCCCTGCCCCGTGCTAGCTGCAGGAATGTGGGCTCTGCCAAGGGCTGCGTGCTGCTGGAGGCACACCTCTGCCATGCTTCACAAGCAGCCCTAAGGTAAGGGAGCCCTGAGCAGGACCTCTCTGTGCTAATTGTAATGCAATGACATTATCAATGTGAAATCGTCAACAACTGGGGGAGTGTCAGTGCAGCACAAGTCTTCCTGAATATCTTCCCTACTTCTATATGGCAGATGCCGGGCAGAGAATCATTTTAAATCCAAGCTTACCCAAAGTCATTATACCCATTTTCAGCCAAGTTTGCTACAGGTTTGCAACTTCAGAACTGAAGGTGTTTGCTTCAGTAAAATGGTTCCCCAATGGTGGCTCAGAAAACAGAACTCGTGTGGCTGTGGCTTAAGAAGCAGCAAAGCCAGCAAAGGGACAGCGTGGAAGCAAGGAGGGGGGAGGTGGAAGGACCCCTACCTTTGTCTTCTTCTCGGGGCTCGGGGGCAGCTCCTTGTTGGGGGGTGCTGTGATGTCATTCCCTGTCACAGCTTCGGCTGCTTTGGGCTCCTCTGGTTTTGCTGGCAAAAAAAGAAGAATGGAGTCTTCAGTTTGAGCTCTTTTCGCTGGTTTGGTTGGTTGGGTGGTTTGTTTTAATTCTTTTTCCCTATTATTCAATACCATAAGAAGAGGAAACAGAACAGAAACGGTTATGGGTTGGTTATTTGGGGGAAAACTTCCCCAAAACCAGAATCCTAGAATCACCAAACTTGGAAAAGACCTACAAGATCATCCAGACCAACCACTCACTGAGCACCAACACTTCTCACTAAACCACAACCATCAGCACCACGTCCACACATTCCTTCAATACCTCCAGGGTTGGTGACTCCACCACCTCCCTGGGCAGCCTTTCTCCCATAGCAGAGCACTGTTTTCCACCTCCCCTTGCCATCGTGGCCGCCCCCTCCTGACCTCTCCTTCAGCACAGAGAGCCCACCCCACGCTGACCCGCGTGGCTCCGAGCACCGGGCAGTGCACACAAAGCCACACGAGGTGAGTACAGACAAAGCCCATCAGTGCCGGACGCCGCAACAAGGCGAGGGATTGTCCCCATCCGCCGACCACAGCACAACAATCCCAACAGTGAGACGTTGTTCTCTGCATCTCTGGAAGATGGCCGATTCTCTTCCTGTTTTCTCGCTCGGAGGACGCTCAGCGGTGGCACGAAGCCTGCAGCAGCACCCAGCCGTGCCCTGCCCGCTGCCTGAGCCACGAGCACCGACACGTACCAGCTGGCTTCCTCCAGAAAGGGCCTTTTATTGCAGCTCATCTATGTTGGCTCTTCCCTACGGCTTCTCCCCACCGAATTTCAGTAATCCTCACGTGGATCACTGAAGCTTCGGGATTCTCCAGCAGCTGCCAAGCTTTGCAGTGTATCACGATGTGTTGTTCCACGTTACCTTACCAGCACAGGACACTGTGAGCAGCCCCAGTGAACGCAGAAAGCGACCAGGTGAGCACAGAGCTTCTACACAACCAGCAGAGCTGAGCCCTTCAATGGAGAGCATTGCCAATAGATGGAGCCAAGCACAGGTGACAGACGTTATGGACCCACACCTGGGAACAGCACTGAGGATGGGGGAGGGAACCCGGATGGTTGAGGGCTCTGTTTGTGGCCCCGATAAGGGGGTCCCACCTGCACACAGCCCTGGGGATGGAGGAGGAACCATTCTGTGCTGCCTGCACGTAATTAACAGCCCAACACGCTCACCAGTCCGCTCACTTCCACCCACCCTTTAATTGGGAGTGTGCTCTCTGTCATCCACAGCACAGAATCGCCTGGGAATTTGTGCTCGTTGCAGGAAATATTGTGAGAAGCTGCCAAACCTTCATGAGATCCATTCATTAGTCTGCAAGAGTCACTGAAGAGCCCCTCCAGGTCCCCCCCGCATGGCAGCAGTACTTGGAAGTACCCTGAGGACATCAGCTCTGAGCAGCTCTGCTCTGAGCCACTGCTCTGCTCCCATGGGGGTCAGCATTGGGGCCACACCTGCAGAGCTCTGTTCCAGCCCACAGGGCCCTGTGTGACGCAGAGGAGGACCACACCGTACACAATTACTCACCTGTTGTCCCAAAGCCAAGTCCAGCTTACAAACAGAGTAACCACGCAAGAGTTTTCCTAAACATAAGGAAAAAGATCAACCCACTGTCCCACAAAAGAAAGCCCCCCACCACCCTGTGACTCGCAGCCTGGAGGCTGCCTGGGCTGGGGCTGAGTTCTGCAGCTTCCCACGACCTTCTCCTGCAGCTCTGTAGCCCATGTAACTATATGACATTAAACACAGACTGGAAGGGATGTCCGGAGGTCATTGAGACCAACTCCCAGCTCAACACAGCTCCAAATTACAGTAGGTTGCTCAGGTCCTCTGAGTACCCCCAAGGATCCATACTATGGGGCTTCTCCTCCAATACTTGATGTACCTATAAAGGGATGGGTTTTTTTGCCTACTTGCTTCTCTTTTCCTATCAGAATTCCTGTAGTTTCATCCCCGTTGAACCCCTCCACTGCTCTATTTCATGGATCATGGAACTGACATAGATCAAAACCCACAGGTGGCTATTTCCCAAGTACCACACAGCAACTCATGCAAGAGAAGTACTCCCAAAAATTCATTCTCCAGGTCAAAAGGAACAGGGAAAGACCCAACATGAAGTGTCTGAAGCTCATCACAGAATCATAGAATCACCAAAGTAAGAAATGACCTACAAGATCATCCAGTCCGAACATCCACCCATCACCAATCGCTCTCACTAAACCATGTCCCTCAACACAAAGTCTCAACGTTCCCTGAACACCTCCAGGGTCGGTGACTCCACCACCTCCCTGGGCAGCCCATTCCAGCACAAGTACTTCTATTCCCTGCTACCATGGTGAGCAAAAGTGAAAGGGAAGATAAGCAAGAGTGGTGACCATATACCACGCCTTGAGAAGATCAGCGCTGCCAGGCCCTGTTTTCTTTTCTTCCCTGTTAGTTGGCTACTTGGGTTGGGTTGGAAGGGACCTCCAAGACCAACCAGCTCCAACCCCTGCCCTGGCACAGCTCAGGTGTTGGGCACCTCCAGGGTTGGGGCAAAAAGAAGCTGAGAGCCTTACAGGAGGGATGAGAGACCGCAGCAACCCGCTCCCATTCCACCTGCCCCACTTCATGGGCTCTGTACCCCCTCTGAGATGGATTTGCAGCCACGTCCCCACGCGGCTGCGAGCGAGGCCACGCGCTCAGCCCCAATCCCCAGCGAGGGATATCAGCGGGATAAGCCCAGCTAAGCATCATTCACTGCAACAGCCCCGGAATTCTCATACGGATTAGAGTCATCATCAGAAAATCCATTAAGAGAAATAGATTAAGCAATAAGGCAGTGGCCATCTTTACTCTCTTCAACGTAAACAACCTCAGAAGCAAAACTAGTTTTACATGGGAATGGAAGTCTTAAATCAGAACATTTTCTTTCAGAAGCAAACCACATGCACAGCCTGCAGTCAGGGTTAGAGTAACCAACACATGGAAGTCGTTCCTATTCATTTCCATGGAAACTACAACAGATGCAAAGAGCACAACACCACTACTGCACAGAGCAAATTCTCAGCTCCTGCGCTGTACCTGATCACTGAATCACAGAATCCTGGAACTGGTTGAGCTGGAAGAGACCCTTAAAGGCCGTGTGGTCCCACTGCCTGCGATGCACAGGGACAGCCACAGCTCCATCCGTGCTCAGAGCCCATCCCCTGACCGTGGGTGTCTGCAGGGATGGGGCACCACCACCTCTCTGGGTACCCTGTGCAGTGCCTCACCACCCTCACTGTAAACATTTTTCTTATCAAACCTTTCTTCTTAATGATCTCCCGCATTCATTTCCAGTTCAGCCCCCAACAGACATCAGTGATGCTCATTGCTTAAAGCTGAACACCAAACCAGGACTCTGTGGGACCCCGTATCAGGCTCTGTCCATCTCTCTTGACTTTCCCTTCCATCCCGCAGTCCTTCATTTCCTCTCATTCTCATTAAAAGCATGATTTCATCCAGCAAGGAACTGTGTCAGCAAGCCACCACCACACCAGTAACATCCCCTGAGCAAACATTGTTAGTTTGCTACAAAGCAGTGGGGCTGCTATTTCCTAATCCCATAATTAACTTCTATCTATTTAAATGTGGGGTGACAGCAGCCACAGCCTCACCCAGCAGGGACAGGTGGCTCAGACCATTCACTTCTCCATACACAACAAGAGTGCTCTGCTGCAAGCACCACAGGACACCGAGAAACAACGTGCTGCGCACGGGCTGACGGAGAAATGAGGTTCAGAAAACCAGGACGAGTCTGGTCCAGCTGAGTGCCTGACACTTCAGAGCCAGAAGTCTCTGGAAGCAGAGAAAATTCAAAGAAAGTGGAAAAAAGCAGTGGGGAATGGCACTGCTTTTTGGGATGCACGGGATGCCGCTGGAGCTGACATTTTAGGGATGTGCATGAAATCACACGCTGGCTTCTACAGTACATGAATCAGATCTATTGTTCAGTGCAGGAAACAATGCAACCCGTTGTTGTGGACAGGGACTGTGGTGGCTGCTGATGCCATAGGGGAGCAGAGCACCGTGTGCCACTCAGCCCTATCAGCCCAAACCTGGAGCCACGCTGACAGTGCTGCCCCTCTGCCTGTGCCAGAGCAGGGGAAGCAAAAGCTCAGCAGAGTTCGAAGCACCTCAGACTCAGCCATGGAATTTTCTTTCTAAACTGCACATACATGAAGCCAAAAAATTCTATTTCTATTTAGATTCTATTGCCTCCGCTGCTACGGTTTCATAGAGTTATTAAGAATAATAAAATCATTAAGGCTGGAAAAGACCACGAGGGTCATCACACCTGACCACATCTTCTTCCAGCAGAGAATAAATCCAGAGTGGGTTTCTTAGCAAGGCGCTGCACGCAGCAGCACAAAGCAAACCTGACCTGAGCAACCCCTCACTGCTCCTTTTGGGGCAGGGAATAAAGAAGTCACTCTCATTACTGCATGGGAACTGTTGAATCATGGCCTGAACCACTCCTCAATCACCTGAGGTGAGCACTGAGTCAGCCATGGGAGCACAGGTGAAGGCAATGCACCTGTGTGACCAGAAGGGGTGGAGCCTGATCCAGCTCTCCCAGACCCCATTTAAGGGCTGACCACCACTGGGGAAGGATCTCTTTCTGGACACTGCCCTTTGGGGTTTCCTAATGCAAGCCTACGTCATGGGTGTGCCTTTTCCTTTATTTTGAGTGTCTCTTTCCATCACAATAATCTTTCTAACTATACTATCTGCAAAATATTTTGACTACAGTACTAGCTGGCAGTATTCCTTCTGTTAACCATACAATTGCCTTGCCCAGCAGAGCCCAGCCAGCTCTGCCAGCAGCAGCTTGCACTCACACCTGTGCGCTGAGGACCGCATGTCAGCTTTTACAACACAGACTGCAAAAGGAACGAACTTCCAAGTGGGGTGGGCACATTTGGGTAATAGGAAGCACTCGTCTACAAAAGGCAAGCCAAGCAGGAGAAGCCCTGCACGTCCCCATCCCTCGGTGACCTTTACATCGCTGATGCTCAGCCCCCCCAGGGGAAAACATGTCAATCCACTGGAAAGCATTTCTTACATCTCCCTGCCTCAAAGACTCCGTACATGTGTTCTAAAATGGTGCCTCTATGGGACAGCTGGCACAGCCACAGTGTGCACCTGGGTGTCCAAAGGAGGACCAGAGCACCTCTGGAGGTCCCTTCAGGCTCACATGGTTCTACAAATCCATGATTCCTCACTGAGGGCACAGCCTGTGACAGTGCAAATAAACCTCAGCATCAGCACACCCCAACAGCACAGAAATTCCCTAAAGCAAAAGGTGCATGTCACAACACGGCTTTTCCTGCTCCCCGTTCCACTCTCACGTTACTGTCATCACTGTTACTCGTGGTTGAGCTGTCCAGAAGTGTGGGTCCTCTTACGCCCCAAACTGACCCATGGGTGCCCCAGTGCTGCTCTGCCAGCAGTGGGATGTGCTGGTTCCTGTGGGTCTGTGGGGCTGTGACACCTCCACTCAGACCCTGAGGATGGATGTGGGCACCCATGACACCCAGAAGTGACAGTGCTTCATCACACAGCTGCCAGGATGACTCAGAATCTGTGTGCCAAGTAGACCGTAAGGAGAAAGGTAATGATGAGAGAAGGGGAGAGGTGGGGGTGTGACAGAGTAGGGGGGTTAGTGCTGCCACAGCTGCACTATGTGGGTCCGGAAGGAGCTCAGGGAACCAAAGCATCTCAAGGAAACCACAGCACCAGAACCATGGAAGGGCTGGGTTGGAAGGGACTTCAGAGATCACTCAGTTCCAACTCCTGGGCACAGGCCGCCAAATCAGGCATCAGATCAGGAAATGAGGGACGATTAAAGGGCGTGAGAGACACAATACAACCGTGCTGAACGTGGTTACTGAGAGCTGGAAGGAAGATGGAGCATCAGAGGGCTGCCACGCTCCTGGGGCTGCTACCCGGCCATGGGGTGTCAGCAGCACGCCACGAACCACGGCCAAACCCCCAGCACAGCACCTGCCCTGCTCCGCCTGTCCCCACTGCCCCGTGCTGCTGTTCTGTGTGCTGTCCCCCTCCCCTCTCACACCAGGCATTGCAACTTCCCGTTTTGTGATTCTGATTCATCCCCTGAAGGCTGAGCCGAGCGGTGTGAGTGCATCAGTGCCAGAATTCCTGTGCCATCTTTTTCCTTCCCCAGCACGTTTTCTTTCTCCTTCCCATGGGTGCTCCCTAACGCAGGCTACAGAGAGGAAGCACATCGACCCTCCTTGTGCCCCACATCTGGGTGCAGCTCGGGGTGAGAAGGGAAAGAGGGACAGAGAAGGAGGGACAGGGGTGTCATTCTGAGCTGGGGAGCAAAGATTAACCCCAATTCTCCCAAACTGTACATCTGGGAAGACTGACCTCAATCACACAACAACTGCTGCAGAGCCACTATTGCCAAGCAGCAATGGGGAAAGCTCTGTCAGAGCTGGGTGCTGGGAAAGGGGCCACAAAAGGCAGCAGGAAGAGTTCCAGCCCCGAAGTACTTGGGAAGAGCTGAGTGCCAGAAACCATTCCAGCCACGCACCTGTGTTGGTCACCTTGGATAAACAGCACGGGGTGCTGAGGACTGAGCTGAAAAGGGCAATTCTCAGACACCCAGGGAGCAGCTGATAGCTTTAAGCTGCCACGGCCCAATGGGAAGGGCACCTGCACATGCAGGAGGGAGCAGCATGGGACCCTCATCCATGCGCACACTGCAGGATGCAAAGTCAGTGTGGGGTCCCAGCAAGCAATTCACGCCTGCCACTGCAGCAAGAGCAGCAGGATTTAAAAGGTCCTCCATTTTCATCCTCTCTTTGTTCTCACCACCAGCCCCCAACCGGTGCCACCCCTCCAGGTGTATGAACCCCCCCCTCCTCCCGAGGCAGCGGGCTGCTCCTTCCTCCTGTCCGCGTCCTCCCCAGGGAGGTAAAAATTAGCAACATACCATCACGTGGTGAATCCTGCTTGGGAGACAGAGTGCTCCGAGCATCGCTGACCTCAATTTCTTTCCTTTCCGGCGGAGCAGCTTTGCTGGATTCCGTCTCGGCGCTTTTGCTTTTCGGAGGCTCAACGCCGGCAGCTCCCTCGGTGGCACCTCTCTTCTCCCCCTTCCCCTCCTCCCTCCCTCTGTCGAGGCAACCCATCTCAGGGATTTGCTCCAGCTTGCTGTGATACGAACCAGGGCTGCTCAGCTCCTTCCTGCCCAACCCGCCGTGCTCCTCTTTCTTCTTGGTGGCCGGCTCCTCGGCCGCGTGCTCCGGGTGCTCCCGTACCACCAAACCGGGCAGCTCCGAGCCAACGCCGGCTGCCTGCTCCTCCGCCACCGTCATTGCCCTCTTGATGGCAGCGCCAGGCTTCCTAGCTGTGGGGCTGGAGCACTGGCTCAGGGTGCTGCTGGGTGACAGCAGCCCGGTGGCCACATCTTCGCGGAGCACCGGCTCCGGGTACTTGTCGGCCAGGTTAAGGGTTAGGGGCACGGATAAGTGCGAGCACTCGGACATGGCACGCCTCATTGCCTTCCTCTGCTGGGCAGCCCTGTTCAGAAAGCCGCCGTCGTCGCTGCAGCTCAGCTTGTCTTCCATCTCTTCCTCCATCTCGGCGGCGTTACTGAAGTAACCACTTTTGGAGTCATCTTGCGCGAGCTCTACGGTGGTGGTCGGGGGCTCCATCTTCACGGCGGCTGAGGAGGAGGAAAATCCGCTCTGCACATAGTTGTCATTCACCACCCCGATCACACAATAGCTGGGGGCTCCATCTTTTTTCACGGCTGCTTCATTAGAGCCCGAATCGTTCGGTGGGATGGAGTGGAAATTGGGGTTCCAGACGCTGATCTCCTGCTCCTTGGCACACTTGCTGGGATTGCTTTCCGGCGTGGGCACGGGAGGGCCAGGCTCTGCGTGGCTTCGGCTCTCCACCCCAGCTCTCCCAGCCACCTTCTCCTGGTCGGTGATGGCTTCAGTTTTGCCCAGCCCAGGGCACGCTTTGTCGGCTCCTGCCGTCCCCACATGGAAATCAGTGGTTTTGGGGTTCGCAAAGCTCCCCTCAGCCGAAGGGAACGGGTCAGCAATCAAAGACCAGCTCTCAAGGTGACCCGCAGCTGCCTGGTATGCTTTGCCTTGCACCTCGATTTCTCTTTTGTCTTTCTGAGCTATTTTTAGCTCTTTGTCTAGTTTGCCTTCAAAGAAGCACAGCTTGTCCTCATCCGTGAAGCCGGCGTTCTTAACGAGCCCGTCCTTCATCGGTCCCCCTGAGTTCACATTCAGGCCGATCTCATTCAGCTTCCCCTCGGTCCTCTGCCATTCAAATTCCGTTCTCCCGAAGTCTTTCGGGGACTCCATGCAGTGGAAAGCTTCCGAGAAGCTCTCGGTCTTGCTCTTGCACAGCTGGCTGTATTCGGAGAGCGCTGCGGGCTTCTGGTTGGAGAGAGACATCTCCGGAGCTCGGCGTCTCCCAGCGCTGTGCGGCTCAGCCCGGGCTGTGACGCCGCTCGTGCCCCCCACTCGCAGCAGCTCCCTCCCGTCCCCCCGCCCCGCTCCCACCCCTTCCTGCCCACCGCAGCCACTCTCCGAGCTGCTGGCTGACACAGGGAAAGGGGAGGGGGGTCCACCCCTGTGCTCCTCTTCAGCTCTGCAGATTCCTGTACCGACAGTGGGGGTCTCTGGATGGATGCTAGCGGGGTTGCAGCGCTCTCGCAGAGATGGTTTTTTCGGACTGGCACTTCTGGCCGTTGCACACAGCTGGAGACAGCGCCTTCTCCTTTTTCTCCACCACGATCAGTGCCTTTACAATCGTTAATTCCCACTGATGAGCCGCTCTCAGCAATAGCAATGAACCAGGCTCAGCATTCCCCCTGGAACAAATCCGAAACCCACACAGGAGCCCACCCCGAACACGGTGCTGCGCGGTGACCGCCGGCGGAGGGGTTTTGTTTGCAGCCTATGTGAACACATCCTTCTGGAGCCGGTGAACACAGTGCTGCTGCAATGAGGACTCCAGGGTTCGTTCACACAGCAGAAGCAGCACCGCTCCCACGGGCAAGCAGACAGAGCCGGGCAGGATCACATCCCATACAGCAGAGGGCCGGTGGTGTTCAGCACCACGAGCCTGACTTTTGATTTCCCTCATTTAAATGAAAGAAAAAAAGAAAGCGAAACATACCAGACCATGCTTCGGACCTGCCACAGTGCACGTCCCGGCTCCCACACCTCCGCCAGGCTCCCTGCCCTTGCTGCTGCTCCCTGCTCACATGGAGGATCCCCTCCCAAGCACCACGGCTGGAGCAGCAGCATTGCTCCCTGTTCCCATCCGACGGAGCACAGCGGTATTTTTACAGCCAGAAGCTGCACGCTGTGCTACGCCCCCTGAATTGAACCTGCTGCTGAGAAACACTGCGATCCACGCGTTCACCCGCTCCTCTTGGAGCTTTAGGATGGGGCTATATTTAAAAACAGTGACTAAGGAGCTGTAAGTTATATGCATCTTTCACAACACCCTCAAATGAACCAGAATACTTCCACCCACGAGCTCCGCTTCTCAAAAGGCCTCCACGGCTTTGTATATTTTTTTTCAATTATAATATTCCTGGGTATCTTCCAGTGGAAATGGGAGCTCAGCTCGAGGCTTCCGTTTCCTCTCTTAATAGATGCGGGATTAATGTGTGCAAGCGCTTCCCTCACTCGGAGCATCCAGGCTGGTCCTGAAAACGGGGGAGCCCTGAAGTCATCTGGTCCCATCTAAGTGCTGCTCCTCCTTTTGGTGACACCACCGCTGCCCTTCTCACTTTCAGCAAGAATGAGTCGGCCAATGTGCACAGCATGGGGCCAGCGGCCCCGGCCTCCTTCCTAGAACACCTTGCAAAGCTTTCGTTTTCTTAATTGTAGCAGAAACAGTGTTAGGGAATGGAAGATAAGGAGGAAAGGATGGGCGGATGGGCAGACAACAAGAGGACTTGGAGGGCTTTAGAAAGAACCACCTCAGTTTGGGAAGGGCCATGCTAAGAGCCATTGGACCAGAAGGGCATTAGGGACTTCTGGACAGGAAACCCATTCACTGCTTTTTCACCCTTTTAGGAAGGATTACTATTCTTCATACATCACATTTTCTCCACCCACATGACTCTTTACCATCATTCTTTTTGAGAATACACCAAATGACCTGGGCTGAAAAGGACCTCAAAGATCATCTCATTCCAACCCCCCTGCCCTGGGCAGGGTCGCCAACCACTGGAGCAGGCTGCCCAGAGCCACATCCAGCCTTGCCTTGAGTGCCTGCAGAGATGGGGCATCCACAGCACAACAGAGCTTCATACAGAGCCCACAGTGACCCCATAGAGCCAAAGAATCCATAGAGCCACATCCAGCCTTGGTCTGAATGCCTCCCTCCAAATATGGGGCATCCACAGCCCCACAGTGACCCCGTAGTGTCATAGAATCCATAGAGCCACATCCATGCTTGCTTTGAGCACCTGCAGGGATGGGGCAACCACAACCTCTCTGGGCGACCTGTTCCAGTGCATCACCACCTTCTGAGTAACAAATAACCTCAATCTCCCCTGTCTTAGTTTACAACCATCCCCTCTTGTCCTATCACTATCAACCCTTATCAACAGGAAGAAGCACTGTGACACAAAACTGCGGCGCAACCAATGGTGGGAGCTCTCAGGAGTCAGGGAGGCCCCAGTGCAGCTCCTGGGTCCCTGCCCTGCAGCGTCCCACACGTGTCAATGCCCAGACTGTCCCTGGAGGGGAGGACTCCCCAGGGAAGACGTGCCACGTCCCACTAAGAGCTGCTGAGTGTTCCAGGGGTCACCATGCAGCCACACTGCGTGGTTGGGAGCAGCAATGGCAGCGCCCAACCCATGGCTCCCAGCCCCAGCAGATGGATCAGCACAGCGTTTCTATTTTTGCTCCACTCCTGAAGCTATTACTGATCCCTCCTAATGCCTTTGCTGCATTTTTTTTTTTCCTTTTTTAATCTTAACACAATCATTTCCGTGCAGTCCTATGCGCCGGTTTCTAAGGCAACATTGCTTTCCAGGATGAGCTCCTCCCTGCCAGCGTCTCCAACCAACATCATCTCTAATTAAGCATTATTACCAATCAGGCTGACCAGACCCATCCCTCACACACCGCTGCCAGGAGCATTTGCTGGGCCATGAGCTCACCCACCTGCCCCAGCTGGCACTGCAAGGTCCTGGCTGTGCATGCTGGCTGCAGAAGAACCAGCAGCAATGGAAGAGATGGGCACACACAGGTCGGACAGCTGGGGGAGCACCCTTATAGGAACACCTCCTTACAGGAACACGTCCTCATAGGAACACGTCCCCATAGGAAGACCTTTGGAGCTATAAACTGAGAAGTGCCACGCAAAGGGGCCTCTGGATACCTTCTGTCAGGTCAGAAAAGTGCCTTCTACATTCCCCTCTTGATTTAAGATTAGAACTGATACCTCCCTGAAGCACAGTCAAATCCACACCGTTGCTTTATGGAGGAAAAGCAGATAAGAGCAAAGCCCTCTTGTTGCTTCACAAACACATTTAGCGCTGACAGGAGAACCAGCTGGTGCCATTGTCTGCCTTTCACTTCCTACACCTATCTGGGATAATTAGCAGGTCTTAATTAATGATGTTATTCTGATCATGAAGAAAGCACGCTCTGTTGTTAAGAACCACATCCCCAGCTGCAGTGGCATCTCGTCACAAACCACACGTACCTCCTTAGCCCACAAACCCGACCGCAGCGCGGGGTCCTACACAACTGCAGCCACTGTACCAACGAGGGGTGACTGTGCAAGCACTGATTAAATCGTGACCATGATTCAACGTGGAAACGACACCAGCACAATGCAAACCAGCTGGGAAAAGAAAACACAGCAAGGACAAGAAAAGCAGAAGCTGTAATTAAGCAGGGATGGCACCCTGGCTGTCACATGTGATTCCAGAAGGGCTTGGACAAACCAAAAACCATGAGATACAAAATCCAAGCTATCAAAACCACACTTCTTTGTGTTGTTGTTGTTGTTTTTTTCCCTTTAGTTGGTGTGTAACTGTTACTTAAGGAAAGACTGGAGAAAAAAAAAGTGTTTAATGTCCTGATGCTGAAATACAGCTTGAGGAACAGAGCTATACATGTGAGGCATACGGCCCAGCACTGGATGGCAGAAACCCTTCCATCCCATCCTCTGTTTGCCATGCTTTGGCATCAGATCTCAGGCACCTGCTTGGGAGTGCTGTGTGAGGAGCCTGATTTTTATGTGTAATTTCCAATTTCAGTTTTAATTTCAAGCTGGACGCAGCATAAAGGCTCAGTCACATCCTAAAGGCTGACCGTGCCTCATGCATTCCAATCATCACCTCAGCTGCCTCCTCCCTTTCAATGGGACTAAACAGTTTTCCAGAAGAATCTGGGGCAGCTCTTACGTGGGCAACAACAAACACGGGAAGCTGAAATAAATCCAAAAGTTGCACAAAAGATGAAAATTCAAATTGTACAAACAGATCTACATCCTAATGTTTCCTAACTTTAAACTGCAGTCAAAACTGGAAAATAATTTTTAAAAAAATACAGAAGTTTGCAGGCAGAGTTTATCCGAGACACAAAACTTTGTCAGCAAGAAATCTGCAGCATCACTGTTACCATGGTTCCCCAGGGAGCTGTATCTCTGAGCCTGTACCTATTTTAGCAGTTCATGCAGTAGCTGATGCATTTCAGAGCACCGTCCTGTTATTCTAGAACACGGTGTAAGACTTCAGTCTAGTTGAAGAGATTTTGGTTACCCAACCTCAGCAGAAGATTGTCCAAAATATCCACATTATTCTGATCATGCATCACTGACTGCCCCCTGCAGCAACAAAACAGCTCCTGTGTGCAGATGCTCCAACTCAGGGTATTTTCTTCTGTGATTCTCTATCAGACGTTGCCAAGTGTAAGCTTCACAGTCCCACCTAACACACATGAATTGCTGGCCATGGTCTGGTCAACATCATCTTAACAGGAGAATGAAGCAGCAGGTAGAAGGCAAGTACAACCAAAGTACAACCCACAGCCCCATCATCAAACACAACCCATGGCCCCAAGGTGAGTACAACCCACAGCCCCATCATCAAACACAACCCACGGCCCCATCATCAAACACAACCCACGGCCCCATCGTCAAGCACAACTCATGGCCCCACTGGTGAGTACAATCCCTGATTCCACCAGCAAGTACAACCCATGGCCTCATCAGCAACTACAGCCCATGGCCCCACTGGTGAGTACAACCCTTGGCCCCATCATCAAACACAACCCATAGCCCCATCAGTCTCACAAACATTTGGACTACCACACCACCTCTTGGCTCCCTTTAACTCCTCCAGCAAAGAAGCACACATGTTCAAGGTCTTGAATGTCAACACTTTCCCTTCACTGATTTCCATTTCAGACTTGATTCAAGTGATGCGTGCACTTACTCATCCCCGGATGCAGCCTAAGGCATTCTGCACCCAACTCAGCTGGGGCATCGCAGCCGTGCTGCCATTCCCCACAGCTGGTGGGCAGCAGAAGGAAATGCAAGAGCCTCAATAAGGCACTGAAGGCAGCACAGCCCCCAGCTGCAGCCCCTGCGTTTACCTGGTGTGCTCCTCCAGAGTTTCTTTTTTGCATGGGTCTCCTACCAGGATACTGCTCCCTTAAGTACAGCAATTAGCAAGGAAAATAATGACTTCCAGCAGATGATGGAAAGGTTATATACACATATATATATCTCTCTATAAAAAGGATGACGCTGCCTTTAGCTTTCCCATTTTGTAGCATCATGCACCAAAGAACATTACTTCTGCAGGCACAAGTTCATGCAGAGAACACCACTTCCACCAAAATAGAACTACTTTGGGTTATGCAACACTCATTAAAATTACAAACCCTCTCCACAACCTGACCAGCATGTTAAGGCGCACAAGAGCTCGACGGCTGTTAAGTTAGTGACTGCATCATGCAAACTGGCAGCGAGGAACTCCGCAGGAGCAGCCCCAACTTCCATGCCTGATGACAAGGCAGAAGGAGTGGGGATGAGGCGCCCGACCTCTGTGATCCCCAGGCACCAATTTCTTGTGAGGAAGGCTCGGGCTGAGCAGAAAACCCACGGTATTTTGCCGTACCATCTGTATCGTTACCACTCTGAAGCTGCCATCAACTTCCTCTCGTTCTGTGAAATTAATGCCATCTGTTCCTTGGTCAGCAGCCAGGCAAACAGCACCAACCCCTAAAGTCCATCCTCAGCGGAGAGTCCCAAAGCCCAACGGCGCAGGGTTCTGCTGTCCTGCTCTGCTCCAGCACAGTGCTTACTGTGGCAGGAGGTTTGTACACGAGATGCTCAAGGTACCTTAAGGTAGAGGTCCAAACCAGCTGCCCGTGGGGGAGCAGATGGCTGTGGTTGGCCCGGTGTGGCATTAAAACCAAACCCCACAGCGTGACAGCGATCGGGAACGTTCCCTGCCACGGGAATATCCCGTTCCTGCCCTGCGGTGGCATCGATGCTGCGCAGTGAGGGTGAGGGTTCACTGCAGCACCCCAGATGGATGCCACTTTCAGTCTCCGACGAGGAGAAGTGAATGGCACTTAACACCGAGAAGTGCAAGTTTGCTTCAAAATTCAGAGTGCTACAAAATTTATACGTCAAATCAACTCGGAACGGATTAAAAAATCATCAAGTTCCGGAACTCGGACCAAACTGTGAATCTTTTAAGGTTTGGGAATTAGCACTGTGAGCCAGGCAAGCAGAACCAGCAGCCTTTTAGGATCAGCCAACACACACCGCTCATGCCCCGCTCGCTGGTGCCACCGAGGATTAACGGTTACGTGTTCATGCCGCCGAGCAGCGCTGGCTCGCACGCAAGCTCCGGGTTTTGCTGCCAGCCCATCACACGCACACACCTTTGCCTTGCCTGGGCCGGCTCGCAGCGCTGCCTCTCAGCTGCCTCTGCTTCTCCCCGTCCGGAGCAGCGGGCCGGGCCGGCACGGCGGGCAGCCCTCTGGCCTTGGTGGGTCTCATGTACCCCTTCAGATGCTCCGTGGCTTTCACTCGCTCCTTCTTCGCCCCTGCGTCAGCTTTTGATTCAGATTCTTCTTTTTCCTTAACGGTGCCCTCAGCCTCTGGCACTGGGATGGCTTTGGGGGGGGCTCCTCCAACATCGTCTTCCGCGGGACGGCGGTGAACCTCACTGTCATTGTCATGGTGGGATTGGGGGGCAGCACTCTGACCCACGCCAGCGGCCTCCGCTCCACCTCCCAACCCATCCGGGCCCTGAATGCTCTCCATGGCTGCCCCCACATCGGCCCCATCCGTGTCCTTCCCCATCGGCCCTTCCACCACAGCCCACGATGCTCCGCTCCCCGCTGCCACCACGTCCTTCTCCGTGGAGGGGACACCTCCTGCCCCCTCCACCCCCTGGGCACTGCCAGGAGCCGGGCAGCACTGCACGTCTGCCTCCTCCCGAGGAAGTGCAGAGGGAGTGCTGGCACCGCTTTGCTTTTTATGACTTTCTTTATCACCCGTCTTCACCACGGGAGAAAGGTGAACTTCGTCCTCTTGTGACTGAACGTTACGCGGTGCTGAGCGACCAGAAGACAGCAGTCCATCCGCCTCCACCCCGCGCTGGGCACCGGTTCCTCTGCCTCTTTCCTCCTCTTCCTTTGGCCCCTCTTTCCCAGGCTCTTTGTGCCCCATACCGATGGGATGCTCGGGAGGTGTTGGGCTGCGTACCCCCTTCCCAGCACCAGATCCAGGCTCCTTGCTGCTCTCCTCTGCAGTCACTTCAGCTGAAGGCAGCCCCCCAACGCCTGCCCCCCAGGGGAAGGACTCCAATTGGTTCCCCTGATGATCCCAAAGCATTTGAGTGCCAACGGGGAAACTAATATTTCTGTTCTCATCTACGAAACCCATTTGTTCCATCCCAAACTCCACCTCAGGCCCCATGGATGGCTGCTCGGGGGCAGTCTTGGACTTTTCCCCTCTTCCCTCACTACTTCTCTTTGTAGATCTCTCAGTAACGGTGGCTGAGCTGTGATCCACCACTGAAGGATGCTCTGCACCAGGAAGGCTGACGGCACTGCTGCCAGGAGTGGGACACATCTCTGCTCCTGTGCTGTGCTCCAGGAGGAGCTCTGGGCCAACCTCTGCCCTTTGCCATCTCTCTTTACCCCTTGTGTTCAGCTTCTCCGGCTCCAGAGGTGCAGCAGCAGTTTGTGCTCTAGTAGCATCACTTGGGTCACTTAGCAGACTTACTGGAGCACTGAAATGGTTCTCCTTAGACTGAGTCTGTTGAGCATTGCCCACCTCTCCACCCACGGCAGGGATGCTACCCGGACCCGCTGCTATAGTCTGCCCCTGGGTATCCTCAGCCTCTCTGCCTTTCGTTTCTCTGCCTTTTTCCTCAGGTTTGTCTGCCACCATCTCCCTGGTGGGACCACGTGCCATCGCTGCATCTGCCCCATGCTCGGCTGCACGAACATCTACTTCCCTACCCTTAGCCGTGGGCCACATTTCATGAGCATCGCCTACTTCTGCCTCTGTTTTATGACCTGGAAGAACTGGCTGATGAGAGGAACTCCTATCCTCTCCTTTAGGCTTTTCCAGCACCTCCTTTGTTACAGTGGTCAGGTTCTCCAGCAAAACCCCTCTTTCAGAATCAGGCACCTCCACTTTACCAGAGGTCATTTCCTTCATTTCTCCAGTTCCCTTCTCTGTGCTGGGAAGAGCAGCTGCCCCCACCCCAGTGTCCAGGACTGCTGTCTGCCCAGAAGGACCTTTCTCACTTCTTTTCCTTTTCCCATCACTACACCTTTTCCTACGTTTGTCTGCATCGGAACCCGCCCCTATTGATTCACCTGGAGAAGCATCTCCAACCTCTCTGCCCTTGGCTGTGACATTGCCCTCCTTTGTTTGGCTGACGCTGTCAGCCACAGTGAGATGCTCTGTATCATCTCTCCTACCCGATGGAAGGAATTGTTGGCCCGAAGCTCCCAGCTCGGCCATCTCACATTTCCCAGCATTTTCTCTGGGCTCCTCTGTCACTCGCTCAATGGGCCTTTGTACTGACGTGTCCTCCTGGAAACACACAGCAGTGACACAGCCCCTCTCACCACCCGCACCGCTGACCTCCTTAGCTGTACCAGCTCCGTCAGGAGAGCTGCCAAGGCCCATCTTACTCTCAACAAAATGCTGCTGGAGAAAGCTTTTTTCACCTCTTTTATTTCTCCCATCACTACCTCTTTTTTTGGGCTTGTCTGCTGATAAGTGTTCTCTGGCAGCACAACCACCCTCCCTGCCTCTATCAGGGAAAGGCGTTTCTCTCATCGCCCCCCCAGTCCTCACTCCATCAGTGCCCTCATCCTCCAGAACCTGCTCAGAGAAACCTCGGACTCTTCTGCCCTTCCCTTCACTGCGCTTTTTTTTAGGTCTGTCCATCCCATGTGCGACACTGATGTCTTTTCCAGTCTGCTGCTCCTCGGCAATAAACCTGCTCCCTTTGCTTCTGTCAGGGGAATGCACTCCTGTACTGCTGCGTGCTGCCTCAGCAGGAGCAGCTCTGGCTGCCAGAAGAGCTGGCTGCTCAGCACAACCATCAGCCTTCCTGTTCTGCAGAGCAATACCTTCCTCAGGTTTCTGAGCCACTAAGGGTGCAAGAGACACTTCGGTGCTATCTGTCGGGATCTTCAATACTCCCTCAGGAGTACTTAAGCCAACAGCCTCGTGTTTACCAGGGGATGCCAGCTTGGTTCCATCTGCTGCCCTTGGCTTGCTGGGAAGCAGTGTGGATGGGGCTGGAGGAGATGCTTGGCAGGATTCATTGCCCAGCTCTCTGCTCTGCTCACCGTTCTCCTTTGCTGCCTCTCCCGGTGACCCACTGGAAGCCTGAAGCTCGCAGCAGGTGTCACTGGGCCCTCTGTGCTTGGGAGGTACACCCTTAGCGTCCTTACCTTTATCAGAAGGGAGAATTTCGGAAGGTTTCATCTCTGAAGGAGTTTCTACCTTGCTTATATGGATGGTTCCTGAAGGAGATGCCTTCAGGTCAGCCCACGCTGGCTCCCTACCCTTCCTCTTCCCATTTCTATCAGGAAAGCTTCCCACAGACGTGGCTGGCACCTCTGCTGCTACAGTCTCCCCCACCTCACCCTCGCCTCTCTGCTCTGAGGGAACCTGCTTCCCTTTCCCCTCGGACTGCAACCTCAAGCTGTCATCTCTCATCTCCTCTGCTTTCATGATGTCTCTATTTTTCGCATCCAGCACCGATTTGAACGGCGTGCTGCTCTTGGGGCCCTGCTGGCCCAGTGCTGGCACAGCGTGGGCGTTTGGATCCTCCAGGATGAGGCTCCCAGTTATGACTGTGGCGTCCTTTGGCACCTCTGAAGCTCTGTTTCCTGGGGCAAGCAGCAGCTCTGCAGGCACGATGGGCCCGACGGCTGTTTTTTGCGATTCAACAGCGGGTGGAGAACCCTTAGGAGCTCTGGAGGCTGCTGCGTTTCCATCCCAGAACTCCCCGGTTCTTGGCAGCTGGTTTCTCTTTTGTTTCAGTTTCTTTTTCTTCTTCTTCACAATAGCCAGAGGCCCTTCCAAGTCCCAGCTCTCCCGCGGCGCATCTCTGCAGCTCCGCGGGAGCTCCGGGAGCGGCTCCGCCGCCCTCCAGGGAGCAGAGCACCGCAGCTCTGCGGCAGCGCGCGGCTCCGCTCGGGGCTCAGAGCTCTTCTGCTGCGGGGGTCCGACTGCAGTGAGCGCAGGGGCAGGCTGTGCCGGGCCAACCCCGCGTCCACTCGGTTTGTTAGCTTGCCTGATCTGTGCGGGAGGTGGACCTGGAATACAGGAAGCCTGCTCAAACATCAAAGCGACCATTGGCTTCAAGCAAATACAGGTGTACACGTGAGTTCAGCTCTCCAGCAGGGGGACCACGCTAAGTCACCTCGGTGGGGCCGGGAAAGGCATTTAGACACAAAGCAATCTGAACCGTTACCCATAAGCACGTCGGTGCTATTTCAAAACACTCCACCCCCACCAAAGAGCAGTAGTTCTTGTGAGGGCTCCTTATCTCTCGTTAGAACTGCATTCAGGGTCTATTTTGTCTCCACACATGATCACAGATGTAGACTTTTTCTCTCTCTAACGAGCAGCCTTCCAAAATGTAAAAATAGAGCTTTGGTGGGAAGAGGAGCCTGGGGGGAGGGCAAGGGCACGGCAGGGAGGGGAGCAAGGAGCTACGGCCCCACAGTGTGAGCAGAAGTCATCTGCTGTGCTCAGCTGTGGGCAGCACCGGGTTTCCTTAGCTACAGCCACTGATTCCAAGGGAGCATCCATCATCTGTCAGCGAGCCCTGGCCCACAGATCAGCCTCCAGCCACACATGCAAGCAGTAACAGCTCACGGGAGGGGCTGCGTCAGTGGAGCAGGGAAAAAATCACCTTCTCCTTTGGTAATTACAGGACCCAATTTGGAAGGAGTTGACTAGGAATACTTTGAATGGTTCTTTTGAATGCCAAAAAAGAAAACCCCTGAAAAAAAAAAAAACAACTGGTGGTCATGGCAAAAAGATGGAGAGCTTCTATATCCTGCAACAGATACAAGCCAGTACCAGTGACAGGTGAATAGCAGCAGCCACACGTGGGCTTCTGGCCCCATGAACAAGGAGGGGAAAAGAGAGGGAGTGCCGCAAACAGAGGCAAAGTGCAAGCAGAACCTCTGCTGGGCACAAAGAACTGCACATCTCATTGGTGCAAAACGTTTTCTGCTTGCTCAGGTGGCAGTGCAGTCAGCAGGGAAAGGTGAGCAACTCCCAGAGGACATCTCCTTGCTAAAAGCAAAGTGTTATTTCTGTTGTACCTGCAGGCTCTTGCAGGGGTGCTCCTGGCAGGGGCTCTGCGTGCTGGACGTGGTTCTGCTCGGGCTCCTCCTTTTGCTGCTCCAGCACAGGGACATCTGCAGCAGTAACAGACTGTTCTGAAAGCAGCTCTTTGTTTTCGAGCGCAGTGTCTTCTTTTGTTTCTACTGGAACTGAAATTAGAAAGAGAAAAACCAAATTGAAATAGGAAAACATATGACCGGAATACTTGGGCTTTCATGAATACGGGAACCATCAGCTTAAAAAAAAGCTGCTGGGGGAGGGTTCAGGTGCTCTTCTATTTTTAGTAGGGATGAGGATGATAAGATCTGAGAGTTGGCCATGTATCATCTCCTTGCAATCCCATTTTAAGAAGCAGTCATATATTTTGGCTGATGTGCTGAGGTGCAGCTGAAGTGTGGGGCAAAGGCCATGGCAGTGCTCGCAGACACAGGGTGAGGATGTGCATCAAAAAATAATAACAAAATAAAGAAATAATTAGAAAAAAAAACCAACAACAACTGAATTTTGACTCTACACTCTCTAAAACAGATGGAGAATATGTTCCATCCCCAGCATGGTGTCCCTATCCAATGTCATCATATTCATAGGAACTTGGGAATATATTCATGTGTGCTTTGGAAGATACCCACACAGACAGCACCCAATTCCCAGCTCAGCAATTAAAACGAGTTTCAAGTTGTAAAACACCCACACCGGAGACCGTGGGGTCTTGGTTTGTTTTTGTAACATCTAAGTAAAATTAATTACATACAAACAGAGACCGTGAGAAATGCTGACACAACAAACGTGGGTGGAAAAGAGAAGCTCCACGTGGTCATCTCTGAAGTCTGGGTCGGTGGGCATGGTGGGGTGGGTTGGGTTGGACTTGGGGACCTCAGGGCTCTTTTCCAGCCTCAATGGGCTGTAATGCCACCATCTACTTGTAACACACTCCCTACACTGTGTTCATAACCTCGTAGGTAAATCTTTCATTGCTTTGTCCTTTGATTAAGTGTAAGAAAAAATGCCTGAGAAAGAACTCAGGCGCCTTCGGCTGAGAGCAAAGTGCCTCTGTGGTTTCACTGCTGGCTCGAGCTCCTCACCTGCAGGTTCTGAGAGATGGTTTGCTGGTGCTGGGAGGTGCTCGGCGTGGTGGCTGGCAGACGGCGCGCTGTCCTTCGCTTTCTCTGACGAAAGATCAACGTAACCCTCGGGGGCTTTCAGCTCCTGTTCTGTGCTTGCAGTTGTTTCTGAAAATGGAATGCAGAGAATCCAAAATGGCGTTAATTTTAATTGGGACCAGATTAAACAGGATACAATCACTCCCTTGACTAACCCCCACCTTCTGAAGGAAACCAGAGGGGTTCCTCACTTTCAAAACTGCAATAACCTGCTTTGGGATCACTCTCTACCAGCTTTCCCCTCCTGAAAGTTTGACCATTCTGCTAAAGCAGATCTGTAGCATAGAATCACAGAGTTGTTTGAGTTGGAAGGGATCTCTAAAGGCTGTGTAGTCCACCCCTCACGATGCACAGGGACAGCCACAGCTCCATCAGTGCTCAGAGCCCATCCCCTGACCATGAGTGTCTGCAGGGATGGGGCACCACCACCTCTCACTGCACCTTGTGCAGCGCCTCACCTCCTCCCGTGCAGAAACTTCCTCCTCATGTCCAGTCCAAATCCCCCCTCTTTTAGTTTGCAACCATTTCCCTTTGTGCCACCACCACACAGACTCTGCAGCAGTCCATACCCCACCAGGAGTGTGGTTGCCACTGCTGGTGCCTCGGTGTACCACCTGCCACATCATTTCAAGGCTGAAGGGAGCTTTCAGGCAGAGGAGCTCACCTGCAGGAGGTTCGTGGAAGGGGGATTTATCATGCTCAGCAGAGGCCTCGGATGTCACCAGCTCTCCCGGTGCAGCAACTTCAGTGTCAGCTGCACAGACAGACTTTGCTTGTGGTGCAGAGAGAAAACTCGAATCCACAGCAGAAGGCATGGCATCCACTGCTGGAGCAGCACCGGAATCCACAGCGTGAAGACGCTCCGTTTCTGCTGGAAAGGTAAACTCCAAATCTGCAGCACGAGGAGACCCAGTATCCGCTGCCGGGGCAAACGTCAGATCCACAGTGTGGGGAGGATTTGTATCTGCTGCCGGGGCAAACTCCAAATCCAGGGCGCAATGGGGCTGAGCGTGTGCTGCTGGGCTCCAGCCAGCATCCGGCACTGGGGTGGACACAGCAGTGGCAGCAGTGGGAGGCTTGGCCTCTGCTGCAGGGGCAAAGCCAATATCCATGCCCTGGGGGGGCTCAGCTTCTGCTGGAGGCACAGATCCAGCATCTGCAGCATGAGGAGGCTCCGTGTTCCCTGCAAGGATGGGCCCAGCTTGCTCTGCAGAGATGGATGTGGCATCCAAGGCAACAACACTCTCAGCATCTGCTACAGAAACACAGATTGCAGAAATGAACAGAAAAGGAAGAATGTGAACCCCTGACAGCACAGGCTATGGCTGGAGGAGTCAGGGCTCCCTCTGCCCTTTTCTCACTCTTTGCACACCAATAAAGATGTCCTCTGTTCTTCCATGACCAACGTGGCCTCATCCAGTTTTACACAACATCTGCTAGAACTCGAGCTGTTTGTTTCCAAATAACATTTGCCAACTCATAGCACTACCACATATCTCTGTGCTTAATTGCAAAGATCCCCTGAAAGGCGTTTTCCAGCCCCCTCCTCCCCCCCCAGCCCCTCTGTCATTCTGTCATTGGGGAAATCAATGAAGTCCCACATGGATAACACCAATGTTCCACTGAACAAAACCAACAAAGTGGGGTTCATTTTCTTTGAGAATTATTGACCTTACGGCTGAATAAGAAGGTGAGGAAACATATACACACCACGAGCTTCCTGCTGCCTATAAATAAATGCCCTAAAAACGCTATTTTAGAGACAACACCTTGCCCAGGAGGGGTCCCACAGCAGCACAAGGTGAGTGTGGTGTTACCTTTTGGTGCCTCGACAGCTTTGGTTTCTTCTGGGGATGCTGCTAACGCCGTAGGAACAAAGTAAGGAGCTGCTGCTGCAGGGTGCTCCGGCACAGCCAGCACTTCTGCTCCCGGGGTTGTGGAGGGCACTGGGTGTAAAGAACAGTTTGATTAAGAATTCCAAGATCTCAGCAAACAGCTTTACCTCCTGGGCTGGGCGGGATGAGAATCTCTCCTCCGCTGTCAGATTTGGGCAACTGGAGAAATCACGGCGCCCTTCGGGAAGCGCCGCTGCACCGACACTGTGCGGTGCCCAACAGAGCAGCACCACAGCTCCAGGGGAGCACTGAGCTCCAAAACCACTCCAGATCCTGAGGAGTGAACACGTGGCTCTGATGTGTTATCACCTCCAGCAGATCTGACTCCGGAGGGTGCACGGCATAGGGCCCCAGGGCACAGTGGGGTGGGCACGGTGGGGTGGGCTGGGGCTGCGAGGACTTTTCCAACCTTAATGATTCTGTGATGGAGTTCCACAGAAGCATTACTCTGCAGCACATAATGAGAGCTGGGCTTGGAAGTGCAAACATCACTTTTGTTACCTTACATTAAGCAGCCCAGATAATGCAGAGTTCCTCCCTACTCCTCACACCTGACGATGAGCATTAACACCTACAGCACATTTCATTCAGATTTGATTTGAGAACCAGAAATCCCATTGTTCTCAGCCAGCTCCCACTCCACTCCAACCCTTCTGTTTCTCCAGTGCTTCTTGTTTCTCGATGGGATGAAAAACTCAGAAAAAAAACTCCCAGCAGACAGTTCCCGTAGATCAGAACTATTTTTACCTGGTGGCTCAGCAAAGAAGGAGGCATCGGGTCCCCTCGTGTAGTGCTGAGCTCCCATCCAATGGTCTTCAGGCACTATGGAAAACACAGCACAGTCAGTCCCAGCCCAACACTGCTTCATTTATCAAGTTCTTTGCTCGAGGGATCGACTCTGCTGCTATTTTGACTTCACCCTTGGGTTACAGCTTATCAGTTCACCTCAGGGATGCCATCACAACACTGTGGTCTTCTGTGATTACTGCCAGCCACAGCTTGCACTGGACAGGAGTCAGAACCAGCACTGACCCCAGGACCCCAGGAGTGGGTTCAGAGAGTCACAGCACCACAGAATGGTTGGAGTTGGAAGAGCCCTCTGAAGGCCATGTGATCCCACTCCCTGCAATGCAGAGGGACACCCTCAGCTCCATCAGTGCTCAGAGCCCCATCCCCTGTGACCCTGAATGTCTCCAGGGACGGAGCACTGCCACCTCTCTGGGGAAGGATCTCTGCTCAATGGAATGTTCATCTCCAAAATATCTTCAGAACATTCACCTTGACCTAAAACTGGCACTGCCAGTAGGATGCTTTCAAATCTTGACTCATGCTACGTACTACCTCCTCCACCAAGGTTCTTTAGCACCAATACATTAAGACTTTCCAGTGGCACATCCTTCAAAGCCAACTAGAGTAAGACAGATGGTGATAAGCAAAAGTTTCTCACCTGCTTTGTCTTGCAGAAACTCTGCAGCTGAATCGAGGCCCATGAAGGCTGATGGGTCTAGGACCTCTGCAGGACAATAGGGGGATGCCAGGAAAGGTGGGTCAGGTACCATCACAGACCCATGTGGCACTGAAGAAATAAAAGGCCGTTTGTCAGTAACTGTGCTGGCTCTAACAGCTCCCCTCCACAATCCTAAGACTACAACACCTGCAGAATAAATTACACTGTTCTGCTCACACAGTTCACATGAAGTCTGCCAATAGCTCTATCCGTTAGTGCTCCTTCACACTGTGAACTATACACATTTTTTCCAAAGAGGTGTAAGACAGCAAATGAATGCAAAGTTGCCTTCTGCTTTCTGCTTCTGCTCTTATTAATTCTTGTTAAGAGCACATCAGATGCAATAGCCCAGACACTGAAGTTCCCTTGCTGGGAAAAGCTCATCAAAATTGAGTGCTCAGCCACGAAGGTAAGAGCCAATGGCAACTCCAGCCCAACTCAACGGGGGTATTATCCTATCTCCTTCTGCCTGAAGGTGCTTCAAAAAAACACCTTCCTGGGAGCAGCTCCTGGAATGTCTCCAGGCACAGAAAATAACCACGCAGAGACGACACGGTCTTATCAGCTTCACAGTTCTCAGTATGTGCAAGTCAACAGAGAAGACACCAACAAATGACCACCGGGACAAGCACAGAGCAGGAGCTCACCATGGATGTCCCTGGCAGTGTCAGCATGGCCCGTGAAGAGCTGCACATTCTTCATGTCAGGAGGAAAGGACAGATCGGGCAGGTTCTCCCCTCGGTGCATGCTGAAGGGGTCTGAGGACACAGAATGAGGCAGTGTTACTGTGTGGCTGAAGGAGCGATGCGGCATTCAGAGATGCACCCAGAGCTGCCTTCCCCTCGCAGACAAACCCCCCCACGGATCACAGCCCCCTCCCATTCCCCACATAGTTCTCACACACCCAATTTCAGACACCACGCAGATCTCTTTGGATTTAGCACAATTAAAGCAGCTTCAGTGGAAGGCGTTCATCCTCTCTGGGTTTATTTTGTATAATTTTTAAATGTCAGACATGCTGTATCAGGGGATGGCAGCAAAACTGTCACTGTTCATTGTGCTTCAAAATGTCAGACCGGGGTGAGCATCACACAGTCCTTGACAAATCTATCAGACTGTTTGAGACACCAGGACAATGTCTTGCTTCAGAGTTCATTTCAAGCTGTTTAGGACGGCGTTACAGAGCCTAACTGCCTCCCTGCAATGCAACAAAACCAAAAGCACCACCCAGCTGTAGGCATCTTCCCACTTGAAGCAGAATCCCTTGCTTGCACAGAGCCAGGAGAGCAGTACGGAGGAATGTCTCCACGCTGCAGCATGACTGCACCAGTGCATGAGATGCTCCAATTAAGAAAGGTTTCTGCACCAGATAACCCACGGACTCGCTTCATTTCACACTTCATTTAGGCCAAGAGAACACACAGTGATGGGCTCAGTATTTAAGTTGCCCTCATTGTGTATAGTGTATCACCTGGCTATGCAGCACAGCTCCATCAGCATCCCCCTCTTCCACTCAACAGAGCAACAGGGGAGAAGCTGTGCTTCAGAAACCAAAGGCTCTTTGGTTCTGGCTGGCATGTGAATCACCACTGCGACAATACAGAATTGCTTCACAGAGCATCTTAGAAAACATAGATTCATAGATGCATTAGGTTGGAAAGGACCTACAAGATCATCTAGTCCAACCATCCTCCTATCACCATCCCTACCCACTAAACTACTAAATCAAATCCCTTAGCACCTCATCTAAACGCTTCTTGAACAGCGCTAGGGATGGTGCCTCAACCACCTCCCTAGGCAGGCCATTCCAGTGCCTGACCACTCTTTCAGAGAAAAAGTTTCTCCTCAAATCTAATCTAAATCTTCCTTGGCGCAACTTGTGGCCATTCCCTCTCGTCCTGTCACTAGTAATCTGGGAGAAGAGGCTGACCCCCTCCGCACCACAATCCCCCTTCAGGAAGTGGTAGAGTGCAATAAGGTCCCCTCTGAGCCTCCTTTTCTCCAGACTAAACAATCCCAGCTCCCTCAGCCGCTCCTCATAAGACTTGTGCTCCAGACCCCTCACCAGTTTTGTTGCCCTTCTCTGAACACGCTCCAGGGCCTCAATGTCTTTCTTGTAGTGAGGGGCCCAAAACTGAACACAGTACTCGAGGTGCGGCCGCACCAGAGCTGAGTACAGGGGGATGATCACCTCCCTGCTCCTGCTGGCTACACTATTTCTAATACAGGCCAGGATGCCGTTGGCCTTCTTGGCCACCTGGGCACACTGCCGGCTCATGTTAAGCCGAGCATCAACCAACACCCCCAGGTCCTTTTCCTCTATGCAGTCTTCAAGCCACTCTGCCCCAAGCCTATAGCATTGCATGGGGTTATTGTGGCCAAAGTGCAGGACCCGGCACTTGGCCTTATTGAACCTCATCCCATTGATCTCAGCCCAGCTATTCAGCCTATCCAAATCCCTCTGAAGGGCCTCCCTACCCTCAGGCAGATCAACACATCCTCCCAGCTTGGTGTCATCTGCAAACTTACTGAGGGTACACTCAATCCCCTCATCTAGGTCATCAATAAAGATATTAAACAAGATAGGCCCCAATACCGACCCCTGGGGGACACCACTCGTAACAGGACGCCAGCTGGACTTAACTCCATTAACCACTACCCGCTGGGCACGGCCCTCTAGCCAGTTCCCCACCCAGAGGAGAGTGAACCTGTCCACACCACGGGCTGCCAGTTTCCCCAGGAGAATACTGTGGGAGACTGTGTCAAAGGCCTTGCTGAAGTCCAGGTAGACTACATCAACAGCCTTTCCCTCATCTACCAGTCTGGTCACCCAGTCATAGAAGGAGATGAGGTTGGACAAGCACGACCTGCCCTTTGTGAACCCGTGCTGATTGACATCAGATTCAGAGAGCAAGATAATTCAGTGCACAGGTCCAGTGTGTCCAAAAGTACCTGAAAAAAATACAGGCACCGCTCCGGTGTCAATGTCCTGTGCTTTAGGAAAACACAGTAACACATCCTAAAGAAGGTGTGAGCACGAGGCATGAGGAGAAGGTCCCCGGGATGGATGTGAGGGCTCTATCGTGTGACAGAAGGGACAGAACAGTGGTGCTACAGCTGTGAGTACCACGGGCATACCTGCCACCTCCGTGGGTCTGAACACTGGCTGTGGTTCGAAGCACAGATCTCTGTCATCCACAGCCCACGTGTCGTTGCGATCGAGGAACTCCTTATAGGACAGCTTTTCATCCATGATTTCTCCCGGGAACACTGGAATTAGAGAAGACAGTGGTGCAGTCAATACAGAAACAATAAACCAAAAAGGAGTTATAGATTTATTCCTGCATGACATGGAGATGAAAGGCCTACAACAGCACGAACTGCTGGCCGAGCCAGAGCTCATGGCTCTTTTCCTACTGCTTTGATCCAGACAGGTAAATGTAAAGCCTTAATGAGGATATCTTCACAAACCCAACCCCCCTGGCTCACAACACCAGGTCTCCACATGCAGCCACACATCGAAGGCCAATGGCTTCCACCCAACCACGGAAAGCATCCATCCTGCTCTGCTGGCTCACACTAAAAACAATCCCACTAAGACCAGCAGCCTTTGGCAGGCTGCTATCTGCCCTGCGTCACATATTTTGGTGCTGTGTTGTGTCACAGCCCGTAGACATCCCCCGTGGAAAGGAATGGAAACAAAGAAATTAGACTACGTAAGAAAAATGTTTAAATAAGACTGCCAGGTGGAATACTGGGACTATGCAGACCAGCAGCTCCAACAGCTCCGAACTGGAAAGATATGAGTCCCATCCAACACAACCATGCAGTGCTCCTGCTCTGACAAGGGAGGGAAGGCTGATGCTGTGCTTTAACAGGAGCCCATGACTGCAGGGGAACTGCTGCAGTGCTGACCCAGCTACGCAGCAATAAACTGACCTCTCCACGCACCCTGAAGGCCAGAGGGTGGAAATGCAAACTGCAACGCCTGTAATTACAAAATGCTACCTCCCTTCTCGTGTGTAAACACCATCACATGATGGCTTTGGTTTTTGTCCTCGATGGGAGCGATGTCCACGGCCGTGACACAGCCCCACAGATACACCTGAGTCCACTGGAGGGCTGTGGGGTGGTGGGGGCCTGGAGCAGCTCCTGGTAGGGACAGGATGAGAGCCCCAGGGCTGTGCAGCTGGAGGAGGGAAGGCTGAGGGGATCAGAGTAGTGCTGATCAGTATCTGGAGGGCAGGGGGAGGGGGCCAGGCTCTGTTTGGTGCTGCCCAGGACCAGGACACGGGGCAGCGGGCACAGACTGCAGCCCAGGGAGCTCCATCTGAACGTGAGGAGGGGTTTCTGTGCTGTGAGGGAGGTAGAGCCCTGGAAAGGAGCCCACAGAGGTGGGGGATCTCCTTCCCTGGGGATACCCAAGCCCACCTGGATGCTGTGCAGCCGCTGCTGGGAGCTGCAGTGGGGGGTTGGACTGGGGGAGCTCCACGGGTCCATTCCAACCCCCATAGTTCTGTGATTTGGACAATAAAACTCCATGAAACAGCCCCTGTCTCCTCACCATCCCAACACTTGGTTCATCCCCACTGAAGCAAGCCCAGAGGAGGACGAGGAAAGAGACGGCAGAAAACTGCAGGAAAGGATTTCCTGGTTCAAAACACAGCTCTGCAGAGCAAAGCACTGTGTGAGATGCACCATACAAACCCAAAGCAAACAGGAACCCCTGGCTGAACACCCCCCAGGAGAACCCCTGTAACGCACATCCCAACGCCCATCAGCACAAACACAGTGCAAAACGTGAACCACACAGCTCCCACAGCCCTGCTCCCTCCTCCAGTATTAAAGCTTTGCTCAGAGCTCAACATCTCGTGATGAGCAGAGCTAATGGGAAGCAACTGAAGATAACAAAGCCTCAGCTGAACAAAAGCGTTCCCTTCGCAGCAGACTTACACAGCAAAGTTGCTTCTGAAAGCAAGAATACGGATCCCATGCAAGCAGCCGTCCCCGAGCTGATCCCAGAGAGCACAGGACATTCAGCACAGGCACCAGGTGAGAAGGTGATCCATAGGGAGAAGCAAGGAGCCCACGGCCAGCAAGAAGCTGCTGCGGAGGGGATTACAGTGGCAAAGCCTTTTTGCTGGGGAGATGCTAATCCTGGGAGGTCACCGGGCAGATCTCAAGCTAGAGGTTAAGTACCTTCAAAGCTAATGAGTCTGCAGCCACGGGATGCCCCTGCCAGCACCAGACCAAGCAAGCAGGAAAAGAGAAGCTTAAGAGCTTCTTTCGTATGGCTGATCCCTGAGCTAATTCCCCAGAGCGCTGCAGTGGTCCGACATCTCAATGGGATGGCAGACAGCAAGAGCTCTCCCAGTTTTGCTGGAACAATCCCCATCCCACTGCCAATCTGTGGTGTCCCCCTCCTTCGCAAGGGATGTGAAGGGATGTGAATCGGGAGTGTGCATGGTTCTATGCTCCGTGTGAAGCTGTGAGCTGCCCTGGGGGAGCCCCAGCTCCTCTGCTTCGCACAGCTCCACCAGCACCAGCAACATGAGACTCCTGCCTGGTCCCACGGGACGGCTGCTCAACCCATGCAGATGTGCACTGCGGATGAGCTGCACCCACGGCCCCGAATCGAAGCGATTTGCAGGCAAACACCAACATGGAAAAGTACTGAGAGTGCTGACAGAGCTTCTTAGGTATTTATCCAAGGGGATGACAGCTACAAAACTCGAGAGAGGCGTCTGCATGGTACAAAGTTTTGCATTCCACACAGCACGGAGTTGGCAGTACCGATGGCGAAGGGTTTCTGCCCACCAAAGCCATCACAGTGGCTCCTTCCTGCACACTGCCCTTGCTCTCGTCGCACCGACTTTCAGACAGCTTCATTAAAGGAAAGAAGTGCTCGTTAATGAAGCTGTGAGGGACACTGAGCCAAGGGGGCAGGCTGTGGGGTCTGGAGGTGGTCATGGAGGTGACCCAGGCCCCACGCGACAGCACCCTGAGCAGTCTGCTCTGCTTGGAGCACCGCATTGGGCTCCAGGTGTCGGGGTTGCCTCCAACCTCAGAGATCCAATGTGCAATTCAGACACTGCTTTTGGGGTAAAAATGTGTGTCCTTGCAAAGGATAAAGGCTTAGCTATCAGCAGCTTGCACTGTACCCGGATCGGGACGAGGTCACGTTAAAACTGACCTTGTTGCAGGGAAAAGCGAATTAAAATCCACCACTGAGTTGGATGGGGAAGATCAGGGAGATATGATGCGTCCACACAAACCTGGAGGGCATTTCAGACGGTGCTGACAATTCGAGAAGCATTTATTGCTTTCCTGCTGCAATTCCACGCTGTTACATAAGCTGGAATGCTAAAAGAGCTTAGTGCTTCTGACAGGCAGAACCGGTGTCACCGCACTGAGAAGATGCAAAGTCAGGAGCTCCAAAGTTCAACGGGAGTTCATCATTTTGCCTTTAAAAAATAAAAATCTGACAAAAAAAAAATGATAGAAACGGCAGTGGGATGAGGGGACGGCATCACTGAGTGCAGGGAGGGGGTCAGGCTGGGCACTGGGAACAATCCCTTCTCCAAAGAGCCATGGGGCACTGCCATAGGCTGCCCAGGGGGTGGGGGGCACCCATGGGGATCACAGAACCATAAAAACCACCACGGTTGGAAAATTACCTCCAAGATCATCCAATGGCATCCAGAGGGACGATCACCTCGTGCTCTGCTGGTTCCTGCTCAGCCCACTGCCTACCAGTACCCCCAGGTCCATTTCATCCATGCAGCCTTCCAGCCGCTCTGCCCCACGCACGCAGCACTGCCTGGGGCTCTTGTGGCCAAACTGCAGGACTTGGTCTTGTTGAACCTCACCCCATTGGCTTCAGCCTATCAGCCTGTCCAGGTCCCTCCATAGGGCCTTCCCACCCCCAGGCAGATGGACGCTTCCCCCCAGCTCAGTGTCACCTGCAAACTTCCTGAGGGTGCACTCAATGCCCTCATCCAGGTCATCGATAAAGGTGTTAAACAGGACAGGTCCCAGTTCCAACCACTGGGAACACCACTGGTGACCATTCACCAACTGGACGTGACCCCATTCACTCTCTGGGCTCCACCCTCAGCCATTTCCTTACCCAGCAAAAAGTGTACCTGTCCAGGCCAAGGCTGCCAGCTTCTGACGGGGAATACAGTGGGTCTGGGTAGACCACACCAACAGCCTGTTCCTCACCCACCAGCCAGGTCATCTCGGTCAGGCAGGCCCTGAACCCATGCTCTGGTTGTCCTGCACGTGTCATCTCCCTCAAGATGATCTGCTCCATAACCCTTTTTGGCACCGAGGTCAGGCTGATGGACCTATTGCTCCCCACGTCCTCCTTACGACCCTTCTTGTAGATGGGGCTCACAAAGATGGGACGTGGCGCTGGGGAACACGGGCAGTGGGCACAATGGGGGTGGGCTGAGGTTGGATTTGGATCTCAGAGGTCTTCTCCCACCTGAATGGTTCTGTGATCGACCTGAAGCTCAGGGAAAGCAAGCACGACCAAGCAAGGCGTCCAGAGAATGGCAAAAATAGCAGTCAAAATGGGTTTCACCCGCTCAACTCATTCTAGAAGAACAACTCTCACTGACCCCAAAAAAGCATTTCTGAACAGGACACCTGACCCCGGGCTGGGGTAGGTTCTCTGCTTTTTATAACAAAGGCACTTTAAGTCCTATTTTTACACAGAACACTCCCGAGGTTTATTTCCGCAGCGTTGTCATAGGTGCACGTAAACACAACAGCTCTATTTCGGAAACTTCTTACCCCAAAAGTGAGTGGGTTTCTGTGTGGTGAACTGAGGGAAGGATGCTTGCATGCTGAAGGGGGTGTGGGTCACAGGAACGCTGCCTGTGCTGCTCCAAACCCAGACCCTCAGCTGGATTTAAACCTGCTTTAACTCCTCTTTTTTTCTCTCCCTACCGAGGCCTGTATTGCTCATCAAACAACACTGAACGGAATGAAAGGAGACAGCAGTCTGAACGCCACAGCCCTTCTGCACCATCTTCTCCTCCAGCTCTGTACAACAGGGGATTGTTATCCAACCTTCTCGGCTTTCCAAGAAATCAGAAAGCCCCTTCGTTTCGAGCCGCGTGCTTCGGTAGTGACACAGCACTTTGTACCTTAATCCCGTATCGTTCTTACCCAGCAGCTGGACTCGATGATCCCCTTGGGTCCCTTCCACTTTGGGTTATCTCTCAGGCTCTGTGTGCTGATATCCCACCCTTATTGGGCTTCTGCTCCACCCAGAACTTCTGACACAGCTGTGTCAGTATGCCCTGCCCTATACACACAAATCCACCTTTCTTAGCTTCCCATTTTCCCAACAGATTCAACTCAAGACCTCACGATCAAGACAAGCTGAAGCCCACAGCCCTTTTCTTGTTGCTGCTCATACCTTTACTTGCCTAAAACTGGACAATTCTGTCACATATTTTTACTTTCCTACTCATCACAGAACTGTTAAGGTCAGAAAATCTCTCTGAGATCCCCACGCCC